>JAJSOF020000001.1:28889378-29176878 GCA_025594305.2 Periplaneta americana
TTTTATTCCATAGATCTTACATGAGCAATGAAGCTTTAAGATGTGGAACATGTCAACATTTTACAATATTACAATTACAATTTTTACAAATTTTTATAGTTTTACAATTTAGTAATTTTCTACAATTTTTACAATTTTGTACAATTTTTTATATTTTTTTTTACATTTTGGCGAGATGTAGTGAGATGAGATGAGGTCCGAGGATTCGCCAAAATATTACCCGGCATTTGCCTTTTCGGTGGGGGAAACCTCGGAAAAACCCAATCAAATCAGGTAATCAAATCAAAGGGGTTGATGCCAAGGACTCGCCATAGACCATCCGGCTTCAGTCCCACGGCTGGGGAAAACCTCCGAAGAAACCAAAGTCAAAGGGGGATCCAACCCAAGCCCGAACGCAGCTCCGGATCAGCAGCCCAGCGAGTCTGCCGACTGAGCTACATCGATGGCTCTACTAAAAGTATACAATACATAGCCAATCAGATTATTAAATTTACAAACGCAAACGATCATTCATAAGTTGAGCTATATGTATAATACAAAACAATTTAATTAAATTTAAGGCATAAACAATTCAACCAGTTGTGATATACAGAAATTGATAATACATATCATGCAAACTACTTCAAATTACAAACACAAACAATTTATCAGTAGAGCTATATAGATTACTATTCAATTTAAAGCATATACAATTCATCGGCCAAAACTATACAAATATATAGAATACAAAGTAGCATACTTTCATTAAGCTATACAAATTTGTGCAATTAATATCAAGTAGATTAATTCAATTTATAATCATAAACAATTCATCAGTTGAGCTATACATATTACCATTCAATTTACAGTAGGTTTATATACAATTCATCAGTAGAGCTACACAGACTAGTAATCATTTTAAGAACATATACAATTCATCAGCCAAACTATACAAACATATACAATCAAATTAGTTCAATTTACAAACTTATTTTCGTTAAGCTATACAATTCATATGAAGTAGATTAATTCAATTTATAAGCTTAAACAATTCATCAGTTGACCTATACAGTATACTATTCAATTTACAGTACATACAATTCATCAGTTATGCTAAACAAAAATACAGTACATAATAAACAGATTAAGTCAATATAAAAACATATTTTAGTTGAGCTATATAAAATTGTACATGTCATTTAAGTAGAATAATTCAATTCACAAGGATAAACAATTCATCAATTGTGTAGAAGGTATGAGTATGTAGAAATTTAGTTCATTCTTTTCTGAACCTTTTCTCGTTGTTCTTCAAGTCTTTAAGATAATTAGGCAGTGCATTGAAGACTGTTATACATGAATAGCGAACTCCTTTTTTAAAACAGCTTAGACTAACAGAGGGTAGATGAAGATCTGATTTATGTCTTGTATTAAAATGATGAATGTCTTGATTAGTACTTAATTTATCTTGGTTCTTAATATACAGCATCATTAGGGAAAGAATGTATTCACAAGGAAAGTCAAGATTTCTAAGTTTCGGAAAATATTTTTACATGAGGTCCTTTTATGCACACCGGCCATTATTCTTATAGCTTTCTTTTTAAAACAAAAACGTGTTTAGCTTCAGACGAGTTACCCCAGAATATTAATCCATATTTCATTACAGAGTGAAAATATGCAAAGTATGACATTTTAAGTAAGTTTATATCACCAATAGTAGATAAGGATCTTAATGCATAACAGGCAGAGCTCAATTTACGAGTAATACATTCTATATGCGTTTTCCAGTTCAAGTGATTATCCAATTCTAAACCAAGAAACTTTGTGCTTATAGATTCTTTGAGATGAGTTTCATTTAATCGAATACTGTAGGAAACCTGAGCACTATTGTGTGTACTAAATTTGACTGCACTGGTTTTATCAACATTAAGTGCTAGTTTATTTGCATGGAACCATTCATTCATTAGATTCAGCACTGTATTAGAAGTGTTTATAAAATGATCGTATTGTTTGCTTGAAATAATTACACTTGTATCATCTGCAAATAAAATGACATGGGATGAATTGTTTATGGTCAAGGCTAAATCATTAATATAAACTAGAAACAACAATGGACCTAAAATTGACCCCTGCGAAACACCAGGTTTAATATTTCTAAATTCTGAATAAGTAACTTTATGACTATTTGGTACATTTATTTCTACTTTTTGTTTTCTATTTGATAAGTACGATGTAAACCAACCCAACATCTCATCTTTAATACCATAAAACTTTAATTTTTTTACTAATATACTATAGTCTACACAATCAAATGCTTTAGCCAAGTCACAAAAATCCCACCTACATGTAGTTTCGAATTTAATGAATTTAGTATTTCATCCACCAAACTAAAAGCAGCATTCTCTGTCGATTTTTGTTTTCTAAATCCAAACTGTTCTAAAACTAATATATTGTTGGACTCCAGGTAATGATATAATCTATTATACATAACTTTCTCAAACACTTTTGAAAATGTTGTTAATAATGATATGGGTCTGTAATTAGCAATAGTACATTTATCTCCCTTTTTGTATATTGGTTTTACTATTGAATATTTGAGTCTTTCTGGAAAAATACCACATTGCATTGACAAATTGCATAGATAGCTTAACGGAGGGGATAATATTTCAGAACAAGCTTTCAGAACTTTACTTGGAATTTCATCATATCCAGAGGAATATTTTGTTTTTAGTCATATTCATTTTACTGCTTTAGGCTTTTAACCTATTATTTTTAAAGACGTTCAATATAGTAATAATTATAAATTGGAAAATTACCACTGCAATTTCACCTACATTGCACTGTTAATTATTGTTTTTAAATATTTGCAAAAATTAAGTAAACTCTACAACACCACAAAAGTTACTGCATTTGTAATGCAAGTAACATTAAGGAAATGAAAAAATCAACAAGATTCCAGACTCATCATAGACTAGGGGAAAAAAAAACAGACGTATATCACGGCCTACTGCAGTATAGTAAACAAAGAAAACATTTTATAGGAACAATGTTGAAGATAGATATATTTCTTTTCCAAAGTTGCCGTCATTGAACAGAAACCAAGATGGAGATTTCATTGCAACTAATTAGAAATTCCTCTTTCAGGTATGTAATAAACGATCTTCGCACAAAATAATGTACGATACACGAGCGGTATGTTTGTTTTCATGTTCTCGGAAATTAAAAAAGATGAACTACGTTTCGCTTTTTCAATCTTTTCCTCGAACATGAAAACGTCAACATACCGCTCTTGTAACGCGTATTACTATTATTTCATGATGCTGAATATTACACGAATCTACCGACACGGAAGTTCATCTCAGACTAATGGCGGTTTGTCCAAGTATTGTTAGAACACTTAACGACTGTTAAACCTTCAACAGTTTGTTAAATACAGTTTTTCCATTTGTTCAACACCAGTTTGGCTTAACAGATTCTTAACCGTTTGTTAACTTTAAATGTAAGATTTCAGGCCGTTAACTCATTTAACAAACAGTTAAATATGGCGAATAACACCACAGCTGTTCAGAAAAAAGTTGTGAAAATAACATGTTATGTTTCTCTTTGAGGAATGTTTAGAGTAAGGGCCGGTTTCACCAAGCTTCAGTAAATCAGTGCAAATGAAACATTAACTACTACTGAACATTAAAATATTTACACGAGTACGTTTATATGTGCGCTCTCTCCCTAGACTTCAAGCGGAGCAGCTATATGTGCCTCGTCGCGCTGATAATGTCATGACACTGCGATGGAGTAGTCAGCAGAGAATTGGCTTGCCATCCCAGGGACCCGTGTTCGATTTTTGGCGATAACTTTTTTTTATTAATGTCACTATTTTTTATACATGTTACCTTTCTTCATTTTTTTAATTTTGTGTACTGGAACGAATTATTTCGCAACTCTGGCTCCACTAGGAGAATTTAAAAAACTCTTGGGAGATCAATTTTTTTCCCGAAATAAAACAAAGATAAACAAACAAATTAAAGAAAAATAAAAAAAATACATGTGGATCTAATATTTCATCCACATGCCACCGGTGTCTATCACTGCCTGGCATTTTCAGGGCATTGAGTCCACCAGATCGCGGAAATAGTTCTGGTCCTTAGCGAAATCTTTCCAGGTAGCCAGAACTTGATCCCAGAACTGATCTGGATTTTGAGGTGGGATGTCTCGATATTTGTCAATCCTCCTCTTTTTCATGCTTTTCCGTGAACCGTCTTTGAACGTTTATGGCGGTGTGCGCGGGGTGATTATCCTGCTGGAAAATTAAATTTCCATAGGAAAGAAAACGATTATAAATTCCAAGAATCCAGCTCTTTCGCTTCTGTTTTAAAGCCAGTGTAAACATATCTTATCGCTAGCTATAATATAATTGTAATAAATGAAAGTTAATATACCAATTAAGTTTTGTTATGTTTCAAATGCACATTACGTATTAATTTACTAATATTTCTTAGGTACCGGTATGTAGTTATAATAACCACTTTCATGTCTTAAAATAAAACTCAGTTGTATGCTACCTAGTTGACTAGTTTCAGCTTTGTCTCAACCGTTTTTATTATATTCTAACCTATGTTCAGTTTCTTCTAAAATTTTGAGTACCGGTACCACGATCTTCGTGACGCGGTATCTTTTGTGATTTTTGTGTGATTCAAATTTTCGAAATGATCGGTTTTTAAATGGTTAACATTATCTCCATTTGACTCTTAATTTTCGAGCAGTTCCAGATATAACAATTCTGCGTCGAAACGTTCCGCATTTTATATTGCAACTAATGAATAATTAAAAATTTAAAGACGGAAATTTCTATCACTAAATTTAATGATAGTTTGCTGGTTCGTTAGGCTAAAGATGCTTGGTGAGATATAAAAATGATTTAATGAACCAGTAAATAAATTAATGAATCATTAAAACCATAATGAAGCTTTGTGAAACCGCCCATAAGACTGGTAATATATAATTTAAAAGATATTTTGGAATATTAATATAGGGAAGATAATCTTCATAAGTCAACTGATTATCATACTGACGCTTATTTCGATGCTGAGCTATTATCCATTTAATATTGAGGAAATGTGCGATCTTAACGTGGCAAGAAATTGAAGTCAGATTTGAATATCCTACAAACAGAAATAGGCCACTTGTTCCAATTCATCAGCTACTATTAACTCTAGATTCTATGTTACTGGCTCTTCAACTATAGCCGATGTCAAATAGTACTTCAAAATACGCAGTGAGTAAATAATAAAATGTTTCAGCAGCAATTGCTTCTTTAGGACGAAATTACATATAATTTATACACGGAACTGAATTAGAGAATTTTATATGATACGAAATTATCCTTGGGGTTTTGTGTACAGTTGACTACACATTCGTGTAATTATTGTCACCTGGTGGTCATAATGCTGAGATTTTTCTAAACAGAAATTCATATTTAGCATTATAAAATATAACCATACTTATAATAATTATTATTATTCAATAGTAGTCAATGCAACTTTCATTTATCAACTCTCTGTACTGTATGAATCATGGCTACTGTAACAGGTTACGATTTTACACATGTTTCATGACTTACTCTACAGTACAGAATTTAAATAATAATATCAGCCAATAAGAAGTTAGCTTACATATGCAAAATCATTACCAACTGCTGCTGAGTAGTTAGAATAGTATTAACAACAGTTAAAGTTAAGTGTTGGTTATTTTAAACAAAATTATGTTGGAAAAATGGAAAACATCTTAACAAAACGTTCAAAATAAACGAGCTGTTAATTTAACATTTGTTAAGCCAAATTAAACATTACTTGGAAAAACTGGCCATTAGAATCAAGAAATTACTAATCAAGTCACTCAAGAATTCTTAGGAGTATAAACTGAAAATAAAAGCTTAAAGACGAAATAATTAGCTACTAATAAGACCTGTAAGTAATAAAAACATTTAAAAATACCTTAAAATCTGTATTGTATTAGCTTTTTATAACACTGTTGGAGCATACCAGAAACCGGACAAGTCCAAAAATTCCAATTTTGAGCACAGTACAGTTCTCTTCACTTCATTTCAAGCCGCATCTATTGACATAGCAAGTTTCTACAAAAACCAGATTTGTGCCATTGAAATGGATGTTTGAAAATATAGCGTTTCTGCAAAAAGTTGATTAGTCCAACGTCTTTCTAGCTAAAAACGGATAAGCCACAAACTTATCCGGTTCTTGTTAGAAAATATCATGAAGATGGCATTAGTGATGTCTTTTTTTTTTGTTTCACCGCCATATTAGCTGTTATTGTCGGTGTTATTGGTTAAATATTTCGTTTCACAAATGAATGATCATCAAAATGAACCAGGTCCAAAAAAAAGCAAATCATCAGAGTGAGGAGAATGTTGAGGTGGCAGAAGATGACAATAGCAGGGGTGTGATGAGTGAAACAGATATAATAATAATAATAATAATAATAATAATAATAATAAAAAATAATAATAATAATAATAATAATTTATTTTTGTGACAGCATAATTTATGTTGTTATTAAAATAATAATTTTTCAATACTTGATATTCCTGACGTGCCAAGAATTCAAAGACTGAAGGACCCAGATTAGAATGAGAAAAATATAAACATATCAATATTGTTTTTCTTGTTCAGGAAATCATTGTAACGTTGTTAATACTTTAATAAAACACTTTTAATCAGTTGTTCAGGACATTGTGAAGTTTTTACACTGAAATTACTTCATTGGTGTATGTCAATATAAATTAATATTCACATTAATATTAGTAAATATAAATTAAGCTTAGATTTAAATTCACATATAGTTTATTTGAAAACGTTGAGAGCAAGTATCGAAAAGTTGGGAGCGTTACTCAAAGAAATTAAAAGTGTAGTTCACAAGCTATGAAGCGACTATATTCTCTTCATGTCAGATTTAAAGATTTATTAATATAAGTATACTGAATTAATATTGTGACGTGAGATGGAAAATTTGCCATTATATATTATTCCAGAAAATTTTTCCAAATTGCAAATAGTTGTTTTCTTTCTCCTTACAACCCCAAGAGCCTCACATGTATTCCTCACTATATTCCTGTGTATTCAGCGTAATGCTCTGTAATGTCGCTTCTGTATACGACTACTAATTGAACAATAACATTTTCTCCGACAGAACATCGAATAAATTCCTCTTCTCATTCTGTACGAAACGTTCTTTCCTGCTCGTAGAGAGACAGAGGGTTTGTAGAGCGACATGGTACCGACACTGATACCTTCAGTACGTGAGCGAGACAGAGAGCAATGTACAGGAAACTCCCCTTACCAGTATGAATGACTTGATTACACGATGTAATCACGATACCCAGTTTGTTCACCGCTGATCTACATGAAACAATAACTGCGGTCTCTATGGAGACGATGCATGACAACAATAGCAATGCCGTTGCTGTGTTACATACGTTCTGAATATTAGAAAAATGTTCAACACATTCAGAACAGCGGTGAAATATTTTTCCCACAATCGAAGAGTACTGGAGTTTGGAGCTACATCAATTGGCGTAGGGTCCCTGATAGGCACAGGATACGGTATATATAAGATCATCACCGGCGAGAAACGGATTGGTCCTCAGGGGCCCTATCCCAAAGAGATCCTATTCAAGGACAGACACAGGCGCCCGAAACTGCGCGAAGAGGACCTGAATACACCATCTGAGGAAGAAATCAAGGTCACCGACTATTCCAAATATCCACCTCGACAACCAGAGGAAGGACAAGAGCCAGGCCAGAGTGGTCAGGGCGGGCAGTTGGCAGGAGACGAAACCCCACCGCCAATCTTTATTCCTTACAGCAGGAGAAACACCGGCCACTTTGTTGTTGTGGAGGGGGGTGAATTGAAAGGGTCTACACCGAAGAACTAGCTCCCGAAATTCCCGAAGATCAGGGACAAGATGCAAAGAAGGGGGACGACGACCCGTCCTCATCCCCTCCCCCAGCCCTCAACAATAAGGTATGAGTTTACACTTTCAACTTACAGTATAACTAATAAGTTATATATATATATATATATATATATATATATATATATCATCATCATATATACTATCATCATCATTATCATCACGGGTTGAGCCGGTAGGCCCATTCCGTCCCCATTAGAATTGTTCTCTCCAACGAAACCTCTTGGAGCATACTGGAAAGCTTTCTTGGGAATTCGGTTATCCTCCATCCTTTCTAGATGTTCCATCCACCTATTTCGTTGATTTGTTAAGTTTTGTGTTATGCCCTCTATCCCTAATTCTTTTCTGATATCTTCATTCCTCTTATGTTGTTATAAAGAATATCCCGCCACTGATCTTAGAATTTCATTTCTGAGGCTTCTAGTCGTCTTTTGTCTCTTTCTGTTAAGGTCCATGTCTCTGCTCCGTAAAATAGTACTGGAAGGGCTACTGTTTTGTAGCGTTTTAACTGTGTTTCTTTCGTTGTTCTTTTTCCTAAGCTCCGCCTAATTGTTCCGCATATACCTTGAAATCTATGCATCTTTTCTTCCATATCTCTTTTTTCCACATGAGAAATGTTGCATCCTAAATATTTAAAATTACTAACTTGTTCAATAATTTTGGAGTCAATAACTATTTTCGACCTTTATGCCTTAGAAAGTATATAGAGATTGAGAGCTATTTTCCGCCATATGGCATGTTAAGTGCACCTATTTTGAAGTGAAGCTATTTTTCCTCTCCTTAGGGATAGAATTACATAGGTAGTTTCCTATTTTACTACAAATGGTAATAATCGCTGAAATTATGGAACTCAAAGAAAACTATTCCCATGCTGCAAATACTCAGAATCTCCAAGTCCTCGAGACTAACAAAATGAACTCTTATGAAATCTGATAGAACGCCGTGGGGAATTATATATCAGTTAATGGCAATTCTCTTATTAACATAAATTCAGATCGTGGAGTTATCATACTAACCTGGAAATTATTCCTTTCTACCTATTATATCCCGAAATAAAATATTTTTGAATTTTTGTACTAAATTTGAGTTCTAGTATGCCCTTAGATCACTTATGACATATAACGGTTATATTTTGAGAATAATGTATGTTACATGTGTTTTTTAAGCCGTATGAAAAATCATACGCTGGGCGTTGGTGTGTAGTACAAATAAATTTTCTGTTCATATGAGTAAACATTTGCTACACGTGATGTTGTATGTGTTTTACACTACTTATTTACAAATGGCTTTTAAGGAACCCGAAGTTTCATTGCCGGTCCCTATCCTGTGCAAGATTAATCCAGTCTCTATCATCATGCCCCACCTCCCTCAAATCCATTTTAATATTATCCTCCCATCTACGTCTCGGCCTCCCTAAAGGTCTTTTTCCCTCCGGTCTCCCAACTAACACTCTATATTCATTTCTGGATTCGCCCATACGTGCTACATGCCCTGCCCATCTCAGCCCATCTCAAACGTCTGGATTTTAAGTTCCTAATTATGTCAGGTGAAGAATACAATGCATGCAGTTCTGTGTTGTGTAACTTTCTCCATTCTCCTGTAACTTCATCCCGCTTAGCCCCAAATATTTTCCTAAGCACCTTATTCTCAAACACCCTTAACCTATGTTCCTCTCTCAGAGTGAGAGTCCAAGTTTCACAACCATACAGAACCGGTAATATAACTGTTTTATAAATTCTAACTTTCAGATTTTTGGACAGCAGACTGGATGATAAGAGCTTCTCAACCGAATAATAACACGCATTTCCCATATTTATTCTGCGTTTAATTCCCTCCCGAGTGTCATTTATATTTGTTACTGTTGCTCCAAGATATTTGAATTTTTCCACCTCTTCGAAGGATAAATCTCCAATTTTTATATTTCCATTTTGTACAATATTCTGGTCACGAGACATAATCTTATACTTTGTCTTTTCGGGATTTACTTCCAAACCGATCGCTTTACTTGCTTCAAGTAAAATTTCCGTGTTTTCCTAACCGTTTGTTTGTGTTTTACACTACATATGTACTAATAACAATAATAAGTTGATACATTTTGTAAACAATGGCACTGTTTCGTGTTAGCAAATATAATAACATTGTTATCGCAAATGGAATTGCAAGAAACTGTTCTTCGGATGTAAACCAACATTACATCTCACACATCGAAACTTAGAACACTTTCCACACTTCTTTTGATTTTTACTCCCTCGAGAACATTTTTTCTAGTCCCAGAACATTGTCATTGCATATGTTGGTAGCTACAGTTAACTACACTGTTGCCATGCCACTTGATAAGTGTTCTCCAATTTCTGTCATCTTGTAGTGCGTGGTATGAACCTCTGGGATCTCTCTTCATATCGTGTAATGGAGCTTTCTCCACTCGATCATTATGTGTAGTTCCTTTGCAGTTGATACCATTTTCTGACAAGGTTTTGAGAAGAGGAAGAGAATTGAAGTAATTGTCAATATAAACTATACATTTCTGAGGAAGGAATTCAATATAATAGTCTTTCGGTAATAGCAGTTCCAAGTGTTTTGCCTTCTTCTCTATCACTTGCACCAGTCTAGGGTTGAAAACTAACGAGGTAACCCGTGGATGAACAAGATACCAACTTGTATCCATACCTAATGGACTTTCCACGAATAAATTGTTTCATGGAGTGATGCCCATAGTAAGGTTCCATTACTCCGTCCAGAGAGAATTTATTCCCTAGTGGGACAATGAGGCTTCCAAATTTATCATTGAGATGTGTAATAAGTGGCCGGATCTTATATATTTTGTCTTCTGGTATTGTTACCGTTCAAGTGAAAAATCTGTGTATCTGATCGAAGGAATTTCTTTACATTGCGTTGCTCGCAAGAGCATTGTTGGTGTCAGGTCGTCTCTACCAGTAGGTACATACGACTATGCATAATTTTCAGTATCCAGATAAAAGCAAAATAGCTTTGTATTTGTATACATCTTCTGAGGACAACTGGATCATGAAACCCTTTTTTGATGCATATTTTACACTTTCTCTAACAATGTGTTCAACAATTTCATCAATTATATGTTTGAATATATCAATAGATGCGGCCTTATTGTGTAAACTACTTATATACAGTATGTAGGAATGGAATCATGTATTTTTGCAATAGAGTGAAACCTGTCTAAAGGGCCATCTGTAGTTACCTCGTAAAATGGCCGCTTTATCAGGTGGCCGCTTGATTAAGGTTGCGGTTTTTATGAATCAGCATGAAAGTACTGAATTTCATTGACATTTTAGTACTGTGCGCGTACAACAATCGTGCATATTAATGTCAGCCCTTCCATTCTTGCAACTAGCCTTTTCAAAACTCAATTTCTTCGTCCTCGCACACTTGAATCATTCGTAAACGAAATCATTCACATTACTAAACACAGATTCTCTCTTTTTTTTTGGCCACCATGCATATTTTCCTCCCATTCTTTTAATATTTCATCTTAATTATACAGTGTATTTATGTCCTTCCACATTTGAATATTTCTGCAATTTTTTCGCAGATGTTCCCTTCTCACTTTCTTCAATCATTTTTCGTCTCACCTCTAAACTTAACACCACTCTAGATTTATTGTTAGACATGATTTCTCTCTCAAACTAACGTCACAGTTCCTCTGAATCAACTGAATGAAAGAAGAAAAATTCGTAAAAGCTGGTCCAAATAGAAAAAGATGGAAAGAGGAGAAAAAAATTCGAATGGTTAATTACTGACCTAAAACATACTGTGACATTTTCGATAGGAAATGTCCGGTGTTTTAATCCTTTAAAAACAGTAAGAATTTATATCTGTGCAGGGTCGGAGTGGAAAATGACAAAAGTCATAAAACAGTAATCAACTAACCCCAAGATATGGAGGGTGTACTGTTGTATACTGCACTTAGCTATTGTACTCGTGATATTGCTCTATGTCCTCTAACCATCGAAAAAATAGGTCAGACAGTATCCGTGAAAAAAATTTTTGTTGGACAGTGACTGTTATAGTCAGGTTCCAATCCAAACAGACCCCGGCCGCTGGCCGAAGCATGAGATGGCCGCTAAATAAAGAGACAATTTGTATTGATCTTATGGCAAATCCAATTGGTTCCAGAGAAAATTGCCCTTTCGGCCAGGTGGCCGTTTAAATGAAGTGACCGCAAAGGAGGGTTTCACTGTACTATTATTAGAATCAAATTTTTTTTTCAGTATATTTTCTCTGAACTTCATCTACTTTTACTTTATTAGGTCTTTTGTGTACACTACTTTTGCTTTTTGTTCCTTATGTTTCGTTATGACCTGAAAGTGAATCTTCTTTATCTGTACAAGAACCAGTTATTCTGAGATACTTTTCTTATGTCTTGCGCTACTTCATCATTCCCATCCAAATTCTTCTAATACACTAAATATCTCTTCAATGGTGTCCACACCTGTGGAGTAACGATTAGCGCGTCTACCCGTGAAACCAGGTGACCCGGGTTCGATTTCCGGTCGGGAAAGTTACCTGGTTGAGGTTTTGTCCGGGGTTCTCCCTCAACCCAATATGAGCAAAATGCTGGGTAACTTTCGGTGCTGAATCCCGGACTCATTTCACTGGCATTATCACCTTCATCTCATTCAGACGCTAAATAACCGGAGATGTTGATAAAGCGTCATAAAATAACCTACTAAAATTAAAAAAATCTTCACTGATTTCCAGAACCCTAAAACAATACGAAACTCGTTACTTCCAACGTATGATTTATCATACACAACAATTCAACTAGTCCTACTACAATAATGTAATGGAGCTATCTGTCAATAATGGGATTATAGAAGCAATAAAGATCATTCTTTATATAATTACATAAGAAAGCAAGAAAATTGCAGTATTATATAAAATAAAGCCAAATTGTTTACCTTGGTGCGTTTTTGCTTCCATTGATAGACATCTTGATGTTGTCTACTGTACTAAAGGACAGAAGACATTTTCAAAACGGTGAAACGTTCTGTGTAGTAAATTCAAACATTCTTGTATAATAATAACAGATAAAACCCTCATAACAAACAATATTTACATTGTTAATTGAATAAACAAATTACGTACTTCTCGTATATTTCATACGTTGGGATATAATGAGTTAAAGAGCCTTTAACAATGTACTTGTACTGCAGATGTTTTATTCGGTGCTTTAGTAAATGAAAATATCAAGATAATACGTTGAAGAAAACTGTACCACACCGCAAATCTTCAGGATCTTTCTGCTGAGAAGTAACTGCCCCAAGTAGGATTGGTACACGGAAGGCCAGGTGCCAGGGTGCCAGATTTGACGTTCGCGTTTGTTCTCTGTACAGGTTATCGTCTCCCACTTGCCGCTCTGGGTGCCGTGTCCTATGCCGCTGCTCCAGCTCACTACGCCGCCGCCTACGCCATCCCCGCTGTTCACGCTGGAGTGCCCCTCGACACCCCCAAAGTAGCTGCAGCCAAGACCACCCACTTCGCCATCGTGGTCGCTCCAGCTCACTACCCGCCGCCTACGCCATCCCTGCTCTTCTCGCTGGAGTGCCCTCGACATCTGCGAAGCAGCTGCAGCCAAGACCACCCACTTCGCCATCGTGGTCGCTCCAGCTCACTACCCGCCGCCTACGCCATCCCTGCTGTTCACGCTGGAGTGCCCTCGACACCCGCGAAGTAGCTGCAGCCAAGACCACCCACTTCGCCATCGTGGTCGCTCCAGCTCACTACGCCGCCGCCTACGCCATCCCCTCTGTTCACGCTGGAGTGCCCCTCGATACCCGCGAAGTAGCTGCAGCCAAGACCACCCACTTCGCCATCGTGGCCGCTCCAGCTCACTACCCGCCGCCTACGCCATCCCTACTGTTCACGCTGGAGTGCCCCTCGACACCCGCGAAGTAGCTGCAGCCAAGACCACCCACTTCGCCATCGTGGTCGCTCCAGCTCACTACCCGCCGACTACGCCATCCCTGTTTCACGCTGGAGTGCCCCTCGACACCCCGAAGTAGCTGCAGCCAAGACCACCCACTTCATCATCGTGGTCGCTCCAGCTCACTACCCCGCCGCCTACGCCATCCCCGCTGTTCACGCTGGAGTGCCCCTCGACACCCGCGAAGTAGCTGCAGCCAAGACCACCCACTTCGCCATCGTGGTCGCTCCAGCTCACTACCCCGCCGCCTACGCCATCCCTACTGTTCACGCTGGAGTGCCCTCGATACCCCGAAGTAGCTGCAGCCAAGACCACCCACTTCGCCATCGTGGTCGCTCCAGCTCACTACCCGCCGCCTACGCCATCCCTCTGTTCACGCTGGAGTGCCCCCTCGACACCCCGAAGCAGCTGCAGCCAAGACCACCCACTTCACCATCGTGGTCGCTCCAGCTCACTACGCCGCCGCCTACGCCATCCCCGCTGTTCACGCTGGAGTGCCCCTCGACACCCCGAAGTAGCTGCAGCCAAGACCACCCACTTCGCCATCGTGGTCGCTCCAGCTCACTACCCGCCCCTACGCCATCCCCGCTGTTCACGCTGGAGTGCCCCTCGACACCCGCGAAGTAGCTGCAGCCAAGACCACCCACTTCGCCATCGTGGTCGCTCCAGCTCACTAACCCGCCCCCTACGCCATCCCTGCACACGCTGGGTGCCCGACACCCCAAAGTAGCTGCCGCCAAGACCGTCCACTACGCCGTCCCCGCCATCGTGGCCGCTCCAAATCATTACGCCGCCGCCTACGCCATCCCCGCTGTTCACGCTGGAGTGCCCCTCGACACCCCCTACGTAGCTGCCGCCAAGACCGTACTCTTCGCCGCCCCCGCCGTCGTGGCCGCTCCAGATCACTACACCGCCGCCTACGCCATCCCCGCTGTTCACGCTGGAGTGCCCCTTGACACCCCCTACGTAGCTGCGTCCAGCTGCCGCCAGTTCCAGATCACTACGCCCCGCCTTCGCCGCCCGCCGAGGCTCTTGCTCCCCGCCGAGGCTCTTGCTCTGCAGGGCCGCAAAAGCGCAGCATTGCCACTTACGCCGGTCTCGAAAAATTATAGAATATATAGAAGAAATAAAATTGTTGTGCCATAAAAAAGAGAAAAAGGGTGTTCCTTAATTATTATCTACCTTTCCATTGTTCCAAGTACCAAATTTCAAAACCTTATTCCAGATCAATGGAAGGAGTCCATAATCGTACCTATCTTTAAGAAGGGGGACAAGATTAACTGTAGTAACTTTCGAGGAATATCACTTTTGTTGACGTCGTACAAAATTTTGTCCAATATTCTTTTGAGAAGGTTAACTCCATACGTAGATGAAATTATCGGGGTTCATCAGTGTGGTTTTAGGCGTAACAGATCAACTATTGACCAGATATTTTGTATTCGACAGATAATGGAGAAAAAATGGGAGTATAAGGGTACAGTGCATCAGTTATTCATAGATTTAAAAAAAGCATATGACTCGGTTAAGAGAGAAGTTTTATATGATATTCTTATGGAATTTGGTATTCCCAAGAAACTAGTTCGATTAATTAAAATGTGTCTCAGTGAAACGTACAGCAGAGTTCGTATAGTCAGTTTCTGTCAGATGCGTTTCCAATTCACTGTGGGGTGAAGCAAGGATATGCACTATGTCCTTTACTTTTTAACTTTGCTCTAGACTATTCCATTAGGAAAGTCCAAGATAACAGAGGGGGTTTGGAATTGAACGGGTTACATCATCTGCTTGTCTATGCGGATGACGTGAATATGTTAGGAGAAAATCCACAAACGATTAGGGAAAACACGGAAATTTTACTTGAAGCAAGTAAAGCGATAGGTTTGGAAGTAAATCCCGAAAGGACAAAGTATATGATTATGTCTCGTGACGAGAATATTGTACGAAATGGAAATATAAAAATTGGAAATTTACCTTTTGAAGAGGTGGAGAAATTCAAATATCTGGGAGCAACAGTAACAAATATAAATGATACTCGGGAAGAAATTAAACACAGAATAAAATGGGAAATGCCTGTTATTATTCGGTTGAGAAACTTTATCATCCAGTCTGCTGTCAAAAAATCTGAAAGAATTTATAAAACAGTTATATTACCGGTTGTTCTTTATGGTTGTGAAACTTGGACTCTCACTTTGAGAGAGGAACATAGGTTAAGGGTGTTTGAGAATAAGGTGCTTAGGAAAATATTTGGGGCTAAGAGGGATGAAGTTACAGGAGAATGGAGAAAGTTACACAACGCAGAACTGCACGCATTGTATTCTTCACGTGACATAATTAGAAACATTAAATCCAGACATTTGACATCGGCAGGGCATGTAGCACACATGGGCGAATCCAGAAATGCATATAGAGTGTTAGTTGGAGGCCGGAGGGAAAAAGACCTTTAGGGAGGCCGAGACGTAGATGGGAAGATTATATTAAAATGGATTTGAGGGAGGTGGGATATGATGATAGAGACTGGATTAATCTTGCTCAGGATAGGGACCAGTGGCGAGCTTATGTGAGGGCGGCAATGAACCTCCTGGTTCCTTAAAAGCCAGTAAGTAAGTAAGTACCTTCCCATTGTTGGCTTCAAAACTGCATATGCATGCATACATACATACATACATACATACATACATACATACATACATACATACATACATACATACATACATACATACATACATACATACATACATACATACATACACACATACATACATACATCATCTAATACATCATCTAATACATTACGTACATAAATATGGACACACAAGTCCATTTTACATAAGTTACATGTATGCATAAGTAACCACTATATTGGGTGGAAGTGAAATAATCTTGCAGATTGAAAGAGACGATAGGGTACACGTAAATGAATATAAAATATGAAACCTATCTTACGTTTTGTGATTAAATGCACGGTTTATTAGAAAATTAAGTTTGAAGTTTCAGCAGTCCGGCTACATCGTCGCTAAACACTCTACTCGTATACAGATGTAAGAGGGCAACGAACTCGGCGACTATCTGTGCGTAAGCTGCCAACGCCAAGTCGTTTTCACGCGTTCGCTTCGTGCAATGGTTTGAATTTAGGAGTTTTTAAAATTAAATTTATACGATAACCGTTCACGCTATTGAAATACTCCAGAAGGATAAATTACATATAATTTATACACGGACCTGAATTAGAGAATTTTATATGATACGAAATTCTCATCGGGGTTTTGTGTACAGTTGACTACACACATTCGTGTAATTATTGTCACCTGGTGGTCATAATGCTGAGATTTTTCTAAACAGAAATTCATATTTAGCATTATAAAATATAACCGCACTTATAATAATTATTATTATTCAATATGTAGTAGTCAATGCAACTTTCATTTATCAACTCTCTGTACTGTATGAATCATGGCTACTGTAACAGGTTACGATTTTACACATGTTTCATGACTTACTCTACAGTACAGAATTTAAATAATAATATCAGCCAATAAGAAGTTAGCTTACATATGCAAAATCATTACCAACTGCTGCTGAGTAGTTAGAATAGTATTAACAACAGTTAAAGTTAAGTGTTGGTTATTTTAAACAAAATTATGTTGGAAAAATGGAAAACATCTTAACAAAACGTTCAAAATAAACGAGCTGTTAATTTAACATTTGTTAAGCCAAATTAAACATTACTTGGAAAAACTGGCCATTAGAATCACGAAATTACTAATCAAGTCACTTAAGAATTCTTAGGAGTATAAACTGAAAATAAAAGCTTAAAGACGAAATAATTAGCTACTAATAAGACCTGTAAGAAATAAAAACATTTAAAAATACCTTAAAATCTGCATTGTATTAGCTTTTATAACATTGTTGGAGCATAGCAGAAACCGGACAAGTCCAAAATTCCAATTTTGCCAATTTGCACAGTACAGTTCTCTTCACTTCATTTCAGGCCGCATCTATTGACATAGTAAGTTTCTACAAAAACCAGATTTGTGCCATTGAAATGGATGTTTGAAAATATAGCGTTTCTGCAAAAAGTTGATTAGTCCAACGTCTTTCTAGCAAAAAACGGATGTCACAAACTTATCCGATTCTTGTTAGAAAATATCATGAAGATGGCATTAGTGTTGTCTTTTTTTTTTTGTTTCACCGCCATATTAGCTGTTATTATCGGTGTTATTGGTTAAATATTTCGTTTTACAAATGAATGATCATCAAAATGAACCAGATCCAAAAAAAGCAAATCATCAGAGTGAGGAGAATGTTGAGGTGGCAGAAGATGACAATAGCAGGGGTGTGATGAGTGAGACAGATATAATAATAATAATAATAATAATAATAATAATAATAATAATAATAATAATAATAATTTATTTTTGTGACCGAGCATAATTTGTGTTGTTATTAAAAGAAA
Source organism: Periplaneta americana (assembly GCA_025594305.2). NCBI lineage: Eukaryota > Metazoa > Arthropoda > Insecta > Blattodea > Blattidae > Periplaneta > Periplaneta americana. Next base: position 28,907,748 of record JAJSOF020000001.1, read on the forward strand.
AATTTTTCGATACTTGATATACATGACGTGCCAAGAATTCAAAGACTGAAGGACCCAGATTAGAATGAGAAAAATATAAACATAACAATATGGTTTTTCTTGTTCGGGAAATCATTCTAACGTTGTTTATACTTTAATAAAACACTTTTAATTTATTTGTATGTTGACAATATGAATTAAACTTGATTTCACATACTTTTTGTCAATTTATGTGAGTATATCTAAAATTTTCTGCAAAAAGTGGATGTCCAAATGTTTTTTTTTTTTTCAAGAAACCATATAAAAGAGAGCAGTGAAACGTTTTACCAAAGATGGTAGATATATGAGATACTTATTATTTATTTTACGAGAAACGTTAGGGACAGTCTTTCGTTTTCTGAAAAATTAATATTTTGCTATCAATCCTTCAATTCTTAATTTGTCATCTGCTACAACTTTAGACCAAATAAAAACATTCTTTTTTTGACCTTCTTGATCATACTCCTACTCAATGATCTGATGGTTGCCATGCTGGGGTACCGACAATTCGTACCTGAGATAATTAGTTCCCGAATAAAATTTATCCTGTTTATTAATTCTGATTAATAATCACTACATATGTAATGTGTAACAATACAACTGTTACACAGATGCGTCATAGTTCCGTCATTACTTTATTACGAAAGGTAATAGAATAAGTGAAATTCTCTATTTCCTCCGATAGTGTGCGCTAGTATGCCGTGCTAAGTATCGATAATGAAACTGGGCCTGATCGATTACCGCGCTGTATTTTGTTCAAAGAGTACAGCTACAGCAATATTATTCTGTACTCTTTGTTTCGTTCTTCTGTTGTTACAAGGCAATCATCATCATAAAATGAAGACTTGAAATAAAAAAAAGCTCTAAGTGCCATAATTATGAATTTGAGGAAAATGAGTTTTAAGTGTACTAGGTAATAATTAATGGTCATAATTTCAGTATTAATGTGTTTTAATTGAAAGATAAGCATAGTATGGAGCTAGTATCCAAAGGAACTTACAAAAGTAATATTGTACGAGTAATAGTATGAAAAACGTACTGAAAGTGGAAATTTAATGAAAGGCTCTAAGTTCCATACTTCAGAATCAGCAAAAAGATAGTGAAGAGGGCAAACGAATGAAACAAAAATAGTTTTTTGTTCATAAAATAATAGTACATTATGCAACGAGCCTACAATTGTAGTAATTAAGAAGCGAGTACGGATATTTATGAAACGAGCGCAAGCGAGTTTCATTATTTTCATACTAGCTTCTTAATTACCATTATAGGCGAGTTTCATACGACTTTTTATGCTCGACCATATTTCTAATTTGAAATTATTCATTTTATTTGTATCTAACTGACCTTGAGCAATACCTCGTAAATTGTGAGATGTGCGCAGACGCGAATGTATTGATTTTTCCAAGGAACAGATGTCCACACTGACCTTGACAGCCTGTAAGAACCTACAGCAGTGACCGGCATGTTCCGTGCTCTGTGACGTCATACGACGTAGCCGCCTTGCTCTTTGTCCGGCAATCTCTGCATACTGAGCACAGCGTGGAGAGAAGGTTCAACCGAACAGTGGTGGTGCGGGTCTATGTACTGACAGATCGCGATCCATTCTTCTGAGATAGTATGGGAACGGCACAATTACAATACATTTGTACGAAAAAAAAACTGTACAACCGTGATAAATCAATGTAACAAAATATTTTGGTTTGTAATCAAATTTAATGTACTTATAATAATATGAAACTCATAATACAGCCACTTGCAGAAGCCTTTGCATATATAAATGAAATTCCGAAACTGCTATAAACATACAAACATATAAATAAATACTTTAAGCAGTACTGCAACACTTTATCTACTGGGAAACTTGAAAACAGTGTTTTTTAACACGCATTTTTCTACATAATATACAGATTAAAGTATATAGGCCCTATCTTGGTGAGTAGTATGCAAAGTATATTTCAACTTTTGAAACACACCATCACTTTGTGTCACTACCGTGCCCAAGCTAAACGCTTTGTCGAGATTTTTTTCCTCTTTTCTCGCGTACTAATTTTGCAATATTTGGAGTCATAGCCTGGCTAACACACAAGCGAAGAATATGTTTCAAGTTCAGATCAGACAGGTGGTTTCTATGTTGTGGTTTGCAGAAAAGAACTGTTCACATACATACGTAGATCCGAATATGCTCAACATTCTAGCAGCAAATCTATGCAATCGAGGGAATCTTGCCTGGGTAAATCTTCTATAAAATGTAGATAGATCCTTTTGTTTTCAACAGTCCCGTTTTACTGCTGCACTGACGCCACTGCGCTGGTGTGTGCTAACATTAATACGACTCAACTGCTCGCTCTCCCAAGCTCTTGCGATCTGACTGGCTCTTACGTCACAACTGCAGCATCTGCCGGCCACTGAGCTACAGAGTAAACTAAATATTAACTTTGATATAAGATTGAAATTAAATTAGACATTGAAAACCGAGATGACAAATTGAATTTATTTGAATATTATTTACAATTAACGCTAATTATTATAGTAACAGAACATAACCTTCTGCGACAGTATTGGATTTCCAGCCTCCGTGACTCTTCGCTAATTCTCTTTCGATTGCATATCCGAGAATAATCGATACTTGCGGTTTTATAACGGTACAAAGCTAACTTGTCATTGGCTGAGGTTTTATAACGGTACAAAGCTGATTCGTCATTGGCTGAACACCTGTACTTTAATGAGTAGGTGTACTTTAATGACATGCATTAAAGGACTGCTACCAGGTGTGTAATTACTACATTTCGGCATGGTCGAGCATAAAAGTTTATTCAGTAATGCATCTGTAAAACTGTTTGTGGTCATCATTTGTCAGGTACTGCATCATTTCAGTCAAATTCTTTTTCTTCTCGGTTAATACCTGGATTTTCTTCCGAGTTAACGCAAATATTTCAGAAAATGTTCCTCTGCAAACTTGCACTAGGTCACCTTGCCCATCTGGAACAGTGTAACGAATAGTTGTTTGTCTCCTGCTCTGTGAAGGGTCGTCGTAGGTTCCATGACGTCTTCTTTTAACATGTGATACTTGCATCAGCCCCATCAAGTAACTCCCTCGCTTTTCAATAGGTTCGTTCCAACAAGTCAGGAACCGTCCGTAACCACCGTGAGCATGCGCAGTACAGAAAAAGCGTTCCAACACAATCCGAACCAGTCCTGAACCGGAAACATGTACTGCAGTCGAGCGTTCCAACAAGCTTTTGACACGGATTCGGAACGGTCAGAAATAGTCCGTGGATTGAGGCATGTACGGAAGAGTACGCGAGACGCGCATGCGCATAAGCTCACCAACGTCTCCTTGATCCTGAAGAAAGACATGATCGACTGTTCACATCATTGAGGTTAAATATGAAAAGTGACAGTGCAGACGAATAATAAAACTAGAGATTTAATTTAAATTTTCGCCAAAAAGAAAGAGAATGGAAATTATTTGGGTATTGAGACAATAAATTACAATTTCAACATGCAGCTTTGATTAAAAGTATAATAAATAACGTACATACATTAATAATTAAAAAGGAACTATTTTTAGATGAGAGTCCCCCAGTACACGACGTTGAATTATCGGAATTCTTGCCTTCCATATTTTTTGTCATCCTTTTATAGAAAATGATCGAAATTCTATTTTCTGCAATTAGAATTAGCTGTGAAACGATAATAATTAAGCATCCCGTTCTTAGCAAAGATGATCACAGTTATAGCATCTCTGGATTTAGTACATAACGATCCGCGAAAGCGTTCCAACAGCGTCCAGTCCAGTTTTAATCCCATAGCAGATGCTCAACTAGCGCATGCGCATAAGATGGTACAGGAACCGTACATAAATTGATCCATGAACCGCTTGTTGGAACGAACCTAATATCTTCCAGGTCATAAAAATCTTCAAACAGCCCGACCTTCTGTTCATAGCTGAGGTTCTCGCATTTATACTTGCATGCACACCGACTCAGAAAGCAAGCTGGAGAACCCTGTGCATTACCTCACTAGGTCTACCAGTTTTTTCTGTTGTCACAACCAACATAATTTAGTTAGACCTTATTGTTGCTTTCATGCAAACAGAACAAGAATAATCAGTCTGTCCAGGTATGGTGTAGGTTAGCGATTAGTAATGAGACTTATGGCGAAGTGCATCGACGCAGTAATCATAGATTACGAAACGACGGTTAAACAGTAGCCGTGGTTAAAATGTAATTTATGTGCACCATTCATAATCACCGATTACTAAAACATGGCTAGCTGACACCTCATTTAACCAGAGTAAAGTCTATGATGGTACATTGTTTCTACAAAATGACTAAAGGAAAGCATCCATACCGCTGCAAAGATAATAGTCAACGTCTAAAAACGACTGCCCTCACTATGTTCTACAGCGAAATGAACGTATCCTACATTTTCGCGTTGCATTTGTTTGCCTTTGGGCGCTGTTATATTTGTGAGTTCCATTTCTTTGTTTTTCAGTACTGTTAGGTTAAAATCGTACAAAATGGAAAATTGAATCAAAAATCATTATATCCCAATGTTAGGTTGAAGTATCGATAGACTTCATTACTAGGATTTAAATGTATTATATAAAAAAAGATGGAATATCCATAAAGGAAAAGGATGCAGAAGATTGGTAGGAATGTGTACGATCTTGGACCCCATTTACGCCAGGGAATTGTTTTATCCTAAGATCCATCCATAACCTCTTTTGTTCAGCCAGTGACACAGAGAAAGAGATACCGGTATTCGAGTATTCCCTCTTAAAATACAGAAAATAACAGTTACATAGAATCGTAATATAAGCAGCCGATCCGTAGGAGAAATATGATTGTTCTTGTGTTATTTCAAGTAATCCATTTGTAGATTTTGATAAACGAAATCCCTCCTGAAATGTTCTGTCACCTAATTCCTCGTAAGCATTCTCTCTTTCCAGTAAAGAACCTTCACGCTCACGCTCTATCCAAGTAATTCAAGTACTGTACAATAATAATCGTCTTCGAAATAATCACCTGTGGTTCTGGCCGCCATTTTGCTTTACTTGCTCTACTAATCGCTGGTTATCTCCTTTAACCGCTCATATTTGGCCGGTTAGAGATTACTGTGGTTAACCTCCTATTTAAGTCGTAACCGAGGTCGATCCACCGTAAAAATGCTTAATCAGGGATTAGGTGACAATTTTAACCGATGGTTACATTAACCGACGTTGATGCACGTGGGCATTACCTCCTGTGCTGGACGAGCTTTTACAGGAACATTTTTATTACCGGTATTTGAACTTAGGCCTATGTACTCATTTCCTCCATTTTTTCAGCTTTTTTTTTTCATTTCAGCGCAGTACCTTCTCCTTTAATTCGTAGTTTCTTTCCTCTCAAACTCTCACAAATATCTGCCGCCTCCGCCATTTAATCTAACTATGAGGAGGAAGCGCGCGGTACATAGAGCCTTTCATATGTTAACAGCAGTGGCAGTTAAACCGCATGCTATCTTTCGATTGCATTTGGTACTACATTTTCATTCGTGGCAGTTCGAGCCTTTTATATATTATTGGGCTTGGCATATAGATCCCATTTTGCACACAATTTCAAAATTGTTGCTTTATTATGGCACTTAGAGCCTTTTTATTTCAAGTCTTCAATTATACTTCTTAAGTATACAAACGCTAAAATGCTAGACTAAAGCAAAATATCCTTTATGTGTGTGTTTGTTTGTAAAAAACGAAGACGAAGTCCGCGTATAGACTTACAGACAGCTTAATTAAGCGTAAAATTCCCAGAAGGTGGGGATGAAACAAATGAGTGAGCGTAAAATTCTCAGCTCCAGAGATACTATTAAAGACGAACCATTCTTAACGGTCACCAGAAAACACAGACCGCTCTCCCAAACAATAGCGATACTCCACCCAGACAGCCTTCAAAATATATCATCATCTCACTGATATTTGTTATTGCAAGTTATCTTGAATTTTCTGAGCGGTGACAGAGGGGCAGAGGGAAGAAAGCGCGTAACGTGGGTGGAGCCAACTGAGTTATTTGCGCACGCTCCGCAGCATAATCTCTTGTCAAGAAACATAGAGCTATTTCCTTCACTGCGTACCAGTAGTGTTAAGATGGAGCAGCAACCTCAGCGTAATAATTATGGTGAAATCACACCACCGTAGAGAAAAAGTAACGCTTTTATCCACAGCGGATGTTGCGATGAGGGAAAATTAACCAAATGTTTGCTGGAACCTCTTGATAAGGAATATGAGAGAGCAGCTAAATACTCTGGCAAAAGTATTAGTTCCGTGAAGAGAATTAAGAATAATATTGAATTTCGACCGAATGAACCTCACACTACTCCGGGAAAGAATAGGTATATAATGTTATTAAATTATTGCTATAATAGTTATGTACAATAGTGTGTGTACTGTGAGCGACATAATGAATTACTGTTGTAAGTTATTATTTTGTTATAGCTCTGCAAAACATATTATTTCATTCCAGACTTGTGGTAAAGTGGACGAATTCGATCAACATGTCATTCCGGATACAATCGAAGAATTCTATCTTGTTCAGAAAGCAGTACCTACGTTTAAGAAGAAATTCCGAATGGATGATGCCATTGACGAAATAATTAATTTTGGACCAAGCGATGAAGACGATGACGATGATGGCAGCATTGATAGGAATATGAACTGTGTATAATTTTAAATTAATGTAAATTCAAATAATAAGCCTGTAAATATTGTTATAAGAATATGTACATATCAGCTGTAGGTGTAAGTCATGTAGGCCTATATAATGTATAGAAATAGCTGTAGTAACTCCGCCATTGCCGGTCCTCAGCACGGATGAGAGAGGAGGAGTGTATATACGATTATATTTAAGTACTTACTCATTACAGGTTAATTAAAACCTGCTACGAAACCATGTTCAGTTCTTTCACAATATGAGCAGTAAAGTGAAAGAATCAACGTTTTCTGAAAAGAGTCACGTTATCCGAGGGAGGGGCATCCTTGCCGTGCCGTTACGTTGATGAGTACATGCCGTATCGAGGAGTTTGAAAGACAGACTTAGGGGATGTAAGGTTCAAGATAACTTGCAATAACAGTAGGCTACACTATACTTGTTTTTTTGAAAGATGGGACATGACAGGAGCGTTGCGATCGGCAGAGAGATAATTTGTTTAAACAAAAGCCGCCCTAAATAAGGGTTCGATAGATCGGCCTACTAATCAATTCATAAAGAATAATAACTAAACAAAACAATTTTGTGACACTTGGAAAGAAAAAGAAAAAACATTAAGATAAGAAAACGTAGGAAATCATTTACAATAAAAATTTTTTTACAAATGATTACTAATTATTTCAGCTGAGGATGATTTTAACACGTGAGATTCCTATGACAACAATCGTTGCATCAGAAATTTTATATTGTTTAAGTTGATTTAAAGTTTCATGGGATCGTGCCACGGGCACCGAACATGAGCCCAAAAACTTCAATGTGTAATGTGGTATTGTGCTCCAAGATGCTACAACAAGACTCATATACGACTTGTTTTTCACGACACACCTGTTGTGGCTGTTGCTCATGCATCTCAAAATGGATTGTGGGATCAAGAATGACACCCATATCCTTCTGCCGATCAATTATGATGATATCAGCCCGTCTAGTAGAGCCAACAGAAGAGACGCAACCAACCTCCTCAAAACTTCATAGGAAGCATTCTGACGGATTGAAGATGCGATGAGAGAAAGCGAAAATATTATGTCTGTTGATTCGGAGCAATTCTCCATGATAGCAGAAACCCAAGACGTGAGGAAGCGTTTCTTGCTCGTCGCAACTGAATGTCACATAGCGTGGTAGGTCTGTTGCTATGGTAACGACGGTTGAGTTGCCAAACTTCCGTTCCCAAGTGAGGAATGCTTAAATCTTCGAATATTTATTGTGCACACAATGTTAATATTGGAACATTTCGTCTTTGATTCTCTGTCGATTTTTGTATTGTTTTTTTACCTTCACGTCAATTGTCAATGAATGTTTTAACGTCAGCCATCTTAACGTGAATTGCTAACTTCTATCAGCTGGCAGTGTGGTAGTCCATATTGGCAACATAGCACTGTAGTTCCAAACTCGGCCGCTTAACTGTCATGTCCCATCTTTCAAAAAAACAAGTATAGAAAGAACAAAGCGAAGTATTTCGAAGAAACCTGCTCCTGTTCTGTATTGAAACCTTCAGGATTTTAACTCTGATCTCCTGCACAGAAAATTCATGTCATGGCCGCTCCGATAGCAGTGCGTTATGTAATTTGTATGGATTGTGTAAAATCTATTAACAATCGTAAACAATAGAACTGCACATTAAACTGACGCCTTTACGTGCTTTTACAACGAGCCGCGTCTGAACACAACTGAATCCGATACAGTTTTAACATTGATACGAACTTGAAATTAAACAAAGGTCTTGGTATGAAGTGTTGTTAGCATCCAGACGCAGAATCATCAGTCACAATGTGTGACTAAATAGAGAAAAATGGCTGTCACGTCCGGCGAAATGTCAAACTCGCTAAGGAATTGCGCAACATACTCCGCAACGAGAGCGTTAGGTTGTCTATTCACAAGCCTAAACGAGGTATTGTACTCTCAACATTCGCGGCGTGCTTCTTTTATAGTAACTATCCCATTCGTAACATGAATGTGTAGATTGAGAAGAAAAAAACGAGATTTTAAGGTTAACGTAGAAGAGAAAATTACCAAAATCATCAATTAAAATTATTATGAAGTTCTGTATAATTAATTCTGATTAAAACGAGAGAAGCAGTTTCACAATCTGACAATTCCAGTTTCGGTTAATTTTGAGATATAAACCATCGTTGCATATTTGAACAGAACTTTAACGAATGAGCTGGAAAGCTAAGATCAGTAAAAGAATCATACAATTTCATCAAACTTAATAATTAACTCGTCTAATGGACCTCACTGCATGTCCTACAAAAATATAGCCAGGGCTAGTGAAAAATTAGATATTAGAATAAATTTCGAGCATTAGTGTCAGAAAACAATAAAGAGAGGTGTTCGAACAGTAAGGGCTCGTAGATGATAAGGTAAAGGTAAAAATAGCCCCTTATCCGCCATGAAGGTTCTTGGGGGGCAAGGAGGTAGAGTTCTATATTTTTTTATCTCTGCACTAGAATGAAGTTGTGATCGGACCGCGCTCCGTCCGTCTTTTTAGCACGGGAAAACCCGGTACTAAATTTTATAGGAGGCTGAGTGAACCTCGGGGCCGTTCTAATAGTTTCGGCAACGAGATAATTTCCTCACCAACCGGAATTGAACCCAGGACCTTCCAGTTCGGTAAGACAGAAACAAGAAGTAAAAATATAGTGTATTAGATCTAAGTGTTACAAACATTATTTATTTCTCTATGTAATCAAAAACGGAAATTAAGACTTTGGTCGAAACGTGGTACGAATCGTTGAATGCCTATTAAAAAAAACAGGTAAGCCATAAAAACAGCCAATTGTTCACTGATCAGGAAGAGAAAACTGAATTGGCTGGGTCACTGACTGAATGATGCACTGGAAGGAATGGTGAATGGGAAAAGAGTTCGAGGCAGAAGATATTAGATGACAGACAACATTAATATATATGGATCATATGAGGAGACAAAGAGGAAGGCAGAAAATAGGAAAGATTGGAGAAACTGGTTTTGCAGTGAAAGACCTATCCTTGGACAGAACACTAAGTATGTAAATAATTAATAACAATTTTGTTATATATAGGCCTATTTATATACACATAGGCCAAAAAAGGCGCAAAATTAGAAATACTCTGTTTTCGGAAATACATAACATTAATTTATAATGAATACACTGTTGGAAAGAGTAAACTTAAAAAATGAGCAGGACTTTTTATTATGCTTTTTTAGTGATGGGCAATTATTTTCCCGGAACAGTTCCGACGGTTCCGGTTCCGAAAAAATACTATGTTCCAAATAACAGTTCCGAAATAACAGTCACCAGTGGTGATGAGTCGGAGTCGTTGAGTCGTTCAAACGAACGGTACAGTACCCTCCCTCTTCACCATAGACAAATAACACCATGCAGCTCACACTGGAGCACTCAATGACATAGTAATTCTTATCTATAGATGGCACTGCAATGCACATTCGAATCGATTTTGGAAAATTGCTGTGCATGCGGACAGAACTCAAAAGCTTAATGCTAGTAATTACACAGCTGTTGACTACAAGGACAGAATACAACACTTTGTTTTCCATAAAGTTATAAAGACATGGTAGCCAACTAAAAAAATAACATAACATTTAAAACATATGGTATGTAATTTCTGTTCTCTCTATTACATAATAAAAAAACAAATCATTAATTTTTATTTTTACTTTTCTTAATTCACAGTTATAATAATAATAATAATAATAATAATAATAATAATAATAATAATAATAATAATAAATATTACAATTTCATAAATAAAAAAGATATATATTGGCAATACTGAAACCTGGAAACCCCAGTGGGTTAGTAAAATGTTGGAATCGCATCTTTACCAAAGTGTAATTTAAACTTCGCATTAAACCTCGCTCTCCAAATCAGTACTTATATGGGCAGTTTCCAACAAATAATGCTACAACATTTTTGTCGTTCTTTGATAACAAGAAGATAGACAAAAACTTGTGCTTGTCAGACTTAACCTCAACAATCGACATGACAGACATTGATAAACCACTCATTACCATTTACGACTTTAACCTTTGTATAGAATCAGCTGATCAATTAATTAAAATAGTATGCGTACTTTATGACTTTGTAGAATGTTTATAAAACAGAATTAGTCAACTAATGGTGAAATAAACCATAAAGCGGGAATGAATATTACAGATTATTAAATACTTACTATAACATTACAGATGATTGGCCAGTCTTAAAATGTTGATATCAAAGTTCGCGCCACCGCAAGGATTTCAATATCCATGCGCCCCCTCCAACCACGTGAGAGTTTCAAGTACCAACTTCATCCAACGAAGTTCCAAGTGCAACATAAAGAACAACGAGAACAGTGTAACTGCAGCTGTCGTTGGTTCATCGGAACAAGCTCCGACGTTCCGACTGTTATCTCGGAGTCGGAACATACCTTGTGCAACGCGGGTACTGCGAGCCCGCAACAGCTGGGCAAGTGAGCAGCTCTGTCGGAAATAAACTTTCGGAACAGGAGGTTCCGAAATCATTTTTGCAACAGTTCCGAGACCGGAACAGTTCCAAAATAACTGTTGTGTTATTTTTTTGGCCCATCTCTATGCTTTTTAGGTTCAATTAAAATCTTATGGAGGTCAATACACAATGATGCGAAAAATGTGGTTTTCGAAGATAATTTATTACTTCAAAATCCAGAACTCAATGTTGGTAAAATTAATAATAACTGATGATCTTTCAAATAATCAAAATAAAAAATAATGCTCTACGCAACCGCCATTTTCCCGCAAACCATTTGCAGGCGTCTTCTCCATTGTCCAATAGCACTGGACATCTGTCTTTGATCAAGCCTGTCCCAACATTCAAGAAGGCGTTGTCTTAAATGTTCAATATTACGAATTCTTGTTTTGTAGTAAACTGTTTTTGTAGTTGATTCCATACAAAATAGTCCATAGGATTAAGATCTCGTTTGAAACTCCAGCGGAAACCACCAGAGAATCTGAGAAATGCGATCTTTCAAGCAATAATCTCTCAGGAGGGATATCATGTCCGTATCTTGCTAATCAATCGTTGTACACTTGAAACAGACCATTCTCGCTTAGCGTATTTCCTTAAATTTGACGGGCAGATAAATTATCATATTGGTGCAAATGTTTAACAAAAATCTTTCTTCGTCCGTTAAGCGATCCATTATTCACAAAATGAGAACTCAAAACGGAAGAAAAATTATGGTAGCACAACAAACGGCTTTTATGCTGAACTCGTAAGCCTATAATGCTTAGTTCGGCATAAACGATCGATTTTGCACTGTCTTACAAAAAATAAAAATTAGTGTTTAATAAATGGTAAAAAATTAAATATTACAGTACTTTCACGGTCTACAAGAACTGTGGAATTTGTCTGTGAAATAAACTTTAAGTGAAATCATTAGCTACTGGAATACAACCATTAAAATTTTGTGCTTTTTTGGCCTGTGTTTATGTATTTATAGCATTTCAATGACTAATTATTTTTCGTCGTATTTGCTTGTTTTCCGCACAGAACCAATACGCGGTAAGTATGAAATACCACATTCAGTATTCCCAACAGTAACACACATAGCAATTTCCCTCTTACCGAAGTACATTCATTTATCTTTAGTTTTAACATATTATTTTTAGAGACGTTTAACATAGTAATAATTATAAATTGAAACTACCACTGCAATTTCACCTAAATTGCAATGTTAATTATTGTTTTTAAATTTTGCAAAAATTAAGTAAAGTCTTTAAATATCCAAACTTATTGCATTCCTATACAAGTAACATTTAAGCCGTGAAAAATCAACAAGATTCCAGATGCCGATGTTATTACTGCAATATGTTATATAAATAATATTGTTAAAATATTAAAATGAAAAATAAATAATTACATAACCTTACCGTTTGTTTTAAGTTCGCATTTATAGACTGGGGAAAAAAAGACAGACGTATATCACGGCCTGCTGGAATATAGTAAACACAGAAAACATTTTATAGCAACAAGATATTTTAATTTTCCGATTAAAACAAAAACCAACATGGAAATTTCATCAAACTAAAAAATTCATCTTTCAGGTATGTAATAAACGATCTTCGCACAAAATAATGTACGATACACGAGCGGTATGTTTGTTTTCATGTTCTCGAAACCTAAAAAGCTCAACTACGTTTCGTTTTCAATCTTTTCCTCGACCATGAAAACGTGAACATACCAGCTCTTGTAACGTATATTACTATTTAGCACTACAAGAAAAGCTGAAAAAGCGTCGGCTGAATTCACTACGAGACACTGCTGATGTAAGGAAAAAAATAGACACTAGCCAAGATGATCAAAGATGAATCCATAAAATTGAGAAAACTAGTATAATTATCACACATTTAATAGCAGTTAATAGTCTCATACATCAAAACGTTCATCTTAATGAAACGTCGCAGTAAATTTTGGAGGTTAGTGCCAAGACATATCCACGTGTTTATTTAAGAACGTCAGGAAAAATATATGTACGATTTATTTAACTTATCCGCTTAAACAAAAGCTCAAAAAACAACTATGACCACAGTAAGTATCATGCATATTACTGGCAGTGTGTTGGCATGAAGACTTCTTACCTCCAATTGGATCAGACTCGTCTATTTGAATCATTGTGCAGCAGTCTCGGATCTGGAAACAAAACAAATGTTTGTAGGTCAGTTCTACATCGTCGAGCTTACACAACAAAACAGCTAAAAAAGAAGCTAATTAAATTACAGTGCGGAAAGCCTTAGAGATAATTGGTATAACACGGAAGGTTCAATACTGAAACTTGGCTCACTTCAAACTACTCTAAGACGTCATGCAATTTCACGGCATTTTCAACACAAAGGTTTCCAGATATGCTATGTACGTTTATAATATAGAAAGAAGCATAAATGGCTTTTAATGTTACCAACAAACACAGTCACCTGTATACTCAAAGATCAGTAGTATCCGAGCAATTAGAGAGATAAATTATGCATAGGATACCCGGGTTTGAATCTCACAGGAGAACAGCTGTTAGTGAGATCATATTGAAATTTCGATGACAGAATCTACATCTTATAGAAATCCCGTACACCATAAATTTGCTGCGAGTTCAAACTGCAAATTCCCAATATCGAGATAGCAATGTCTATTAAAACATTAGGGGGGAAAAATGGAGTATTATTGCAGGATTTGTGCGCCCCTGTACAGTCGTTCGGCAGAATCACAGCACGCCCCGTCTCTCCCCACTACTGCTGATGAGGGGTGCATGCACAAATTATTGCTGCTGAATGGCTGCTTTATCAGGCAACCTTGTAGAAAGAGGAAAAAAGGAACCATTTGGAAATATAGGAATAATCTTTGCTATTTTAGCAAATTGGTTTATTAGGTTTTGTAGCTGATTTTTTATGTGTAGCATTCTTAAATACGTCTCTTCTGTGAGCGAATTTTCAAGGCAGGTTTCGATTTGAACTCACTGAAGGTTCCCTTGTCAGAACAGAAGAAGTAAAATTTGTATAGAAAAGAACTAAAGACTCTGAATACAATTTTCTTGACAATAATAAATAATTTGTCCCCAATTAACCACCTAATACTCGCGTCTTTCTCTTCGTTCTTATACTTCTTTTTCTTCTTCTTTCTACGTTTTTTCTCTACATCCTCTTTCTCCACCATCACCTTCTTCTTCTTCTTCTTCTTCTTCTTCTTCTTTCTTCTTCTATGGCGCGTCGGCCCGTTTTCGGGTCATGGCCTCCCCAGTTGCTCTTCACCAACCTAGTCGATCCTGTGCTGCAACTCTCCCATTCCGGATTTTGAGGATTTGTAGTGCATCCTGGCAAACATCATCTTCCCATCTGTTACGTGGTCTTCCCACCGGCCTTCCTCCCCCGAAGTCTTCTAAAAATACCTTCTTTGGGACTCGATGTTCTTCCATCCTAATTAGATGACCTGCCTATTTGAGTCTCTTAATCCGAATAACATTCGACAAGGGTACCTCTTCATACAAGAAGTATAATTCGTTATTATATCTAATTCTCCATTCCCCTTGCACGCATAGAGGTCCATAATTCTCCCCAGGATTTTCCTTTCGAAGGAATCGATCTTTTCCACGGCTTTCTTTGAGAGGGTCCATGTTTCACTTCCACACATCACTATGCTCCGAATAATTGTTTTGTATACCATTACCTTTAATGTCTGGTTTATATCCCTGTTTCTGAAGATGGGAAGTACTGAGAAATATGCTTTATTGGCAGTCTGTATTCTTGCTTGTATTTCTACCATTTCCTAATTTTTGCTGGTTAGATGTATGCCAAGATATTTAAATTCATTCACTATCACCATCACCTTCTCTCCCTCAATTACCATTCTTTCCTCCACCATAAGTTGGGTGACCAATAGAAGGCGTCACCAAAATTTCTTGTTAGTCACAGTTCTCGACATCTCTTCACCTTCATTTTCTCCTTTAGTTCCGTCTTCCCCGCCTCTTGTCGTCTTCCCCTCCTCTTACCCGTCTTCCCCTCCCCTCGTCACGACTTCCCCTCCTCTTGTCCCGTCTTCTCCTCATCTTATTTCATCTTCATTTTTATTTTCAAGTTGTTCCATTATTGTGAAGTTATTGCTACATACTGAATGGGACTAAATTACCTGGTTGAGGTTTCCCCGGGAGTTTCCCTCAACCCATTACGAGCAAATACTGGGCAACTTTTGTCTCTGGACCCCATACTCATTTCGCTGGCATTATCACCTCCATCTTATTCAGACGCTAGAATAGCAGTTAATAACTGCTGCTGCTACTACTACTACTACTACTACTACTACTACTACTACTACTACTACTACTACTACTACTACTACTACTGCTGCTGCTGCTATTACTACTGCTGCTGCTGCTACTACTGCTGCTACTACTGCTGCTACCACTGCTGCTACTACTACTACTACTGCTGCTGCTGCTACTGCTGCTGCTACTACTACTACTACTGCTGCTGCTGCTACTGCTGCTGCTGCTGCTACTGCTGCTGCTGCTGCTACTAACGCTGCTGCTACTACCGCTGCTGCTGCTGCTGCTGCTGCTACTGCTGCTGCTGCTACTACTACTACTGCTGCTGCTACTACTACTGCTGCTGCTGCTGCTACTACTACTGCTGCTACTGCTACTGCTACTGCTGCTGCTACCACTGCTGCTGCTGCTGCTACTGCTGCTGCTGCTACACTACTGCTGCTGCTGCTACTGCTACCGCTGCTGCTGCTGCACTACTACTGCTGCTTACTGCTACCACTACTGCTGCTGCTGCTACTACTGCTGCTGCTGCTGCTGCTACTGCTGCTACTACTAATGCTACTACTGCTGCTGCTACTACTGCTGCTGCTGCTGCTAATGCTACTGCTGCTGCTGCTGCTGCTGCTGCTACTGCTGCTGCTGCTACTACTACTGCTGCTGCTACTACTGCTGCTGCTGCTGCTGCTGCTGCTGCTGCTGCTGCTACTGCTACTAATGCTGCTACTACACCACTGCTACTGCTGCTGCTACTACTGCTGCTGCTACTGCTGCTGCTGCTGCTGCTGCTGCTGCTGCTGCTACTGCTGCTGCTGCTACTACTACTAATGCTGCTACTACTACTGCTGCTGCTGCTGCTACTGCTGCTGCTACTACTGCTGCTGCTGCTGCTACTACTACTACTGCTGCTGCTGCTACTACTGCTGCTGCTACTACTACTACTACTGCTGCTGCTGCTGCTACTACTAATGCTACTGCTGCTGCTGCTGCTACTAATGCTGCTGCTGCTGCTGCTGCTGCTACTACTACTACTGCTGCTGCTGCTACTACTACTACTACTGCTGCTGCTGCTGCTGCTGCTACTACTACTACTACTACTACTACTACTACTGCTGCTGCTGCTACTACTACTACTGCTGCTGCTACTACTACTACTACTACTGCTGCTGCTACTACTACGGCGTAACAGCCAATGTTGGACCCTAGCCTCCTCTAGCTTCTTCCTCCATTTTTCCCTATCCATCGCCATCCTTCTCCATGCCGCGCTTCCGAAGAAGAGTCTGGAGTCAGTCGTAACCGCATCAATCCAACTATCTTTAGGTCTTCCAACAGGTCTCCTCCCATAAATCTTTCCTTCCAAAATTTTCTTTGGTATTCTCTAGCAATTAATAAAGCGCCGTGAAATAACCAATTAAAAATTATTGCTACATAAAAAATCCTTCTTACAGTGATTTTTTTTATTGTTGTTCACTTTAACACTTATATTAAAACTATAAAATTTTCTTTAGTTAAAACGTTAAAAGTGGTTAAACATTAAAAAAAAAAGGTAATGTATCTTAATGACAAACATTACCTTTGTTTAAGGGCCGAATTCACAGTCAACACTTATCGTAAGGAAACACTTAAGCAGTTGCTTGTAATAATTTCCAATTCATAAATCCCACTGAAGTGAACACTTATTCAAATAAGTTAGCTTGTCAGTTTACTCAAGTGTTTCCTCATATGAATTGTAATCAGCTGATTCGGTATACAATAGATGATGTTTATGATTTAATTTAATCTATTGAGTTCTATAATTAACATGAAAATGAGTTTCGGCAAGCAAAACATATATCAGAGATATGGAAAACCCTTTAGAGATGTATACTTACTTACTTATTGGCTGTTAAGGAACCCGGAGGTTCATTGCCGCCCTCACATAAGCCCGCCATTGAGCCCTATCCTGAGCAAGATTAATCCAGTCTCTACCATCATATCCCACCTCCCTCAAATCCATTTTAATATTATCTTCCCATCTACGTCTCGGCCTCCCTAAAGGTCTTTTTCCCTCCGGCCTCCCAATAACACTCTATATGCATTTCTGGATTCGCCCATACGTGCTACATGCCCTGCCCATCTCAAGCGTCTGGATTTAATGTTCCTAATTATATCAGGTGAAGAATACAATGCGTGCAGCTCTGCGTTGTGTAACTTTCTCCATTCTCTTGTAACTTCATCCCTCTTAGCCCCAAATATTTTCCTAAGAACCTTATTCTTATTGTATAATGATCAACAATTATTTAAGAGGAGATAACCTTTCGACAAGAACACAATTCACAATACAACTATGAGGCTTACCGATTTCGCCGCTGCTGAAAGTACTGGTTGCTTTGAGATTTTATGATACAGCAACATTTCAGGTAGATTTAAGTAGCTTTTTTTTTTTAGAAAAGTATTCACGTCCCAATGAAGTGTTATTTGCATATTTGTTTGTATTCTACCCAAGGAATAAGCTGTTAAAATTTGCATAATTATATCATTTCTACTTTGTTTAGCATAAAAATAACTGAAAAATAAATGAAAATGATTTACTTACAGGAATATTTCCGGAGTTTGCATTAAACTCAACTGCAATTTTGTTCCATGTCAATTTCTTCTTTTGGAGAGAACAATTATCATTTTTTTTTTTTTTTTTTACTTTCGATGATATCTCTATATTTCATAACTAGTTATCTTAGCTCACTTCTTTCTTTTCTGTAAAATGCTTTCTGGACATCTTGTATAATTTTTAGCTCTATAATATTTACTTCTGTATTTGTGTATGACAATAATGCTGATTTAACAATTTGAAGACGCTGGAAAACAAGTGAATGTAGGAAAGCGCTCACATCTAGCCATGTTGCCATATTTCTTTCGATGTCAAGAGAATGCTCAGGGCATATGAATGAGTAGCGTCTCTGCAATACGATCTAAAATAAGTGCTAAGGAAATGCTCATTACTTAAGTGTTTCCTCATATTATAAGTGACGACTATGAATTCGACCCTAAAACTTCTTATAGTCTTATATTATTTAATAACACACGAAAGCTATGTAGGCCTACAATAATTGAACGAATTTATAAGTTGTACCAACAAAAAGACAATGCACTTCTGACATTATTACCACATAAAAAGAAATTCTTCTGAAGAAAGAAAAAAATATCCCTATCCAGAATATTCACAGAGCCCTAAAATGAACTACGGGAATCTCCGGATGCCCGCGGACCCCACTTTGAGAACCACTGCTCTAGATTATTTAGTACTAGCCGTACCCATGCGCTCCGCTGCACCCGTTAGAAATAAATATAAAGTAATTACATAATTAAATTAGGACATTTGATCCAGGGAACATTCCGTGTTTGATAGAAAAATAAATCGTTTAATATGTTACTTAATTTAAATTGTATTTAAAATATTAAAATGCGATCATTTTGATCCAGAGACTAATCATTTGGTGCAATGACAATTCCTTTAACATGTTTCTTAATTGTTATTACCAATTATTTTTGGAAAAGCGAAAATTAACAGAAAAATGTTGGCTGCAGATTTATTATTATATTATATTATATTATATTATATTATATTATATTATATTATATTATATTATATTATATTATATTATATTATATTATATTATATTATATTATATTATATTATATTATATTATATTATATTATATTATATTATATTATGTAAAAAGTGTGTTGATAACGGATGTACTCGAATTAGAAAGTTTTTAATTTGTTGTGGGAGCTCTTAAATCTCAGGAGGAACAGCTTTTACAACAGCGCAACATAATCTGCTTGGCTCATTACCCAATTTTTTTGCATTGCATTTATTGCATATATATTTTATGTATTTTAGCACGATTCAATTGATCATAGTCAAAATTTGAATTATAAAATAATGGATTGCTAAGCTAACGTACTATTACTGCATACTAAATCAATACACTTTCGTTGTTCGTTAATTCTCTGAGATAAAAATGAATGTGTTCATAAACATTATTTTAAGAAATACAGGAAATGAATGTACAGAATAACCTATCAAGTTTTCTGTGCATAAGAAGCTATTTTAATCTTACCTGTCCTCAATTCACTCACAAGTTACTGTAATAACATTATAGCATTATGTCCATCTAGAGAAACTACACTTTCCAATGATGAAATAATAATTAATTATACAAATCAATTTATCTTCCGATATTACTTCATACAAACACAGAAACATTGTCTGTAGGCTATGTTTCATAGCTTTCGATTGTTGTGTCCAAGGCCCCTTATAGACGAAGTCATTTGTTTTTTATTTCAATACACCACCTTAGATGGCAGTTATTTTAATTTTAAAACTCATTTATCTCAATAAATATCAGTCCTATCAACATTTTTCAAAGAATAAGACCTATCAGAAATCAGTTTTAAAGAAACTTTTGTCATGTAACATTTTTCACAAAAGTCAATAATAAGCGAGATATGTCGATTTATTTAATTCAGGTCCCCTTATAACCCCCTTTTAAATAATGTATTTTGAATGCCATATAGCCTAAAATCTAAGTTACATCGAACTTAATTTATATTTCAATTTTCATCGAAATCCGTTCAGCCATTATCGCGTGAAAAGGTAACAAACATACAGACAGACAGACAGACAGACAAAGAAAAATTTCAAAAAAGCGATTTTCGGTTTCAGGATGGTTAATTATACATGTTAGGACCAATTATTTTTGGAAAATCGAAAATTACCAGAAAAATTTTGGCTACAGATTTATTATTAGTATAGATGTTTCTAGGCACTGAGAACAATCCGAGACCTTTCAAAACTCTGTCAACCTGTTCTACATATTGAACAATGATCGACCAATGGCTAAACCAGCCACTTCTGATTGGCTGGAATTTAATACGTGGTCAAGTGTAGAAATTAAGTTAACATAACTGTTTCACAAATAGGGATGTTAGTTATTTATAATCAGCTGACTAAACTGACCACATTCGCAATGCAATATTTCGTCACGGTCTCTCTACTCACTTCTCACTGCATGAATGTATTTGTTCATAGACTCATTCGGGAATCTCTCATTCACAACTTTTGGCGCTTATGACCTTATCGCGGACAATCGCCCATAACACGTACAGAGTTCCACGAAATCATGCACCGTCACCGCAAGCAATTTCATAACATTGCATGATGCAAATCTTGGCATGGATTCCTTATGGCTGCGCAAGCGAGTATTGCGCTCTACGGACACGAAGAGGAATGACGAGTCTTATACAGGGACATCATTTTATTTTTACTTCAATGTTTATTGTACCTCGCGATTTTGCATGTACTTTTTCCAAATTCTACTAATGAAGTTCCAACTCCACACAGAACCAATAGACTGTCCAGATAGTTTGGCTTAGTACTGAATGAGTATAGTTGCGTTCCAGAAATATGTTCGAAATTTTCCAGTGACGAAAGAGCTTTCAATATTGAATCATATTTTCGCACAGGTACTGTCCGTTTGCCTACGTCGCATCCCGATTTCTCCCACCTGCTTCTGCTCGCCCCTTGTAATAGCTGGGCTGTCTTAGCTCTTTTCTGAAAACATTAATTTTGTTTTAAATTGGACGTTTACGTAATATTTACAGCTGTTTAATTTAACTTAAATAAAAGGGCCTCGTTAAGCAATTAACTGTCACGTGATTTCCCCTCTTTCTACAATTCTGGTGGGATTATTATCCTGCGGCATAACTTTTTGGAAAGGATATGTTTTTAATTATAGCTGTTAATTTTGTTGTAATTTTTATTTTTACTTTCCTAGAGAAGTGAAAAAGTCTTTACAATAAAATTTATTGATCACGTTTTAGTTTTCAATTCTGGTATAGAATTATTTCAACATGAGTTACTAGTACGAAGGACGAAACTGGCAATTGGAATTAGATGCAGTAGTCTATAAGCGATAATATGCACAAAAGAACTGAAGCCTGTATCGAAATGAACGGCCAATTTTCAAACTTGTGTTTAAATATTCATATTATGATTATTTTTCAATTTAACTTCTTTCTCTATATTGTACGCTAATGTGCTGTAGACAGTATAATATACACTGCATAATGAATACGTTTGCATGGATACCTCAGTTCGTGAGTAAAAACACTTATTGTTAATACAGTACTGTATTTTGATTAAACAAGAACCTAATGAAAATTATAAAACTCAAAATTGCGATATTTCCTAGTTTACGTAAATGGATGAACTATTTTCTTCCTTCCTATACCTGGTAGAGTGATTTGTTTGTTTTTACGCTAGTATCATCGAACTGAGTCGTGGAAGGGGATTAAACTACATTTCCGGTTCTCTAAAGGTAAGACAGGTTAATATTAAAAATGTTAGTAAAAATAAAATGATGTCCCTGTAGTAATGAGACTATAGCCATTAATCGCGATTATACTTGTAGCACAGTCTACTATATACAGTCGCGAAGCTTGAGGTGATTTTTTGCAAATCTCGTGATAAAGGCTTTAAGCGGTTAGCAAAAGAAACAACGAGAAGTGTCCACGGTCGACTTTGGACTGTGTCGTATTTCCATCGAGTGCTAGATCGTTGCGTATTTCACATTGATGCTTGATGAAATGTTCGTTATTGGTTGTAATGAAAATGTTAATGGCTAAAATACAATAATTGGAATAATAATATTTTACTTCGCGACGTAGAAAAATTAAGTTTGTTTTAATGAAATTTATTGATCACGTTTTATTTTCAATTCTGGTGGGATTATTATCGCTTAGGCCTACTTTTTTTTTTCAAAGGACATGTTTTTAATTATAGCTGTTAATTTTGTTGTTATTTTCATTTGTTACTTTACTATAGACGTATTTTAAAAAGTTTTATAATAAAATTTATTGATCACGTTTTATTTCAATTCTGGTGTGATTATTATTGCTTAACCTCATCTCATTGTTAACTACGTAAGCCTACACTCTGAAGTACCGGTACACGTAAGTTACTCCATTAATTCATATTTCCATTATTATTGTTGTAAAGGGAAATGAAAATTAATATTTATTGGTTTCATAGTTAATTATCGCTACAATCTTGAATGAGTGAAGCGATTATAGTAAATTTCTGTTCGTTTTGCACAAACAAAAATAATATTAACCTATTTCTTGCAGGTATCTTCGAGTTTATGGTGGAATTTAATATACTTCATTAAGATAATAAATTAACTTTATGCATTTAATATTTCAATAATGGAAGGAAGGTGTTAATTTTTCCAAAAGAACACAACGAAAGTGTAACATATTTTGTCGTCTACTAGGAGAGAGATCTGCGATGATGAGGCGATAGTAGCGATCCTAGTGGTGGGCAACTACCCATGTTTGCATTTTTAGTACATATTGAGCTTCGCGACTGTATATAGTAGACTGTGCTTGTAGTGTGATATATTTCGATCGTGATCACTACCTTAATCCTGCTTTCAGAGCTAGATAAACACGCCGAGACACGGCCTAGTGGACGAAAGTTAGATTTTAGTAATCTCTGGTTTCAAATACGCTATTTTGAAGTTTTCTATTATTTAGGAAGTCGTGATAGCTGCAGATGTGGAATTTTGTTGCTCCTTCCATTGTATTATATGGCAGACTCCGGCAGAGAAAAGAAGACGTAGTGAATAGCCGAAAAATTACATTTGGCTACTACCGTATTAGAAGTGTGGGAGAAATTTAATGCCTATATGAGAAAAATAAAAAGAAATCTGTGAACAAATGGAAGATGAATTGTTCATATATGGAGGTCAACAGAAGATCGCTGAATCCTGGTTGGGGCAAGTTACCTGACTGAGGTTTTTTTTCCGGAGTTTCCCCCTCAACCTAACCTTAGAACTTGACCCCACACCATATTTTATTGTTAATATCTACATGCATATACTCCAAAACGTTCCAATAACCTAGATATGCTATCCTTGGTTATTTTAGTTTCCTTTAAAATAAAATTATTTCATAATTATATAGCATGTTCATTTGTTTTATTCATATTTATTGCTTGGGGTCGTGGATGGCCCCAGCTATAGTATTTATTTTGTAGTTAGATTTATTTTGCATTTAAAATTTTACATTTTTTTGACATTTACTGACAAAAATAAACCCATTGTTGTATTACTCCAACTGAATATAGCCTACTCAATATAATGCCAGTGTTGTAACGTAATTTTTGGAATACAAATATTCAGTTACAAACAGAGAGTTGATGGTAAAGCAACACACAATTTCATTCATCATGGATAATTTTGTAAGATTCAAAGAGGGATCTAGTCTTGAACAAGCGCTACAGAATATTACCAATAGTGATCACGATAAAAGTAGGTCCCAGACTATGGGCAAAAGGTTGTAGGTTCAAGAGTAATTGTCTGTATTTGTGAAATAAGATTCTTGTACTTTCTACTGCAACAGGTAATGAGATTAAATTAATTGTCTAAACATAATAATTAAGACTTGTTGCAATAACAACTTACATTTTGCATATTATTTCAAGGAAAGTGAATTTGTTCTCTGATAATAATTGAAGAAATAAAAACAGAGATAGAATAAATAGTCTGCCATTAAGCTAATTAACATTAATTAATTAATTAATTTTATTAATTATTTGAACATAATGGGTAACTCTAGGTGCAATAAAAACTTTGAATTTGCTTATATGTATATACAAAATGAATGAAGCTATAAAATGTCCTAATTACTTATAACAAATATGATTGGGTAAAAAAAGATCCCAGATAAGTAGCATGAAATAAAGAGCTGATAAGTTGCGAGGGTTAAGAGCGAATTATGGGTGCTGGACCCCGGACTTATTTCGTTGGTATTATTACCTTCATCTCATTCAGACGCTAGATAACCATAGCAGTTGATGACCACACTTCGGACGCAATGAAGTCGCTTGGAGGACTGCCACGGCTGTGTTCGTCCTTTTATAATATTAAAATGTCCAAAGCAAACAACACACGCGACCTAATTTCAGTCTGAACGCGGATTTGTAACGTAATATTTCAAGTTCTCTTGTAAATGTTGGACCAGTTCTTCAGATGATTACAAATCCGAATACGCACCGTACTTCCATTTTTAGTTGTCAGAGACTTATCAGTGACAAACAGTGTTAACTGTACAACTAAAGAGATACTGAAGTTGATGTCAGCATAATCATACGTGCATTTATGCTCTACGAAATTACAAACTTATTTACCAAACATGGTTCTTTGACAACACATACGGCAGGGAACTACTAGACACAAGAAGAATGAAATTTCATCTTCATTCAAAGATAAGAATAGACATGTTAATTAACATAACCAATGTCCCAAATAGGAATACGTTTATAGGTTTAATACAGATTCACCTACATAGGAAGAGATCGCACTAACTGGTGGAATCCATGAAAGGCAAATAACACCATCACCACCACCACTATTATTATTATTATTATTATTATTATTATTATTATTATTATTATTATTATTATATTAGATTATTATTATTACGAGGGAGGTGGGGTATGATGATAAAGACTGGATTAATCTTGCACATTTAAGGGACCGCTGGCGGGCTTATGTCAGACAATGAACCTTCGGATTCCAATTAAAAGCCATTTGTAAGAATTATTACTATTATTATATTATATTATTATTACTATTATTATTATTATATTAGATTATTATTACTATTACAGTAGAACCTCTATTATCCGTGGTAATGAAGGGGATGGACTGAACGGTTAATCGAAAAAATCGGATAATCCGTACCATGGAAGATTTTCTAATTTCCTCCATTGTCTTGTATTTAACTCGCTAGGTAGTGGATCAGAAGTTCACTAATAAAGTCTGTTGTCAACGACGGGTTTTTAAGGGACAAGGAAGCCCTGTGTAATGACTGTCTCAGGAAAGATAGAAATAAAGAAGGTCTCATGTTGTTGATTTACGTACTTTTACACTTTATCCTTGTTTTTCATTATTAAATAGCGCAGTTGTTCCAATCTACGTATTCCGATACGAGATGAGCCCATTTCTCTTTCTCAAACCATTAAATTATTTCCATTTTTTTTCGATATTTAGCACAACACGTTTTCTGTGAACACCCGTGGAAGACATTTTATATACAGGTTATATTATAGAACGACAATTCGAACAGTAGACAATGCTGTGTAACGATAAAGGTTTGTAATAACACTCTCTAACAAAAAATATGTAGAACCTACTAATATGATGTACAAAATAGTACTTCAAATAAGTTATTTATTTCTGAAGAAAAAAGAGCGAGAAATAGACAGTCGGATAATCCGCCAATCGGTTAATAGGGTGACGGATAATCGGGGTTCTACTGTATTATTATTATTATTATTATTTCACTTATAGGTATTATTACTTTCCCTATACATACAACTCATACTCTGACACATCATTTCAGTTATTACTATAGATACTATTCCCCACGCACACCATACACACTCAACGCACGCACTCCACTCCCTCTACTCGGTCTACTTCAAGAACGCCACTCCCGTTTCTTCTAAGTGTGCCACTTCCATTCCCCCTGTGCATGCCATTTCTACCCACACGTACCAACATGCGCCATTTCCACTTCCCAACACGTGGCACTCCTAAACTCTCCAAGATATGTGCCACTTCTAACACCTCTACTACACGTGCCACTCCAATTCTTAACTCTTCCCGTACACATGCCACTCCTACTTCTAATACCTCCCCTACACATGCTACTCATAGTTGTCCGATTTATGCAGCTCATAATTATTGCCATCCATGTGCCGCTCATACTTGTCCACACTTGCTCATAGTTGCCCTACATCTGCTGCTCGTATTTGCCCTACACAGCTATTCATACTTGCCCTACACATGCTACTCATAGTTGTCCGATTTATGCAGCTCATAATTATTGCCATCCATGTGCCGCTCATACTTGTCCACACTTGCTCATAGTTGCCCTACATCTGCTGCTCGTATTTGCCCTACACAGCTATTCATATTTGTTTAAATGCTACTCATAGTTGTTCGACTTATGCAGCTCATAATTTCATCCATGTGCCGCTCATACTTGTCCACACTTGCTCATTTAAGTAGTTGCCCTACATCTGCTGCTCGTATTTGCCCTACACAGCTATTCATACTTGCCCTACACATGCTACTCATAGTTGTTCGATTTATGCAGCTCATAATTATTGCCATCCATGTGCCGCTCATACTTGTCCTACACCTACTGCTCATACTTCCCTATATCTGCTGCTCGTATTTGCCCTACACAGCTGTTCATACCTGCCCTACACATGCTGCTCCTTGCCGTATTATTACTACTACAGTTCCTACACATCTTTTATAGTCACTGCATCTCTTCTACAAGGTCCGGCATTTGGTTCTGACGAGTTTCAACATGCTGTTGTAATTGGACTATAAGGTTTAAAAATTAAAAAAATAACACAGTATGTAGCTTGAATAATGCTATTTATTGAAATATCTTCATTTTTTTTTAAATTACACATTTCAAGTGATCCCCTTGGTATCTTATGACCTGTTGTTATCTTACACGAAAATTGCTCATGACACTTTGCAATAAACCTGGAGTTCCGTTGATTTCTTGCACTTCAGTCTGCATCCTGTTCTTCAGATCCTGGATAGAGTGTGTCCCCACAAAAAGAAGTCAGGAGCTGTTAGATCTGGGGATCGAACCGGCCAATTGATATCTCCAAATCGAGAAATTATGCGTCCTAGGAAGAAATTTCTCAACAATCGCAGTGTGTCTCTGGCAGTAGGCCTATGGGCCATAGCCCCATCTTGTTGAAACCACAATATGTCATCCCTGTTTAGTGCGCCTCTAGATGTCTGTAACATCTGTCGATACCGTTCACCATTCACCGTAACAGCTGTCTCATTTTCATCTTCGAAAAAATAGGGACCAATTATGACTGCAGCAGAAACAGCACACCATACGGTCACTCTTAAAGCAAGAGTGTTTCAAACCAGACCACACTCATCTAGGATCTGAAGAACAGGATACAGGCTGAAGTGCAAGAAATCAACGAAACCCCAGGTTTATTGCAAAGTGTCATGAACAATTTTCGTGTAAGATTACAGCAGGTCACAAGATACCAAGAGGATCACTTGAAATGTGTAATTAAAAAAAATGAAGACATTCCAATAAATTGTATTATTCAAGCTACATACTGCGTTATTTTTTTAATATTTAAACATTAGATCCTTTACAACAGCATGTTGAAACTCGTCAGAACCAAATGCCGGACCCTGTACATTAACTATTTTCAATTCTATGCTGTCCTATTCCTATTTTTGTTTTATGTGTTGAGCCCTGACGAAGTTTCTCTGAGGCTTTATGTAGCTATCTCAAGAAAATATGAGATAATACTGAATTTATGTAGACTTCTAAATATTATAATACGGACGTGGAGAAAATATCTGTAGTAATGTGACGAGAGGTCTGAGATTTATCTGGAAATCTCAGACCTCGTGTGACATTTATTAGACTATTTCGTGAATAAAATAAAAATGTAAATAATATATCCCTAAAATTCGATCACAAAATGTTAATAATTGCATATTTACGAATACTTAACCTATTCAGATATTGTGAAGTTGAAATAGATGAATGTCGATTACTGCAATAAAGAAATTCGATGTTATTATTCAGTAATGCCAATTGGGAAAATCGAAATACAGGTTTAACAATGTTAATTACATGTACAGCACTTTTCACTTATTATTATAACATAAATGCATTACCTTTATCTGCTGAACTCATAATATAATTTAAAATCTTATAATATAATTACAGTAACCTGATTAATACGTTAATTAAATGAAGAATTGTTGAAAACGCAGTTATAAAATCTGAATGAAGGAATGTAATTTTTTCAAATAGCCTACAATGGACATGGAATTAGAAGATGAAGATATAGATGTAGATATGGAAGTAGTATTTCGCACTTTATTTAGTACTTCGTTACATACATTACACACTGCACCGAGAAACTAAAAACTGTGTGGGGACAGCTATATAGGAATGCTTATGTATTCACAGCGAGACATTGCAACACAGTGAAGCCATCTCTGTATAGATAATTAAAACACGAATTTTATTACGCCATACAGAAGGCAGTTTGATCAAAAACCTTGTATATATTACTATACAAGGTCTTTGTGTTTGATATGCGATGATGTTACATAAATTTGGACATCTGACTTTCTATTAATTGTTTAATTTCATTCACAAAATACAAATTTTATAGGCTACAATTATAGGTTAAAATTACCTGTCAGCAGGAAATGTTAGCTGTGCCTTATTTCTACCGTTACTCGTGCTACAGGAAAGCATGTTTTATAGCTCGACAAACGCATTCTCGCTGTAGTATGTAACGGAACTAAAGCCACATCTACACAGTTAAATATTCCAATCGCGTATGCGTGCAATCTGGGAAGAATGTTGAAAAATCAAGTTTAAAAGATACGTTCAATTAAGATGCATGAAGATTTTGTCTCTACATGGTGCGTCGTTTTGAACGTCGTCTTCACTGCGTAAATATATTAATTAATATTAAATATCAACCTTGCATTCATTGCTTTAAAGCTGAAAGAAAAGTTTAACCGTGTAGTTGCATCTTAATGTATTCATGATCATCAATTTGCGGGGAAACAGTTGGCGACAAGGACTAAACAAAAGAACGACAATGCGATAAATTGATAGCGATAAATCTAGATGCAAAAATTATCGCAAAGTATGACTGTGATTGGTTGGAATTCAAAATTTCATTACACTTCATTGTTCGAAAATAGAATGACGTCATATAAACGAAATAGTCATTGTTATTCCCAACCTACAGATACAGCTACGTGTAATACCTTCCATAGCTGCTGTTGTAATCGAAGTCAGAGTGAAGACTACGTCATTATCCTAATTTAATTTCATAATGACGTATGAATAACCTATATAATACACACAATAATGTATTATAAAATCTCGAGAATTCTTAACCACAAATCAAAGCAGTGTACAAAACTATTTCTTCAAAATAAGTAACATTGTGCTACAAATAATTGGAAACACACACATGCAGCTTCTCCTCTCGTCTACAATCCATACAGAAACCGTCGAGAGATGGTGTTATAATGTTGTTGAAATATGGAGAAATCTCCATATTTTTAGACCACTATGTCGGTATGTGGCATATCGCTCTAGGAGAGAAGGAAACGTTGTCTTTTTTTTCTATCGTTTTAAAACTCTAATATCATCAAAAACTTAGCCGCGACCACCCACGAAGGCACGAGACAATGCGAAGTTGTGCTTCTGACTGCAGTCAAAACAAACGCAGCAGTTTGTGAAACGGACGCAAAGCAAAGCTTAGATCAGCAACACGGCAGTGGCATGCGCAGAGTGGTTCTAAATTTGACGTTGCTGTTTTCGGAAAGAAAAATATTGCCACAGCGTCGTATTTTAATTTCTGTATGTTTCTACAAAAATATAAAACAACTGTGCACCCATTAATGTTCTCAAAATATGTTAATATGTTTACTTCCTTTATAATACACTGAGACACAAAATCTTTCCATATGTTTACTTTCATTGTAGCACTGTAAAACGAAATAGTACAGGGCTACTACAAAATAATCATTCGTTTTCATTCGTTTTCTCCAAAGTATTACTCGTACAACAATGAGTGATACATCAAAACAACCGGAAACGCACACGGTTTGCATTGTGTACACCAGTTGGCAGCACAAGTGTAGTGTCTGCACAAAATGGTGACAAAACAAGAAAAGAGTTTTTGTATGTTGGAATATACGAGATGTATTTATTTATTTATTTACTTATTTATCTATTTATGTCCATAACCGGGCAAAGCCCCTATTACAATAGACAGTACAGATTAAAAAATATTGCATGCAACACGAAAAAAGAGGTAAAACATATACAAGTGTAATTACAAATTAAAAATGGAAAAGGGAAGGAAAAAAAAAACAAATAGATACCACCTAAATAAAAAAGACGGATACAGATATAAATGAAAAACACCAAATAAAAACAAATAAAAAAAGAGCCAAGTACAGACATCACAGCCAAAAATGCAAAATGTATGTCTGTTATAACAATGCAACGCGCATTCAGACGAGAATATGGACATGAACCGCCATGTAAACAGAGCATTTTGCGCAGTGGCGGCTCCTGCATATTTCTTAAGAGGAGGAAAGAAATTAACAGCACTAAATGACACCTTCTTGAATGAAACATGCTAAAAATTAGCCTACATGCATAGGCTACATGTAAGACCAGGTATTGTTGGGGTTGGCCTTTCATTCTGTATAACAATAATCTGTTCTTTTAAACCGAGTTTCCTAAATTGTCCAAAATATATTATGATTTCACTTCCATTCATTGTTGAATAATTGCACAAATTAACAATTACAAGGAAATTCACAACCTCGTAGCATTTTTCGAGCACACTACAGCATCACACGTGTTGGAAGAGACTAGCTACTAACTCGTAACCGGAACCGTTTTACGGAAATGGGAATGGGAAATAATCTGAGGAAAGCGAGAGCACTGCACCCACCCACGTGGTCTGTGTTGCCACATGTACATTTTACAAGTTCAGTATCACATACTATTGAAGAATGTCAGTTCTTGTAAAGTCATATTATTATTATTGTTCAAAGCTTCCGGTGGCCGATTAATTTTTTATGTTAAAATGATGTAGTTTGGAGTACCTACTTTCAGTTTCAAATATATTTGTACAAAACTAACAACTTGGCTGTTGCCCTGTCTAGTAAACAATGAATAGAAGTAAATTTCAGGGTCTAACTACGTAAAACTACTTCCTCTTTGTTTTACATAAACCCGACTTTAACTGTCAAATATCCACGAAAGTTTCAAACCATGAATAGTAGCCTATATAAAGTGCAATGAATAATATTTTTGATTTATAATTTTGAAAAAAGTTTACATGGTGTCTTTCATTGCGTTGCATTAAAACTGTTTTTGTTGTGTCTCCTCCTAGATGTGTTATAGTCCGGTCGAATGCAGCATCGTTAGATAGCAGCGGTAGCGAGCTTGCTGCACGACCAGTAGGTTTCTATTTCCCGCCCATAACTGATTCAGAGGAGGATCTCCTCCCTCTCCGTTCATTTACTTGCTTTAAAACTCTGCTTCTTTCTCTGGCCACTAGTGCGCTGTTGTCTATGTGTGTTAACTGCAGTAGAGGAGGAATGGAGTGCCTTTCCTCTACACAGACAATCTCGCATCTTTCTCACAGTTTTCTACAACACATGAGCGCGCGTCATTTAAAACTCGATCAACCGAGTTTTTCTTATAGCTGTGAACTTAAAAATTATCAAATCTTCCTCGAATTTCAAGGCACATATTTTATTTGGTATTTACTTTCAAAAGAAGAAAATGTGAGGAGGACGTTCCTCCCTTCCCTCCCCCGAGGAACCGCCACTGATTTTGCGGTGGTATCGGCAATTCAAAGGTGTGTTGGTGCAGATGACCAAGCTCTGTTCCCTTGGCCCCCAGGTCACCAGACCTAACGCCATGTGACTTCTACCTTTGAGGGAACATTAAGGACCGCGTCTACGTACCTCCACTGCCACAAACACTGGTACAACTGAGGGAGCGCATCAATAATGCAGTAATGGGCATTGACAGGACAATGCTGCACAATGTGTGGGACGATCTGGACCACCGCCTGGACGTATGTCGTGTCACCCGAGGAGCACACATAGAACACTTGTAGAGTGTGGGAATAAATGTGTTGCGTGTACGGTTCTTTTGATGTATCACTCGTTGTTGTACGAGTAATACTTTGGAAAAAAATAACAGTTTGAAAACGAATGATTCTTTTGTAGTAGCCCTGTATATTACGATACAAGGTTGGAAGTGGTTTTTACAAAATCGAGGAAAAGTTTGAAAAACTAGCAGAGCGTAGTAGTTTTAATTACAACCCTAGAGCAGTTATTTGTAATATTTCAACATATATAAGCTTACATAAGTTGGCAACTCTGAATTCAATAAAACCAACTTCCAATAGTGGCGCCGTTTGCTGTAACGACGAAAATATGAAAACTAAATCCTTACAAGACAAGAGCCGTTCATAATTTGAATGAAACGGACCATGGCCCTAGGATTCAATTCTATCTAACCTTACGTGTATCCAGAACTCTTTTCAAAATATTATGTGAAATACATATTACAGCAAATGGTCGAGAGTTCCAGTACTTATTACGATATAAGGCAATAAATTACATCTGCCATGTAATATAGTCCACCGCTGTGGAGTGACCGTTAATCAAGCGGGCCGGGTTCAAATTCTGGTTTGGCAAGTTACCTGTTTGAGGTCTTTCCGAGATTTTCCCTCACTCAATTAAAGCAGAATTCCTTGGTAACTTTCGGCGTTGGACCTAGAACTTATTTCGTCATCATAATTACACTTCCCCTCCTTCATTATAATCTCCTTTTTTCCCTATATTTCGGGCTGGCTCCAGTATAGAGTCGACTGCGAACTGCCACCGAATTTGGACCTCGTGGATATGTGGTCATTCGTTGTACGTATGTACCGTGGTCTCTCCATTGGGATCGTGATAAATCGAATTGTGTTTGAGGGATCGCGGTAAGGACTACGCGGAAAGGAAAAGGAATCATGCAGACAGTAGGTAGGGTGACCAACTTCGGAGCACAAAAATACGGGAGACTCGGTCTGGCCACAATAAATTTTGACACAATTTTTGGGGGTCTGAAGCCAGGATTCACTGATAGAATATTTTATATTTATAATATAAAACTATCAATGTAATTATAATACAAATTTGATTTAGATCGAAATTTTCAGCACTATAACATTTTAAAATATGCGTGTTCCTCTATAGTCCTATTAACTTATTAGTAATTGTTAACAGGATGCTGCAGAGAAATTTATTTATTTTTTTATTTTGGTATGCAAACTGAAAAAAACTCTTTACAGTCGCACATGCATATATTTACACCAAAGATCACAGTACTCGTATCACCAGAACAGAACTGAAGACCTGATTTGACAAACATTCCAAGTCCATTGAAGTACATTTTTCAGGAGAGCAAATATATATTACACATAAAGAATGAACTATTCAGGAGTATCATTTCTTTAATTTGCTAATATTCTGAAGTTAAAAATGTGTTGTGAATTCCATAGTTGCTTCGTACAAATATTTTTGTTAGATTTTTAACTACAAAATTACATTTTCTTACGCAGTTATCACAACAATTGTTACAAATCACGTCACTCTTGTAAATTCTTTAAGACTGTACATCAGGATGCATAATTAAACTGTAAAGAATCAAGTTCCTAAAGTCATATGATTTTTAACAATTTTTGTGATAAGTACGTAAGAATGATGTCTCTTTTCATTAAACATTGAAAAACAAAATCTGTACAAAGCAACTGACAACAAATTTTTAGCTTCACTAGCCAATTAAAGAAATGATACTTCTGAAGAGTTCATTCTCTATTTGTAATATTATTTTACCCTTATAAACTAAAGAAAAAAGGTATTTCACAAACAATTTCAAATTAGTGTAACTTCGAAAATATTGAGATTAGGACATATGTTTATATGACAATTTTTTTGCTCACAATATCTTGGGAAATAAGCTCCGTAAGTGACGGCAAATCCTCGTGAGAGGGAGGAGAGAGAGAGAGAGAGAGAGAGAGAGAGAGAGAATATAGGAATGCAATGTTAGAGTAGGACTTAGGATATTCTTTTTTACAGGATAGAACCTATGCAAAACATGACATGTCAGGTAAAAAGTCAAGTTCCATCAATTTTGTGCTTGGGGTGTTTGTTAATTCAGGTCTTCAATTGTATTGGTGGTTCTTATTAAACTAACGATATTAATTTCAGTTCATGTCTAAATGTTATTGGTGGGTATTATTATTATTATTATTATTATTATTATTATTATTATTATTTGGGGTGAAGAAGGGATAGTGGCGCGAAACATACAGCCTCTCCTATCCAAATGCCGTCCTCACCTTCCCGTGGTCCACCCTGTTTCTACCAAGGAGGAAATGGCGACCGAGTCACAGCGGTATAACTGTTTCATCAAATGCAGAGGAAATGCTGCATTACAAGCCTGTCCAGAGGCTAAAAGTGGCAGCCCCACTACTGGACTACCTAACGATAAGACTAGTAACCTATCTTAGGGAAAATTACATTACTTTCAAGCCTCAAACAAGCAGTATAAGGAATATCTTATCAAAATGAAAAAGATGTGAACAAGAAAATTACCAAATTTACACAAATTCTAGGAATAATAAACAATACATTAAAAGCTAAATTAGTACAAAAATCTACAAGAATAAAAATATACTACTAGGTTCAAAAAGTTCCCGGAATTTTACTACCATTTTTCGTATTAATATATAACAAGGGATATTATACATTTGTTTTGTTGGTAACATTCATGATGTCATTTCCTTAAAGTTTGTTGATAATGGCAATTATTGGTTTTGAGTTGTAGGCAATTGTTTATCATAGTGTTTTGTTTGTTCGTCGCATTTTTGTAATTATGTCCACAGAGCAAAGTACAAACATCAAGTTCTGTGTTTTGCTGGGGACATGATCAGTATGGCTGATGAAGATGGTGATTTCTTAAACAAAATGAAACTGGTGCTACTTGTACGACCCAGTCCCTAAACGACAGTCATCTGAGTGGAAATCGAAAACATCTCCTCGGAAGCAAAATTTCCTAGGGACACTTCGAAAGGCAAAGTTATTTTAAATGTTATGTTTTATTTAACGACGCTCGCAACTGCAGAGTTATATCAGCATCGCCGGATGTGCCGGAATTTTGTTCCGCAGGAGTTCTTTCACATGCCAGTAAATCTACTGACATGAGCCTGTCGCATTTAAGCACACTTAAAGCAAAGTTATATTGGAAGTTTTCTTCGACTCTCAGGGTCTCATGCACCATGAGTTCATTCCAGAAGGTCGTACTGTAACGAAAGAATTGTACATAGAAACCCTCCGTCGCCTCTGGGACGCAGTGAGAAGGAAACGTCCAGAAAAGTGGGTAGAAAAAAACTGGTTCCTTATGCATGTGACAATGCACCTGCTCATCGCGCAATTATTGTAAAGAATTTTCTTGCCAGGCACAACATAACTGCTTTGGATCACCCACCATACTCTCCTGATCTCTCACCACCTGATTACTTTCTGTTTCCCCGTCTGAAAAGTCATCTGAAAGGACGGAGATTCAATGCTGAAGAGGTTATCGCAAACGTGACGAGAGCACTAAGACGGGTTTCACAAAATGGCTTCCAGGCCTGCTTCCAGGAACTCTACACGCGTTGCCAAAACTGTGTAGTTGCGGAAGGCAACTATTTTGAAGGGAATTCTGTAGAATAGTGTTTAAGGTACGTTGTTTCTATGATGCTAACAAATTCCGGGAACTTTTTGAACCTAGTATGTATAATACACTAGCATTACCCTCCTTTTTATACGGAAGCGAGATTTGGACATTAAAGAAAAAAGACGTGAACAGAATCAAAGCAACGGAAATGAAATTTTTCAGGAGGACAGCAGGATATACTCTTTTAGACCGAAAAAGGAATGAAGAAATTTTAGAACAATTAGAAGTAGAGTCAGTAGAAGAAAAAATCAGCAGATACAAATTCAATTGGCTAGATCATGTAAGAAGAATGGAAAATTCAAGAATCTCAAAAATTACGATGCAGTATAAACCTAGAGGACATCGTCGACCAGGAAGACCTTTAAGAAGACTGCTAGATGGTGCCGAAACAGGTCTACACAGGCCTAATTCGTGAAGGATGATGATGATGATGATGATTATTATTATTATTATTATTATTATTATTATTATTATTATTATTATTATTATTATATTACATTAAAATATTAGTGATTATGACTGATAAAAATACGGCAGAATTAGGAAATTAATAGGCCTACGGGAAACGAAAGGATTAAAAAAATTAGCTGCAATACGGAAGTTCCTGGAACATACAGGGGAGTTCGGAGGCGGCGCGCAGGGGAATGTGTAGCGGTGGGGGCCTTAGGGCATGCACACCATTCCATCCCGAGTAGTACAATGGGCCCATCAAAGCGGCCTGCACGCGAGGACATCCCATTCCGCGCCCTCACCTGAAGGGGACTAAATATATAGAATGTAATACAAGTCGTGAGATTTTCCCGCCGAAAACTGAGACTAGAAACAACTTTAAGCAGGTTTTCACTTGCCCATGGTAGTTTTCGAAAGAGGTTATTCTGAGCGAAACTTGACTCCAGGCGTACATCCGTTATGACCAGACACCGGAACTTTGGCAGAATGCGTTTTTAAATGTGTTGAATCTATCTTCATTTTGAAAGTAAATCTGTACGAATTATACCTTTGTGATTGAAACGTCACAGTTTTATGTTGCCCTTTTCTGCCTTTTTTTAATATAAATGCCTGATTTACAAAATAAATGCTTTTTTGGCTTTATTTGATTATTTATTTATTATTTATTAATTTATTATTTAAAATTGCCTACAGGTATATTTTAATTTATTTCTATAACCGCTACAATGAAAGTGACTTCACCCAGGGTTGCCAGATTTTAGATCTACCAAGGTGGGACATCCGTTTTCCATCACATAGGTCTACAGTACTTACGTTTTGTATTAAAGGAAGAGTGATATGATTATGGGTAGAGTTGACATTTTAATGACTATACAAAAAATATACATCCCTTTATATGCAGTTGAAGAAACTAATAGACTATGAATTTCAAAATTGCAATTTTAATAAAAAAAACATATTGTAGTTACGGATTTCCAAGTACAAAACAATATTTATCTGGGTGTAATTTAGGCCTACATCACGTTTCTCAGGCGTCTTTCTGAAGGGCTTGTGGCAAAAATATCTTATGTCAAATTATTAACTCAGTGGTTGTCACACAGATTTCCCCAGCTGTATATTATTAATTGTAAAACACAAATTCCAAAAGATGGCATCACATGTGACAAAATGTTTAGACTAAATTTCAATGTTTATTAATTGATTACAATCACGTACAATTTATTGATACCTAACTCATATTAGTGACAGCATACTATCACTGCTCCAAACCCATCGTTTAACATACAGTATACATTTTCAGAGCTTATATACTTATTTATCACTGAACTTTAGAATTTTCAACAAGATTTTTCCATTCTATGTGTAATGAATTTCTGATTAACGTCTCTTTTTAAATATTTATAAATATAATCTTCACCACTGAATTCGGTCTCACAACCCTTACACTTGCCAAAATATACGTTTTTTTTTCCCGATGTGCAAACCTACATTATTAAGAAACTTATTTTAAACTAGCCGTACCCGTGCGCTCCGCTGCACCTGTTAAAAATAAATATAAAGTAATTGCATAATTAAAATAGGACGTTTGATCCAGGGAACAACTTTTATAACAGCACAAGATAATCTGCTTCGCTCATTACCCAATTTTTCTTGCATTGCATTTATTCCATATATATTTTATGTATTTTAACACGATTCAATTGAGCATAGTTAAAATTTGAATTATAAAATAATGGATTGCTAAGCTAACGTACTATTACTGCATACTAAATCAATACACTCTCCTTGTTCGTTAATTCTCTGAGAATAAAATGAGTGTATATAAATATTATTTTAAGAAATACAGAAAACGAATGTACAAAATAGCCTATCAAATTTTCTGTGCATAAGAAGCTATTTTAATCTTACTTGTCCTCGATTTACTCAGACGTTACTGTAATAACATTATAGCATTATGTCTATCTGGAGAAACTACACTTTTCAATGGCGAAATAATAATTAATTATACAAATCGGTTAATTTAGCTTCTGATATTACTTCATACAAACACAGAAACATTCTCTGTAGGCTATGTTTAATAGCTTTCGATTATTGATGTCCAAGGCCCCTGTTTCGATTGTTGTTGTCCAAGGCCCCTTATAGACGAAGTCATTTGTTATTTCATTGCACTGCCTTAGATGGCGTTATTTTAATTTGAAAACTCATTTATCTCATTAAATATCAGTCCTATCAAAATTTTGTAAAGCATAAAACTTATCGGAAATCATTTTTAAAGAAACTTTTGTTATGTAACATTTTTCACAAAAATCAATAATAAGCGAGATATTTTGATTTATTTAATTCAGACCCCCTTATAACCCCCCTTTTAAATAAAGTATTTTGAATGTCATATAGCCTAAAATCTAAGTTACAACGAACTTAATTTATATTCCAATTTTCATATAAATCGGTTCAGCCATTATCGCGTGAAAAGGTAACAAACATACAGACAGACATATAAACAAAGATTTCAAAAATGCGATTTTCGGTTTCAGGGTGGTTAATTATATATGTTAGGACCAATTATTTTTGGAAAATCGAAAATTACCAGAAACATTTCGGCTACAGATTTATTATTAGTATAGATTTAATATAATTACTTAGCCCTGGAAGAAAACAGTTACTAGGTAACGATAAAATCATACAAGTGATATTAATTTTTTAAAGGAGGGACTTTTTGCGTCCCGTCTCGAATCGAAGCGGGACTAGAGATTTTTAAACGAAAATCGGGACATGTCCCGCCAAATCGAGACATCTGGCAATCCTGACTTCACCGAATGTATATTATTGTCTTTCAGTCAGTTCGTATTCTCTTTGCAACAATGAGTGCTGCCCTGCAAAAATGTACAACAGCGTTTTAATTATCGCATGTGTTTATTTCACAAGACAACAATGAGTGCGGGTCTATCGTTATTTTTAACGGTTATTTTTCTTTCAGTTTTCATTGCGACGTTGTTGAGCTATCTAAATATTTCATATCGCAAGATATTGAGTATAACCAAACACAAAAATGCACTTTCCAAGGCTACTGGGAAGAAGATTTCTTTGCTTCCAACAGTAATTGTAACATCGAGTCGAAAATCTCAATTTGCATTCAACTTACGTAAAGCTTTTCTCGCTGCCGAAATCCCTTTGTGGAAAGTGCAAGGTTGTGGATCTAGTGCAAGGTTTTTGTAATTGCCTTTTATTGCGTATTTTAGCTATTTATAATGCCTTTTTGCCTGCCTATTTTAGCTGTTTATGATGCCTTTTTGCCTGCCTATTTTAATGATTCATAATGCCTAAACGTTCGGTCTCCGGTTATGACACTGCGTTACATCTGTGACACACCAAATTGGAGAAAGGAAACTGTAATCTGCTTTTAATGTGCAAAGTTAAGTGGTTTAATCTGGTGAAATATATCCTTCTCAGAAGTATTCCAGCAACTCTCGTTGGTAAACAGTATAAAACTGTACTAGATACAACTACACCCCAGGGAAGCCAATGTTTTCAGTATAAATGAGAGACGAAGATGAGGATGGAAATGGAACAGAGCAATTCTCCGGCGACTTCATTTCGCCTGGTATTTGGCAAAGGAGTCCCGAACTCTAAGAATCAAGACACAGATCACTCGCAATAAAACAGGGCAGCGCAGGATCTGTGCGGACTGACAAGTCCCTGCTAAATCTGTCGCAACGACGCCTCGCAGAACTTAAGAGGCTGTAAGGGCGAAGAAATATGTTAGCTTAAAGTAGGTAAGCTCGTTTTCGCAATAAGATGCAGGGAAGACTTGGCATATTCCGCAACATTAAGAAGTAAATCTATCATATTTTTACCGAAATGTTTATTGGAAAAGATTATCAGGGTATGTAGACATGGGCGAAACCTTTGTTTACTAAATGGGATAAAGCAGCGGTGACCAAAACTCGAACTGCAGTGATTACATGCGGCAGATAGCCTATGAAGTAAGGAGACGAAGGAAAGATACTTGGCATGAAAACTGCAACCAGTGGTGGTTCCTGTACTAACATCATGATCAATCCCGCGGATAAAAATCTCAAGCTTTGCTGTATCAGTAATGTCACTGTTGTCATCAAGAGCCAATGAATAATATACGATTTTTCTTGCTTCTTTTTTTTAACCTTCCTCTTGAATATAATCAGGAATTTTCTAAATTCTTCTCTCGATACTTGGTCGAGAAATTCGTAGTTTTTCAAAATCAAAAACTACTTGTGGACAAGTTATTTAAGCTATTTTAATCGTTACTCTTTTGAGATATTCTGTTCCATTAAAAGACTTTAGAGCACGAGATATTTCAAATCCCATTAGGTAGCTGACTTCCTTACATT
This sequence comes from Periplaneta americana, assembly GCA_025594305.2. Taxonomy (NCBI): domain Eukaryota; kingdom Metazoa; phylum Arthropoda; class Insecta; order Blattodea; family Blattidae; genus Periplaneta; species Periplaneta americana. The sequence continues at coordinate 28,948,534 of JAJSOF020000001.1, forward strand.
TATTTATGTCATCTTTCTCTTTCTGGCTATGATTTAAGACATGTCAAATCTTGACATTTAACAGTTTGTTGGCACATAATATTGAATCAGTCTTTCTACAATATTTTTATTATATGAATAACTAATAAATAGTTACCCTCATTTAAAAATTAAATAGATTAATATTGAGATGAAACCTAATAATTTTATTCTAGGGAAAAGATCTAAAAATATCAATATTCATGCACGTACATATGAATTATAGAAACACATACTTAGTGGTCAGTAATAATAATAATAATAATAATAATAATAATAATAATAATAATAATACATTATTCAGCGTGGCAATTAATGTTTCTATATACTCCTAATAGAACCGTTCAGTAAAGTAAACATATTACATTTTGTCTGACAGAACAACAACAAAGGTCCCCTTTTCATTCTTTATGAAATCATCTTTTATTGCTTGTACAGACAGAGTTTGTAAAGCGACATGATACCGCCACTACTTGCTTCAATGCGTGAACGACACACAGCAATGTATAGGAAACTCCTCGTACCCGTTTGAATGTCTGTGATTACACGATGTAATCACGACACCCGCTTTGGTCACCGCTGGGATAAAGAGACTTATTAAAATGCAAATATGTATAGCTGTACAAACATTACAGTTGAAAAAGAACTCGGGTAATTTCGCAATAGGACTTGGGTAATTCCGCAGTAGTAAAAAATGTGTGATACACTGCTCATTTGGATATAATGATCAATACTAAGTAAAGAAATCGGTATGATAATATTTTAAAAACTCCTAGTGCAACCACATCCTTCTTTAAAAGAGAGCCACCATTCCCACACTGCAATCCCTTTCCTGTCGGACAATGCATTTGTTTTTCTCTTTTACTCTTCTTATCGAAATTGAATGCATATCGCCTAACGTCAGTATCCGAAAACCCAAAACCAATAGACTGCATTCCTATAACATATGCTACTAATTTTGTTTCCTCTTCTGCTGTCAAATTGAAAGGCCGTCCTCTCTTCAAATGTGACATTTTTTTTCGGCTGATGGTGATGCCAAGAATTACTCCTTTAGCGCGCTGTAAGGAACTTTTAATTCTTTTGAGGCTCTGTAAGTTGTCCAACCTTCCTGCAGCACTTTCCATACCAGCGCAGCGGTGCGCATGCCATTTTCTCCCTCCCTCTTCTTTACCACTGTCATGTTCGCACCCTGCATAATACGTAAAACTAATCTATTAATATCGACTGAAGAAAGACCATGTCCAAATAATTCAATCAGATCACTACAGATGACAGAATTTGTCAAGAAACGTCATTCAAAATCCGCGCGCCTTTTTACAAGGTCAGAAAAATTACTAAGAAAACACCTTCCGAACCTAAGGTCCTGAGACACATCTATACTAATAATAAATCCGTAGCCAAAATGTTTCTGGTAATTTTCGATTTTCCAAAAATAATTGTTGTTAACATGTATAATTAACCATCCTTAAACCGAAAATCTCTTTTTTGAAATTTTTGTTTCTATGTCTGTCTGTCTGTCTGGATGTTTGTTGCCTTTTCACGCGATAATGGCTGAACCAATTTATATGAAAATTGGAATATAAATTAAGTTCGTTGTAACTTAGATTTTAGGCTATATGGCATTCAAAATACTTTATTTAAAAGGGGGGTTTATAAAGGGGTCTGAATTAAATAAATTGAAATATCTCGCTTATTATTTATTTTCATGAAATATGTTACATAACAAAAGTTTCTTTAAAAATAATTTCCGATAAGTTTTATTCCATACAAAATTTTGATAGCACTGATATTTAATGAGATAAGTGAGTTTTAAAATTACAATAATAATGCCATCTAAGGCGCTGTACTGAAATAAAAACAAATGACTTCGTCTATAAGGGGCCTGGGACAACAACAATCGAAAGCTATTAAACAAGCCTACAAGTTTCTGTGTTTGTATGAGAATAACGGAAGCTAATATTAATTGTTTAATTATTATTTCACCATTGGAAAGTGTAGTTTCTCTAGATGGACATAATTCTATACAATGCTATTACAGTAACTTCTGAAACATATAGCAAGTAATATAAAGTACACGCATTAAAACTAAATGATATGTTAATCTTTATTAAACTATGGTTGCATGTAATAACAATTAAGAAACATGTTAAAGGAATTGTCATTGCACCAAATGATTGCTCTCTGGACCAAAATGACCGCATTTTAATTATTTAAATATAATTTAAATTAAGTAACATATTAAACGATTAATTCTTCTATCAAACACGAATGTTCCCTGGATCAAATGTCCTATTTTAATTATGTAATTACTTTATATTTATTTCTAACAGGTGCAGCGGAGCGCACGGGTACGGCTAGTTAGAAATAAATTTGTGTTATAAAGTTAATGTAGACCGATTCATTTATTTTCTACAGAAATGCAGTATGAAAGTAATATGAAATACACAATTTATGTGTAATAATGTTCACCTTCTTCACAGCTGTGTAGCAAAATACGAAAAACACCCAACTTCCGTTATTTTACTGTATTGTCGACAGAGGGTCAACCAATATCCATGATTTCCTTCTATAGCACTGCAGAGAGCATGCCTTCTGTCGACAGCCTCTCAAAACTTACGTTCACACTATTGTAAAGCCACAGTAAAATCATATATACACTACTGCGGAATTACCCGTATTGCGGATTTAGCCGAGTTTCCCCTACAATTATTAAAAATGAGTGGGCGTTTTCTGTTTGAGAAGTATAAAAAATTGAATACTATTTCAAATTTAAATATCAAAATATAGGGATGCCACTTGAAATTTCATGAAAAGTAAAATTCAATTAAAAATGGTTTTAAAGTTCCCCCTCAATAAGTAAATTGTTGTGTTTTTTTGTTTTGTTTAAATTAAATTTAATTGAAATAAATAAGTAGTTATTCACACCGAGTATCCTTTCTCTTCTATTAAATACGTATCTTCCTCTTTCCCTTCTATCTCCTTTTTGTTTTCCTCCTCCTCCTCCTCATCATCATCATCATCATCATCATCATCATCATCATCATGAAGGCCCGTTTCGGTCTCATGTAGGTATACGTTGGTCGATCCAACGCTTCTTCGACAGTCGACCTACATTTTTAAACTCGAGAGCCTTATATTAATATTTGCTTTGGGATACGGTCTCCTTTCATCTTATTGATATGCTAAGCAGCTTGTTCTGTATAATTTTATCTCGTCCATTAAACTGAATACAGGTCAGTCAAAAGTAAGTGCACTTCTGAAAAAAACTGAGTCTTTGTTAAAAAATTACGGGGGATTTAAGGAAATCCCAATGACTGTGTGAAAACTCTATAGGCCTACTGTAATTTAAGTAATACAATACAGTATGTTCTTTAACAGTGTGGTGTATGTTACTTGATATTCGAATCTAGAGCTACAAAAGCCATATACCCAATATCCCCATGGCTATTGTGTGGGATGAATTAACGAACGACGGGAAAATAAGAGAAGAAATATTTTAAAGTTATGTCAAAATGCGTCCTTGCAAAGGAAACTGGAGCTGAGATTAAGTGTCTATGTGATCTCCAAGCCTGTTGGTCACTAGTCTCACTCCGATTTTCGCCGTTCCAGTGAAGGAACTTCAGAGAATTTTGAAGGAGAAAGCCAATAATGAACGTAACCTAATAGTTACCACAGGGGAGGACGATGTGTGGAAAACCTCGAGGAACATTAAATGAAGAATGGCGTAAGACGGAACGCGTGGAAAACCACGAGGGACTAACTACATTTCCATGGTGCAACGAGTGACGTCGCAGCAAACCTTTATTTCAAAACATTACAATTTTTTCTCTTTTGTACTTCGAACATAGACTTTTCCCATCAATGTTTAATCAAATAACGGCGTATTACGTCACGATACTTGATCTCAATTCCTTAATTTCATTTTCTTTGGCAACGTTTATTTTAAATTAGCACATGAAAGCTATTCAATATATTGTGTGAGTTACTGAGATTTATTTTCGCAAATTTTTGCCCGATGTAGTGGTTTTGTTCCTACAAATTGAATTGATCTTATTCACTGTCATTATGATTGTAATAGACAGTTTTGCAAGAAAATTTAAAACTGAAAATGGTTTGAGGCCCGGTTCCTTAGTCTGTATTCACCCTGGAAGCTTGATGGAAAATTGGAAGAGAGCAATTCCGTGACAGATAAAGGAATTAAAATAAATCAAAGTAATACAGATATCGTGACGGTTTTAGAGTAAGAATAGAGATTACTGATCAGGAAAAGAAAGAAATTCGTTGGGTCACTGGCTGAAAAGAAACTGCCTATTGAAGGATGCACTGGAAGGAATGGTGAGCGGGAGAAGAGTTCGGAGCAGAGGAAGATATCAGATGATAAATAACATATGCGTAAAGTAAGAGGAAGGCAAAAAATAGGAAAGATTAGAGAATGCTGGATTTGCAGTGAAAAACCTGCCCTTGGGCAGAAAATAATGAATGAATGAATGAATGAATGAATGAATGAATGAATGAATGAATGAATGAATGATTGGCGCTCACATTTCAACTTTGCATCAGTAGCTTCCCACATAAATAATACCCGACTTTTTGTAAATTATTGTGTGTTTCTACTGCATTTTACACTATATTTGTTTTCAAGATTTTTAAAATTTCTTGATATTCTTAATAATTCTATATACTGCACTGTCTTCATTATGTTTACAATTTAACACATATACACATGTATTACCTAAGTATATAAATACATAAAAAAACATAAAACGTAACACAAAACATAAAATAATCCATAACACAAAACAACATAAAATATAAAGCAAAAAACCTAATATCTAGCATAACACACAATATAGGCGTATAACATAACACATAACGGAACATATAACACGTATAACATATAAAACATAACGTGGAACATAACACAATAGAAAACAGATGTCCCGATTTGGCGGGACATGTCCCGATTTTCATGTAAAAGTCCCAAGTCCTGCTTCGATTCGAGACGGGACGCAGAAAGTCCCTCCTTTAGAAAATTAACGCAATTTGTATAATTTCATCGTTACGTAGTAACTATTTTGTCCTTAGCCTAAATAATTACAACAAATTTAAATAAATTTTCTTAACAATGTAGGTTTTTCATATTTAAAAAAAATACTAATATTTGGCAAGTGTAAGTTTTGTAACAGCTAATTCTGTGGTGACTGTGATATTTTTAAACACTTAAAAAGAGACGTTCATCACAAATGCATGGCAAAGAGAATGGAAAAAAGTTTGTAGAAAATGTTAAAGTCCAGTAATAAATATGTAGGAAGCTCTGAAAATGTATAGGCCTACTGTACGGGATATTGAATTATTGATTTGGAGCAGTAATATGCTAAGGCACAACATGAATACGAATTCAGGTATCAGTAAATTTTGTCATTATTATCAATTAATAAACATTGAAATTTCAATATTTTGTTATATCTGTTGCCATATTTTTGGAATTTGTGCTTTACATTTGATGAAAAAACAGCTGGGGAAATCTGTGACACAGAACTACTACAAAGTCATCAAGTTAATAATTTGGCATAACATATTATTGCCACAAGCCCTTCAGAAAGATGCCAGAGAAACGTTATGTAACTTACAGCCAGATAAATATTTTTTGTACTTGGAAACCTGTATCAACAATATGTTCTTTTTATTAAAATTTCAATTTTAGAGATTCATATTAATTTCTTCTACTGTACGAGTATATAAAGGGATATTTTTTATTCTTTTTTTATAGTCATGAAATTGTCAACTCTGCCCATATCCATGTCATTCTTTCTTTAAGACAAAACGTAAGTACTGTACCCTATATCATGATAGAAAAAGAATGTCCTTCCTTGGTAGATCTAAAATCTGGTAACCCTGAGCATAAATAAAACATAACATTAACATGGCATTAAGATAACATTAAACATAATAACATTACACGCACGCTTCCACGATTATCACTAAATCCATTATTTATTTTTTAAATCAAGTCGAAGCGTGTACATGTATTAAAAATAATGGAGATAATTATTACAGTTGTCTGAACACTATTTATTGATAAAATAAATAAAATAAATAAAACTGGTTAGAAACCATATATGTTTCGGGGGCTATGCTTCCCCATCTTCAGAGGTTGTACCACGACTACTGTGTAGATGTTCTACCGCGTGTCGTATCTTAAAGAGGACTGAACACTTATGAACACTGTTGTATTTTGACCTTTTAAGTATTTAATCATGTGTACATGTATTTTGTATATGAACCCGGATGTAATCTTTGGTTGCAGAAAAAGGTATATTAGGAGGCCAAGCACTGAAGTTGGAAGCAAATACTTTGTCATGCTCATGATGAATGAGTCACTCGTGAGTGTTACAAATCCATGAGAAACTCATCACGTGTGAGGCTCGGATTTCCACTGCAGGATACCACCACACATCATCGCACATTTGCAGTACAAATGTTTTGGCGAAATTCGAGACAGCCTTGAGCGACAGCTGGAAGAGAACAAAACTGCAGCGAGTGATTAAGCGACTTTGTTATTTTTGGCACAGTCGAAAACCGGGAACGAACCTCTTAATCTCATCAAATGCCAAAGCATTACTTATCTACTATATAATCTTCATTCATTTCCATGGAATAAAGACAGAGATAGAGAAGGGATTATAGGAAGTGACGTAGGGCATCCTAAGCACTTCAAATCAAATAATGCTTTTTGTACGAAATGGAAACATAAAAATTGGAGATTTATCCTTCAAAGAGGTGGAAAAAGTCAAATATGTTGGAGCAACAGTAACAAATATAAACGACACTCGGGAGGATATTAAACGCAGAATAAATATGGGAAACCCCTGTTATTATTCGGTTGAGAAGCTTTTGTCATCTAGTCTGCTCTCAAAAAATCTCAAAGTTAGAATTTATAAAACAATTATATTATCGGTTGTTCTGTATGATTGTGAAACTTGGACCTCACTTTGAAAGAGGAACAGATTAAAGGTGTTTGAGAATAAAGTTCTTAGGAAAATATTTGGGGCTAAGAGGGATGAAGTTACAGGAGAATGGAGAAAGTTACACAACGCAGAACTGCAAGCTTTGTTTTCTTCACCTGAAATAATTAGGAACATTAAATCCAGACGTTTCAGATGGGCAGGGCATGTAGCACGTATGGGCGAATCCAGAAATGCATATAGAGTGTTAGTTGGGAGGCCGGAGGGCAAAAGACCTTTGAGGAGGCCGAGACGTAGATGGGAAGATAATATTAAAATGGATTTGAAGGAGATGGAATATGATGACAGACACTGGATTAATCTTGCACAGAATAAGGACCGATGGCGGACTTATGTGAGGGCGTAAATGAACCTTCGGGTTCCTTAAAAGCCATTTATAAGTAAGTAAGTAAGATTCTTACTGATTATTGCGTTTTTCTGTGGTTAAAATAGGTAGAATGTATAAATAATAAACAGGTTTATGTCTCTCCTGAAAATTTTGGAAAAATCACATACGTGGTATTAGATCTAGGCCATCGATATACGTCATCATTATTAAATCACTTGAACACTTTACTAATAATGCATGGTGTTACATATAATTTTGTGAACCAGAAAGATGCAACTCCATATTTTACAGTACCTTTCACTTAATAATTGTAATATATTGTACCATACTTTTGTGGGTTAGAGCCGAGGTGGAGGGAAGAACGTAAGTAGCTTCGCTGCTTCTTCCGTAGATCTATGAGTAGCCTATAACCTATCATCACTAACTGCCATCTATAACCTTTGGACAAATCACAAGGAACATCACCACAGCAGACGTCGTACAAACACAAGTGGTGCCCTATTTTTTCGAGACGGAGATGATAATGAAAGGAATTTGTAAAGACTGTTGATAGAATGACTAGGGGAAAACGGGAGAACCCATAGAAAACCCCTCAAAACCTTGGCTTTGTCCACCACAAACACAATTCCACTATCACAGATATTTGAATTTGGATCCGCGGTCCTAGTAAGCAGCGCTCTACCAACTGAGCTACTTGGACAGCCGGTCTCCAAGAGAGTCGAAATCCTGTATTAGTTTGGAGGACGACCTCGTAATCTCTTGTTTTTTTTTTAGCTGTTGCAGTGTTCTGTAATAATCCTTTCTTAAAACATGTTTATAATATGCCATTTGATATGTTTAAAGTTTTTCTCATAGCTGAAACACGCCACTTATTACGACTTGTTTTTTCCATCTTTTCTTTGATATGCAGCCGCTGCTGTTAGCATTCCCATGTCAGCTGATTCTACATATGTCTAGTTTGCACTTTCCTCTTAACATCAAATTCCTTGTCAAAATCCTGAATTTGGTTATAAAAAGCCAATGGTTCAAGATGTAATTAATTTTACAGATTCAGGATAGAATGAACCAATTTCCAAATCAGATTTAGCAATAAAATCTCCTACTTTAAACTTGCGATTCTTTCACAGCCAAACAACATAGGTTCTAAACAATACCTGCGGCAGAATCACAAAATAATAATGTTCATTACGTTTTAATTTAACAGAGACTATACTGTCGCAAGTATTCAACCATTTTGCATTGAATGTTCATGCACTCCATGACTAATAAAATCATTTTTCATTGTTCGATGTTTGCCCCATATACAGAGTGTTAACTAATATGTGGGAAACCTTTGGGAATGAACAAAAGAACTAAAAACAAACAAAAAAACTTCATGTAAATAGTCAATTTCACTTTAGTTTGTATAATCAGTTTCAACAGATACCTTTTATTTCATGTGGTTTAATATAATTCTTATATTAGTGTGTCATCGTCATGTTCATTTATTTTCTGCTGTTATTTATACTCGCTTTAACATCTCTGATCATATTGCGAGTTAATCTTTTGGATGAAATCCGAAGGCCTGTATACTATTATTGAGACCGGTTTATTGTTGTGAACTAGATGGCGACTGTAGATATATCACTGATTTGTTATGAATATGATTTCGGTGATGAATGAGGCCGGTGATATTCAGGGATGTTGAGGCCCGAATTTCCTGGCATTTGCCTTACGGTTGAGAGAAAACCCTGAAAAATCTCAACCAGGAAATTTAACCCGACCGGGAATTCAACCCGAGCCCTCTGCGTAAGAGGCTAGCATGCTGACCCCTACACCACAGAGGTAGTCGACATGTTTATTAAATTAGTAGACGTTGTAAAAAAAAGAGGATTTAGTCATTATTGTCACCTGGCAACAGAAAAGAAGAGATAGTGGAACAGTGGTGTAAGCAGAATTTTGTCAAGAGAGGGGTAATTTTTTTAATTGTTTACAATTTAAATTATCGTATTTTAAATTTTGTGTATTATTATTATTATTATTATTATTATTATTATTATTATTATTATTATTATTATTATTATGTTACGATATTTCATTAATATAATACTTTGTTCTAATAGAACATATTCATGAATATCCTTATAAGATCTTTGAAATGTAATTTTTTCACAATCATCACAAGTTAAATTTCATATTGCATCGGCTTAAATTTATTACAAGGTCGGTACTAGGCGGTAGATCTCACTATAATAAAGATAGCATTGTTGTAATTCGAACGTGTCGCATCACCAATCACAGGCATTACATTGAAGGAGGAGTAGGACTATGTTTATGATATGTCAAATGATTTTTTTTTAAGTTATAAGTTCAATTTATATTCCTCTTACAAATATGATCAATATTTGTCTAAAACAAGGTCTATTTCCAGATTAAGTAAAAATTTCGAAAGTAATCCCAATTTATAAAAAAGGCAATAGATCAAGTCCAAATAGTTACAGACCAATCTCTATCATTCCAGTGCTATCTGAGATATTTGAATGTGTAATTTTCAATCAAATTTATGACTACTTTGAAAATTCAAATCTCTTTAGTACTAACCAATTTGTCTTTAGAAGAAGAAAATCAACAAATGATGCAATTGAGCTTTTAATAACCGAAAGTTTAAGAAATTTTGAAAATAGGTCACAAGTTAATGCTGTGTTTTGTGATCTCTCCAAAGCGTTCGATTGCATTGATCACAACTTAATTTTATTAAAATTAGAATTTTATGATATTCGAGGGAATACACTAAATATTTTTAGAACCTATCTTCATGGCAGAAGGCAATTAGTCTTAATGGGTGAAAATTGGTCAGGTCTCTCCAGTATACATTATGGTGTTCTACAAGGCTCAATAATTGGTCCATTGCTATTCTTAGTAGCAATAAATGACCTTCCTAAATTCATTAAAGCTATAACAATTATGTATGCTGATGACAATACATTCTTATGTTCTAGCTCTACTCTGAATGAATTACATGCTCTAACCAATGATATTCTATCACAGATGGCTTTATGGTTTGAATCTAATGGTTTTTCGCTTAATCAAGAAAAGACTATCAACATAACTTCTACCCTAAATAATGTAATAAAAAGGACAACATACAAAACTATACCAAATTTATAGAACTTTTTATAGACTCCAGTTTAACATGGAAAAAACATATCGAATATATATGCATAAAATTATCAAGAGTTGAAGAAATTATTAAAGAAATTAGTGACTTGTGTTCCTCAAAATTATTTAAGATGTGCCTACTTTTGGTTCTTTCAGTCGATAATTAGGTATGCCTTAATTTTCTGAGGAAATGGTAGCAAAATTGGGAGTGTCTTGATTTTGCAAAAGACAGCCATTAGAATTCTATGTCAATCAAAGTATCTTGAACATTGTCGACCTCTTTCAAACAATCACAGATATTAACTGTCATAAATTTATATATATATATATATATATATATATATATATATATATATATACACGAGTATATACGACCTAGTCCTTTACACTCGACAAAATATATATATATATATATATATATATACACGAGTATATACGACCTAGTCCTTTACACTCGACAAAATATAGACAATTACTCATTAATAGCCAATATACATTATCATGAAATTAGAAATAGTGAACAAATTAATATTCTATACTGTAGATTACATAAAACTAGCACAAATTTTTGTGTCATTGGGATGAAATTATATAATAAGCAGGGAAAGGATTTATATGTAAATACATATTTACTTATAAAGCTAATATAATTTATATTTTGCATTATCTTTATGTTTCACAATGTGTAGGGTTGAAAAATCCTTTTTTTTTTTTTTTTTTAATTTATTTGACAATTTTTGTACATTAGTACTATCAATTGTGCTTAAATAATTAACGTTACAATAATATGAGACTTGTGGAGAGGGTGACGTCCATTAACGTTCCTCAAAGCATCAACAAATCAGTGTGCCTTTTCCTCTTGAGGCGACGATCAGGCCGTGCAGGGGGCAGGTTCCGAGGAATCTGGTTGATTAAGTTGTTAGAATGTGTTGACAATGTTGCAAATAAGCGTGTGTAGGAAGAATGAATTACAGTCTCTATTTTGGCTAGGTCTAGATCTGAATGAAGTGTTTCATTTCTTACGTACCATGGTGCTCCAGTGATTATCCTTAGTGCCCGATTTTGGAATGTTTGAATACGCTTGATTTGGCTTATAGAAGCCGATCCCCATAATGAACATCCATAGAGCCAAATAGGTTTGAGAAGCATTACATATATTAACCTTTTGTTGGAAAGGGAAAGACTAGAGCTGGAAAGTATTGCTTTCAATCGATGAAGTCTGTATCTTAATCTCTGGAGGGTGTAAGTGAGATGTTTATTCCAGGTCAAGCGACTGTCTAGGATGAGTCCAAGATATCGTATTTCTTCATGCTGTGGTACTGGTGAACAGTTGAGGTATAATGGAAGTACTTTTTCTTTTTTGAGGTATGTGAATGTTACTGTTGATGACTTATTTGTGTTCATGACTGTTCTCCATTTTTTGTTCCATATTTCAATTTCCTGAAGAAAGTTTTGTAGAATGGTTGTCACTTGTTCACCAGTATCTCCTTTGCTAAGGACAGCAATGTCATCAGCGAACTGAGCTACAGTTAGAGAATCTGATTTAGGTGTTGGTATATCATGAGTGTAAATTAAATAGAGAAAAGGGGCTAGAATGCTCCCTTGAGGTACACCTGCAGAAATATATCTAATCTGAGACTGTACACCTTCGTATATTACTGAATAAGTTCGTCTTCTAAGAAATGATTGAATTAAACGGTAGTATGTGTCAGGAAGATGGTTTTTTAGTTTGAATAAGAGGCCATTATGCCACACTTTATCGAACGCCTTTTCTGTATCAAGGAAAAGGCCTAAACAGATTTGTTTCTTTTCATAGGTGTCAAGAATTATGTCAATAATCCTGTGTAATTGTTGCGGACAGGAATGCATTTTTCTGAATCCAAATTGAGTATTTGGTAACAATGATTCGAGATGCGTTAATAGTCTAGGTAATAAAAGACGCTCAAATATTTTTGAAAAGAGAGGCAGAAGACTTATAGGTCTGTAGTTAAATGGATCAGTACGAATTTTATTCGGTTTAGGAATCATCACAATATTAGCGTGCTTCCATGTTGAAGGAAAATATGATAAGCGTATCATTGCATTGTATATCTGTGTTAACAGTACTATAGTTCTTCTAGGCAGTTGCAAGAGGAGAGGTTGTGTTATATAGTCATGTCCAGGGCTTTTTTCGCGGGTAATCTATTAATCGTGTTACTGACTTCAGCTGGAGTGAATAGTTTACAAATTGGAGACAGTTGTAGAGGCTGGTCTAGAGTATTATTCACTTCTAAAGTTGTAATATTATCTTCGTTGTCATTAGGTTTAAACTGGTCTTCTAAAATTTTGGAAAATATCTCAGTTTTATCATTCGGGCTTGTGAGCCACTGATTGTCATATTTTAGCGGTGGAATCTTTTCAGTTTCTTTAGTAATTTGTCTTGTTTTACGCCATAGACTGCCATCCTTTGAATCTAAGGATTTTAACTGAATGTCAGTTGCCTCACTGTATAATTCTTTTAGGGCTAATTTTAGTTCTTGTGTAGCCTTATTATAATTTTGCTTATGAGGAGGATATTTTGTTCTTTGCCATAGTGCCCTGGCTGATCTTTTCACATATTGGAGCTGTAAGATATGTGGTGGAAATACTGTTTTTCTTCTAATTCGATTAAAGTTTGAACTATTGGAAGAAGCCGTATTTGCAGCTGTTTTAATATTATTGGTAAGTGTATTTATTGCCATATCTATATCTCTTTTATTTTAGGGGAATCTTCAAGTTAGTAGAGATATCAAGACAAGATACATATTCATTCCAGTTAAAGGGGTGTCTTATGAGCGTGTATTTATTACATGAATTCGGAATAGCTGCTGATAAAGTCAGAAGAACAGGTAAATGATCTGAACTCAATTCATGTATAACTCTTGGAACGTTACAGAAATGTTGGAATTGTTTACCAATAAAGAAATCAAGCAGATCAGGCATATGTCCTGAATCTGGATAATGTGTAGGTTCAAAAGGGTATGCTATTTCCAAATTAAGTTTAAAAATTTGATCATATAGCATAATGCCTCGTGGATTGGTTACGTTGGATCCCATCTAGGATGTTTGCTATTAAAATCACCTCCTAGTATGAATCTGAATTTCATTTCATGAACTATTCCCCAAATCAAAGTGGGCGTCACACGCTGGTCCGGAGCAGAGTAGAATGAACCTATTTGATAGTCTGTATTATCAATTTTTATCTGTACTCTTGAAATTTGTACTTCATCCTCTAAAATTGGGGGAAGTTCGTTGTGACACAAATCTGCTCTGATAATTACTGCAGATCCACCTTTTCTGCTTCCAGAGGGATGATCAGCTCTATATATCTTATATCCAGATATGAAAAAGTTTAGATTTGGAGCAAGTTTAGTCTCAGTAATCAACATTATGTCAATATGATAAGTATTCAGGAAGCAGACTAATTCATAGTATTTATTATTTAAACTCTGGCAATTCCATGTGCTGATAATGAAACTTTTCTGTGGAATGTTATTCATTTTGCAGTACTCTTGGGAGTAACAAGTTCAATGAATTAACCAGAGGTTGTATTAATGATATGAGCATATCTAGTTTCTTAATCATATCAGAGAATAATGCATTATTTGCGATTAGGTATTATCTACAGTACCTTGCTTGTTAACCGAAGATGCTGCAATACTTGAATATAAGGGCCGATTGGAAAATTCCCTGTGTACATCTGAAAATGGAGAGTCCTGTGCAGGAACCTTTTTCAGCTCTGGAGGGGAAGCTGAAGTTTTATCTAAAGAAGATGTTCCTGGAGCTGGTTGAGATCTATATGGAATTGTCTGATGCCTAGTTGCTCCTCTTTGTAGTCTTGTATGTTCAGGACAACCTCTGTAGTTGGCTGGATGATTCCTTTACAGTTTGTACAAATGGGAGGAGTGTCTTTTGGTTTATTACATTTCTCTGTAGGGTGAAGACCTTCACATTTCACACATCTTGCAGTCTGATTACAGAAGTTTGTGTGTCCAAATTGTTGGCATCGCATACATTGTACAATAGTTTTTCTTGGTTTAGGCGGCTCCACTTTTATTATTCCGTTATAAAGTCGGGTTAAGCTGTATATTTCAGGATTCTTAGGATTGTGTTTTAAATCTAGGAAAAATAAAGGTAACGGTAATTTGGTGATTGGATGTCTAACTGGTAGCATCTGTATAGGTTCATAACCCAATTCTTTAAGTTCTGACATCATGAATTCTATATTACAACTGTGATGTAGTCCCCTGATGACTACACGAAAAGCTTTCTCAGATTTCATCTGATATGTATGGAATTCAGCATGATGTGATTTTAAATAATCAATTGCCTTTCTGTATCCATCTATGAGATCCATATTTAGCTTCACTTTGTTATTTTCGATAGTTATGTGTCGAAAACCGCCACAGTCCAGCGTTTTGAGCTCATTAAGCATAGAATTAATATTCAGAATATTGTGAATATAAATTGGTGGTGGTTTCTTTGGTGTAGATGTTTCCATCTGAATGTGATACGAAGACTCTTGTTGGTCTCTTTCGTTCAAGTCAGCTAAAGGTGCAAATGCATTTGATGTCGGTATAGTGGTTTCGTGATGTAGTTTTTGACGTTTTGTTGAATTTGTATCAGTCGCAGAGTTGGACATGTTATTTTGAGACATATTAAATTAATTTATACAAATCAATGTAATAGAAGTGATTGTTTGCAAATGAGATAGTCACTTGTCACTATTGTCTTAAGTTATGGCAAGATTCACTGATAATATTAAACACAATTAATAATAAAATAAAACTTTTCAGTAGAATGAAATGTCACAACACATCAATGAGTTCACAATTAACAATTATTAATACACAACAAATATTATTGAACACGAATTCCTTTTAAAAACTTAATATTAAGAGCACACAATCAATCTCTATTCTGCTTATTTCACCGCCCTTGAAAAATCCTACTTTTATTTTCCATATTTTTCCATATTTTAGAGTTTAGTACATATTTTCGTTAATTTCCATATATTTTCCATATTTCATATAAAACAGTCCATATTATATTAGGTTTAACAATAAAACAAAACAAAATTCCATTAACTTTTAAAAATACATTTCAACAATAGAGATTTAAACACATGTTCAGTAATCCCTTTAACATCAGAGTTATTTGAAAATTAGCAGTCCTATCAACAATGGGAAAGTAAGTTACAAAACTGTATTAATTTAATTTAAAATTTTTAACAGACTTCAGTTGTGCAGCTCAACAGTTAAATGCCAGTCAGAGTACACATAGGTTCAGTTTTGTAAATCATACTATAAAGACGGTAAATATGCCAAAAGTACGTCATTCAGTCAATTTAAAATCAAAACTAACAAGTTACATTTCAGAATTTAAAGAAGATGGTTTATCAACTGACAATAAAATATTATTTTGTAATTTGTGTCAGTGTGCAGTATCATCTACACAAAAGTTCCTGGTGCAACAACACATTACAACTAGTAAACATCAGGCCAACAAACAACTAAATTCCAAGCAGAGACAATTGTTTTTAACACAACCAACAACATCGAATGTAAGATCTGAGTTTAACATCGACCTGTGCCGTTCTCTCATCTCTGCTGATATTCCTCTCTACAAACTAAAGAATAAGGTCTTCAGGGAATTCCTTGAAAAATATACTCAACATACAATCCCGGATGAGTCAACACTTAGGAAGACGTATGCTCCATCCATCTACGATGAGACAATACAGAAGATAAGAGATGAAATTAAAGATAGTTCAATTTGGGTTTCCATTGATGAGACTCCCGACAAAGAAGGTAGACTTGTTGGTAATGTAGTTATCGGTTTGTTAAGTGAACAATATTCTGAACGAATTCTTTTACATTGTGATGTTCTAGAAAAGTGCAATAACAAAACTATAGTTAAACTGTTCAACGAAGCTATGGGTATCCTGTGGCCAAAGGGTATTATGTACGATAATGTGTTATTCTTTATTAGCGATGCTGCCCCTTATATGGTCAAAGCTGGACAAGCATTATCTGTTGTATATCCTAAATTGACTCATTTTACTTGTGTGGCGCATGCATTTCATCGTGTGGCAGAAGTGGTCAGAGACAATTTCCTAAAGTAGATTTGTTGATTTCATCAGTGAAAAAAGTATTTCTCAAAGCTCCCAGTAGAGTTAACGTGTTGAAAGAAATGTACCCTGAAATTCCATTGCCACCAAAGCCAATTTTAACTAGATGGGGTACATGGCTAGAAGCAGTTGAATATTATGCCGAACATATAGACTCTATTAACAATGTTCTCCTTGCATTGGACTCTGAAGATGCAGTCTCAATTGATACTGCGAAAACAGTTACCTGTGACATAAGTGTGAAGAATGACTTAGCTCACATTCAGCATACATTTTCATGCATCATAAAAACGCTCAAAAGTCTCCAAAATAGACACCTTTCACTATCTGAAAGTTTTGAAATTATAAATAGTACTGTGGAACAACTGAATCGTGGTAGAGGTAAAGTTGCAGATGCAGTAAGAGCTAAGGTGGACACTGTACTTTCAAAAACCCTGGATATGAAGAACTACAAAAGGTTGTTGCTGTGATGAGTGGTGAATCAACAGTGAAGATTAACTTGGACTTATCCCCAGCAGACATTGTGAAATTGAATTATGTACCAGTTACTTCTTGTGACGTCGAACGCTCTTTTAGTCAGTATAAATCTATCCTCAGAGACAATAGAAGAAGATTCACTTTTCAGCACTTGAAAGAAATGTTTGTAACCTATTGTTATGGTAACAGACAATAAAAATTGTGTTTTGTTGAAACTACATTGGAAGATAAGGTACGTCCATTATATTTTTGTTTAGTTTGATTAAAATGTACCAATATTTAACGTACATAGTCATTTTTTTATAATTTTAAGTCCATATTTAATTCCATATTTTGGTAAAAATCCATATTTAATTCCATATTTTGGTAAAAATAACTACATATATATTTACATATTTCATATATTTTTAGTCCATATAAATCCGTTCCCTGATAATAAGCTTCCCAGCCAATATTATAAGTTACCAACCAATAGTTTCAAAGCTAGATTTTATAATTGGCTTTTAATTAATCCTTTCTACTCTGTAGATGAGTTTCTTAACATAAATTCATACGAAATTGTTTTTAATAAATAAAGTTATTTACATTAGTTACAATTATTACATAAGAGTGAAGTATTTTCATTAATTTTAGAGTTTCAAAATGTTTTGTGTTTTCATTCTAATTACTGTTTTCAATTATATGTGTATTTTCAAATGTATGTTTTTTTTTTGTGACGAAGCCTATCACTGTATGTTTAATGGCTTAATAAACTGAATTGAATTGAATATGCCTTATATCGATGTAGATTTTGTTACTCTGACAGCGAAAAATTATAGACGGGAAAACGATTATGGATAAAAGAATACTCACATCTAAATATTGTCATTTTTTTTTAATTCAAGGGGTGGGAGTGTTCGAACCCGATAATCCTCTCCTTGCGTACGCCCCTGAGTGGAAGCTTCGATCTGAGCAGGAAACTGGTTCACTGCAACAAGCACTGCGTCTTCCTGGACTTAATTAAGAGTTAAAAGGTCAGTCTCCTCTGTTATTAATACGACTGTATATTCCAAGTGCATTATTCTCGGATGAACTGACTCGTACATAATTTATTTAGACAAAAATAAGTACGTAGCTTAGAATAAATTTACTGTTGCACAGTCAGGTGACATGTCAAAAACTGTCAGGGTTGCCGCAGATATGCATTTCCGGGAAAATCTCGAAATAGTTCATATGTAGCATCACAACAATTCCCTCTGACATTTCGTAATGAGAAGAAAAACCGAAATCTAGTTTACCGGCCTCGAAGTTTGTTCACGTATTCAGCTACTATCAAAGCAGAAATTTCCCTTAACGAAAGTGAAATATCGTTCGCATTTCATTGCTAATTAGCATTGTTACGAGTACACAATTACCGTTTTATTGTTCGGCTACAATCCAACCGTTGAGAGAGTCATTCTTCTGCCAATAAACATACATAGAAGCACAGCAAGATCCAGACTTGCAACATTTCATCGTACCTCACCGTCTGTGTCAAATAAAAACAACACTCTAACAATGCAACACACATTCCTTCAACTCCTACGCATGTGAAACCTCTTATCTGAAGTTCAGTTCATGTTCATTACTTTAAAATTACAACAGCCAACGCTGATCTTCCATACAACAGCAGAAAACAAACTGTTCATCGTTAACAAGCAAATTGAAGCTACATTCTATGAAATTCCTTTGTATATATTTGAGGAGCATAGCATCAAAGTTAGACAACTTAATTTTTTGCAATTTCGAGATATCGATTGTTTCTCATTGTGTGCTGAATGCGATTCTGGAACTGTTTAGGTTCAAAAACGGACAGAACAGGGTAGCTGAAATATTGAATAATTCGTGGACAGCCGATAATTCACGGCTGTGGAGTAACGGTTAGCAAATCTGATCGTGAAACTAGTGGCCCCGGGTTCAAATCCTGATTGAGAATTTCTCCTGGGTTTTCTCTCAATCCATTAAGGAGTTAGGTACAGCTTACAGCAGTAAAATTTTGGAAATATTCAACATTTTTTCTCCATTGCTGTATCTTGTACAATAATGAAAATTAGTATGTTTAAAACACTGTCCTGCTATATGAAAAAAAAATTATGATTAAAAAAAAATTTATATATATTTTTTCAAAATTCAGTTCACTGTGCAGTGATGAAGAGTTTCCCTGGGTCATAACTGAAAAATATCCCACATTCTGTGATGAAATTTTTGTGTGTATTAATGCATGTCATATTTACAATATGATGCAAGATCACTCCTCTACTTTTGATGGATTGTCTGATAAAACATAAATTCATTTTAAAATTTGGTCAAATATCTGTATTTTCTTGTAACACAAAATAAAAAAAATATTATTTATTAAGGAATATAGTTGAAAGAGCATGATATTGTAAACATATTTCATAAATAAAATAAAAGAAAGAGAACATGAAAAAGTTAACAAGTTTATGAGTTATGAGGGAAGCATCTTCATCATTGCATCAACTGCCACCATTTTTAATTTTGAAAAAAAAATATATATATAGGTAATTTTTTTTAAATCGTAAAAATATTTTTTTCATATAGCAGAAGGACAGTGTTCTACACATACCAATTTTCATTATTATACAAGATACAGTAATGGAGGAGAAAAATTCTGAATATTTCCAAAAATTTTACTGCTGTAAGCTGTACCTAACCCCTTAAGAGCAAATGCTGGGTAACTTTCGGCGCTGGACCGTAAAATCATTATTACCTTCACTTCACTCAAACGCTAGATAAACAAAGCAGTTGATAAAGCGTCGTAAAATAAACCAATAAAATAATAACAAAAAATAAAACGAAGGCTGAATGATGCAGAAATTAACACTAACAAAAGAACTGATAACTTCATAAAAAGTAGAATTAGATTCTATGGTATAAGAAAGGAGGTCACAAAGAGAGAAAATGCACAAAGGTGGATTTACGAATTAAAAAATATATATACGGAAACACAAAGAAAGGAACATTAGATAAGCCACGAAACGTTGAAAAGCAATCGTTGATCTAGAAAAACGATTAAAAATCAAGGCGGAGACTGGAGGAAGAGCTTAATGAAAGAAAAAACGGTAAAGATATTCATCGACTCTAGAAATGACAGATTTATTAAAATTTTGGTAAATAAAGTTTTTGCCTCATCTGGAAGCTCATTTCTTCTAGGTTTTTTTTTTTAAATAATAACTTGTACCCATTATCTCAATAATTTCATAATTATTTGGCATTTATAATATAAGCGCACTATAATTTCTATACTTTATTTACGCCATTTTAATGTTTGTTTTCTCCTATTTCACATTTTTCGACATTTATTATCCTTCCAATGGACAAAAAGTAGACTTCCAATTGGGCAAAAGACTTCATTGAGATACCAAATAAAAGCTTAAACTTGTGGCTATGTTCTAAACGATTTTTTTCAATCAATTATAATTATTTTATTCCATAAATATATAAATATATGTTTATATATTTTTTCTAAAAGTGTTTATATAATGTCGCATATCTTTTGAATGGTTCAAGATAAATAAATAATTTTTGCATGTAACATTCTCCATAAGTAGGGAATCATTTTCGCTAAAGAAGGTTTACCCTGGGTCAATTTCTAATATTTTTTCTTTGGGCCCCTAAATTCGATTTTCAAGTTTGAATTATATGAATTGCATAGTTTACTCCCAAGAATCATGTCACCAAAGTTTAAAAGACGTTAAGAGAAAAATGTGGATTTTTGTCCTAAGAGTCGATGAATACCGTATTCTGTGAGACACCCTGTACATTCCTATAAGCCCTGATGATGTAGCAAATACCTAAGAAATAAATTAATGTCAAACAAAGCGACAACACCCTGGTTTCAGTCCTTAATGAAGGAAAATGTAAACTGAGCCAACAAGAATTTCTGAGAAAACACATCACACTTTTGTTTGCCATACTTTGCATATGAATCAACAAGCGCATAACTCTGGAGGTTCAACACGTACCCACTGGAATGCCAAGCTGTAAATATGTGGCGACGATCTTGCCCAGATGTGCACACACACGGTAGCGGCGACCTGCGAAGTGGCTTAAGCTCTGGGTTATCAAAGCTGCTGAAATTTAGCATATCTTGCTATGAAATGATATCTGCAGTGTATATCACAAAGGCAGAGATAATATTAATTACCTAATGGAATCCTTATCCAGTTTAATCTCAAGTTGCCATGCATTTATTTTCGACACCGATATCATATCAGCTGATGAAAACGTTTTAATTTTGTGAATGTATGATAGCAAATACAATTTTCCAAGATTTCTTGTAGTGTACAATAAACATTTTCAGAGGACTGATTTGGTTAATTACAGTAGATTTCTCTTAAAATATTAATAGAATCCCTACAGTGGAACTAAGTAATCTAGAATTAAACAAACAGGTCGTCAACTGACATGAAAATAACGTAAATAATTGATTACCTTCTAATTTTGTCATACTGCGAGTATAACTTACTGTTATTATAATCCGCTTATGAAAACTGTGCCGATGAAGACGGTTAGCGTAAGAAGGAGATGGAAAACAAGGGAAAGAGACAAACGGTCCGTTCATTAGGAATGAAACAAGTCGCCAATCAAAGTTGTCAATTCCAATCCTAAAGAAATAACTACAAGAAAACTTATGGATAATAATACACAAAGTAACAAAAGCAATTAGGTTTATATCTTTTTGACTAAAAATTAGAATGGAAAGAATAAAGGAAATAGCTACAATTGAAAATAAATAAATAAAAATAAGAATAATGATTATTAAACAAATATGAGTTTAACGACTTGTTTTTGGGTTATATAGAAAATTATGGTAGAAGAAAGTAGATGTGTTGCAACAAAGGAGAAAGAGGAAACCAGCATCCTTAATTATGAACAAATACACTGAAAATAAAATACCAGAAGATTGTCAAATAAAATTAAAAAGGAATTATTAAATCGAAAAATTGATAGTTGACAAGTTAAAAATTTTGAGTGTTTTTCTAAAAAACCGATAATCACTTTTGGACTTGGTTATCAACTAATAGCTATATTTTTTTATTTCTAAATTTAATAGTTTTGAAGGTACGACAAAAGAATACTATGAAATAAAATTAAGAAATGAAGACTTACCAACGAGTGAGAGCTTATACAACTATGTAACTATTTCTGTAATGAAAAGGATAGATAATACTAAATAAGAGATCTTTAGATTTTCCATAAACAGACATTGAAACTGGACAACTTATAAGGTGAACAAATACTATTGTAAGAACATACTAAATTCCAATCATAGATCATATATTGATCTAGGCTCCTTTTAAAACAGTTTAAGTCTCAAAATTGATAAACCAATGAAAAATAGATATTTTGTCGCAAAGGGTTAAAAAATCGCTGAATCCCAATATTAATTATACAAATTTGATAAACTTTATCCACTAAATTAACAAAAAAATACACCACATACAGCAGAAAAACCACTAAATTGGCAGCATTGTCGTGGAGGCAGAGGATACATAAATATTAATTTATATTCCAATTTTTCCTACTATACTATTAAACGAGCAATTCTTGTGAATTTCCCTGCTAAAACCATCTTTTGTAAATTTCACAACGAGTATAACTTGTATTCGGATGATATGAGGCGAATCTACAGTTTTTGAGTGTGAGGTAGATTTAGCTAGATCTTAACTTTGGAAAACATTAATTTAGGAGGTAAGTAACTATATTTAGGAAGTTCCATAGTTAAGATACATTCAAATTCAGAATACCGTTATTTTGCAACTCATGTGCAGTGTTGCTAACTTTGGTGGCTTCCAACTGAATTTGTTCGCTAAACCCAGTGTTGTTTTACAATCAGCAGAGAGGGATGAAATATTGAATTCTATAATGCGAGTATATTTATGTAGACCTGTAATTGGCAACGCTGAATATTATCTTTGCCATCTATCCATAGAAGTAATAACTAAAGAAGCCACACTTACACCAACAAACTATCGATTATTTTCGATTAGTAGAGTCAGGTATCTTTGAACGCCAGTGTACGTAAATCCATATTAAAAAAACTGTACAAAAATTGTGCTATATTTCGACCAGAAATATTGGCTCCAAGAATGACTCTGAATAAACAATGGACGATCATCCAAAAAAATGGAGGTATCGTTAATTTTTAAATGATCCCCAGCCGTTATAACTGAAGAGAAACTCGACATACGCTGCATTTCGCTACCTAAAAGCCAGGTTATGAACCGCATCACGATGCTGGGTGGGCACCGAAAGTGCCATTAGAGGCCGAAATTTCATGAGTGAAACGTTCTTCCCCATGGAGGAGAACAAGAACCAGCTTTTCATTGGTAATGCGAAAATGTCGTCTGCTAAGAAAATCTGGCAACGGAATCACGACAGCCACGTTTATTTGCAGTACCCAGTTACGTAGCCATTTATAACGAAAAAAGCTTGTACAAAAACAGTAATTTTTTACTAAATCTTTATAGAATCATCTGATTAAACAATTCAAACTTATTTTAAACATATCGGTGACAAACGCTGAACATGCTTTGAATCTCGCCCCACTATGTGGCAACAAAAGCTCAGAAAGAGCATAAATCACGTTCTTCCTGTTCAGAAACTTCATAACCTACATTCTAGATAGATATCGTTACAAATGTTATCTCAGCAGGCAGGTGTATCCAAGACTTTGTCCAAGATATCAACTTGGAATGCGGCGTAATTGTTAAAACTAAAGCTTTATTAAGACAACAGTCGTTCATAAATTGATTGAAACAGACCAAGTGCCTAGGATCTGGCCTAGGGACGAGGAGGGCTGCTTGTTCGAAACCTGGATACCCAGCGAACCTTAGTGTAGTCAGCCGTTGTGGATTTGGGAATGCCTATCTTGAGGGTTAGCGCAATAGATCGTGACAGCAGTGCTCTGCCATAATGCCCCTCTCCCGTAAATTCCATTCCAATTCCATATGCCTAGGATTTAATTCTACCGATAGAAACGAAATCCAACGTGCGTCTAGAAATATTTTCAAAAATGTATGTGCAATTCGGATTAATCCTTTGCAGCACGAATATATATTTTTATGTTTTTCATATCATGAATCATAACATAGCTTCGATCAATTTTTCAAAGTTTTAACTCTGCACACAATTTTAATCACAGATGGCACGTCTACATATCCTCAAGGGATGGTTGCATGGCACATCAGTGCTACAATTTTGTAGAGAAAGAAAACTGTGGTTCTTCACACGATGAAATATTAAGCATCGAGGTCCGAGAATGAAGTCAAGTCGTAGCAGCGACGACGTATAAAGGTACGGTCACACGTCGCTACTTTTGCTGCGCAACTTTTGTACTGCAGCTGCAGCCAAAAGTAGCGCGCTGCACGCTACTTTTCGTGCTGCGCAACCCGAGTGCAGCAAAAGTTGCAACTGGAGGTTGCGAGTCTGTTCACACACAAGGCGCTACTTTTGCAGCCGCAGTCATGCTGCAGGTTTCTAGCCCCTCAATATACATTTTGTGGTTATGTTCGCATTATTATGAAACTCATGCGATAGCTTATTTATCTATTATTTGCTTTTCTGTTCTAACTAGTATTCAGAAATTGACATTATTTTTACTATAAAGCTAGTAAAACGCTCATGTACTTAAATGATAACCAACAGCATATTCACGGAATTAATGTTGGCAACCCTCCTGTTTGAAATGATAAACCTTAACAAATGGCTTTTATTCATTGCACATAAGCCCGCCAGCGGTCCCTATCCTAAGATTAATCCAGTTGGCAAAGGTCCCTCCTCTTAACACTCTATATGCATTTCTGAAACTACGCCCTATCTCAAACGTCTAGATTTAATGTTCCTAATTGTTTGAAACTACGCTATGGATAATTAAAAACATGAATTATATCGTCAGCAAATATACTCAGATTGTGTTGTACATTTAATAACTGTTACAAATAATTTATTTTCATCACATCTAACATTGAAATACATCCGAACAATAAAAGTACCATTGGCACATTTGGGTGGCAACACTGATCGCAACCGCAGCAAAAGTTTCAACAAAACCGATATCAAAAATGCTGCGGCTGCAACCCTGAGAATCCTGTTCACACGTCGCTACTTTTAAGCTGCGCGCAGCATGAAAAAGTAGCGAGCAGCAGGTTCGGCAGCCGCTACTTTTCGGGTTGCACCGTTGTTCACACGTTGCAGTACGAGAGTTGCGCAGTTTTTTGTACTGCAGCGCTGCAAAACTAATCCCCATTTCAGTTTGGTTGATAGGCTTTCCCCTCTACTCACACTCTCTACCATCAGTGAAGGGGAAGCTGCTACTGTCCATCTTACTAACGTTAGACTAATTGACTTTCAACACAGTGACAAAATTATATTATTGAAAATGTTTACCGGTAATCTATATTTCGAAAACCTATACTAAGCGTTAATATTTCATTTCATTGCTATTTATATCAACTGGCACATTAAAAAACTACTGAGAGCAGAAGATAAATGTTTTCTTCACCGCTAGTTGCTACTCTACAGCATACACAACGGGACAATCTGCACTGTGTCGCTCCCCCTGACTTCATAATACAAACTAACATTCCTTAATTTAATTATTAGTTGGAAATATTGTAAGAACGACACTAAAATATACACAAACATGTAATTGTCAAACTTGTGTCACTGTATTTTATATCCACTTATGTACTTTATTTAATATTTTATTTTTTTGTGTGTACAACTTGGGGGGTGCAGGTATAAGAGGTAACAGCTACCGGTCTGTTACTGACGGACTCTGGGCAAGTAGAAGGGGAAAGAAATGCCTTCGCATCCTCTCAACTTGTATGAGATGTCATTTAGCGACGTGTGACCATACCTTTATACCTGTATGTCACGAAACGACATATTCCCTACGATGTCTTCATGGCCTAGCGGTAGAGCTCTTTCTTCTCGTTACAGAGACCGGACTTCGAATCTCTCCATGCAAAACGCACGCATGTAAACACAGCGCACACGATGATTCCCGAGTTATTCCGAGGTGAGAATTGGTCTTTGAACAGCGACCAATTTCCGTATCAAAGGGTGTACAAGTCGGGAGATTTTATTTCCGAAAGTTGACGCGCTGAATCACCGTTAAGTGGGCTGTTCAGTTGCCCGTGTCTCTTTTCGAACGGTGTGAGACAAAGCGAAACTTGTTTTCAGGCGTACAACCTGTAAGTCTAGCCTTTATTCGAAAATAATTAAGACTAACTTGTAAAGATTTGAAGTTACTGAAAACCAAATTTTATTTTCAATCGAATATTTAATGACGCTTGGTCAATTACGTGGTTATGTATCATCGTCAGGATTAGTAATAGCTAAATGCATTTGGCAAGACGAGTCCAAGGATACCTCAAGGGATTACGAGATATTCGTCTTACATTTTAGTAAAGCTACGTAAAAGTCCAATCAGGTAATGAGCCCCACGCCCAACCAAAAATTCCGATCACAAGTCACATTAGATTAATTCCTGATGTCAAATACCTGAATATTCCACCTGTGAAACTGAATAAAACAATCATCCCGTTTAGCTCTACAGTAAAAATCTCGGAGTGCATTTCGAATCTAATCTCAATTGGGATACGCATATTAAATACACATGTAAGAAGGCATTCTCTATTCTCCATTCACTAAAAAGATTGTATCATTATCCATCTAAATTAAAACAGACGCTGGTACAGACACTCATTCCACCTCACTTCGATTATTGCGACGTTTTGTTCGGTGATCTCAGGATTGATTCCGCTCAGAAACTACAGCGTGTTCATAACGCGTGCGTCCGCTTCATTTGTAATGTTCGATACTATGATCATAATATCTCACCTTCTTTCGAGAAGTTATCATGGCTTAGGTTACATGAGAGGAGAAATCTGCACTCACTTTCTCTCTTATATCGAATTATGCACACTTCATCCCCCTATTATTTATTCGCTCGTTTTCATACTCTCTCTCGCTATCATAATATTAATACTCGATCACAACGCGATAACACGCTAGAAATTCCACTTCACACATCATCTCTGTATTCCTCATCTTTCACTGTAGCTACCTCTCGTCACCCGGAACTCTCTGCCGCCTGAAGTCAAGGGCTGCCGAACATTGAAATCTTTCAAATCCAAGTTAGAAAATTATCTTATGACGAGTTGCCAAACTAACTTACTATTATGACAAGTGTTGTATTGCATGTTTCCACGTATTCACATTTTTTATGTTCTAGTGATATTTAACTTATTTTATATTTTTGTTTTCATATTTTCCGATAATGGTATATCTCTAATGTGATAAGTTGAGCTATATATTATAATTTTCCTTACTGTGTGTACTTAAAAATATTGTATTCATTGTATGCTTTGTACTGCACTATTTTATTACTATTACTATCAGTATTATTATTATTATCATTATTATTATTACTATTATTATTACTATTCTTATTTTTTATACTTTGTATGTCTCATTTATTTTGACCTGGTGTTCACATTTTATTATGCTTTTTCCTTTCTTTCTGTATGTTATATATTATATCTGATTTCTACTTACTTGTTGTTTACATTTTATTATTATTATCTTATTCAGTTTTGTGTGTAAAATTGCAGTGTACTTTGTAAATTTGTAGTGTTTTTTGTAACGCAGTTTTACTCCTGGTTGAGTGTTAGAGAAGGCCGTATGGCCTTAAGGTATGTATTAACGTTTTGGGGGAAAATCTACATTTTTAAACCAACCTTTTTAAGATATTTATCAGACAACATATGAAAGTAGACTAACATAACCATATATCAGAAACTTCAATTTCACTTTATGATTCCTTAAAAAAATGATTAATTAAAAATTATTCTATTTCTTCAAAATGTCATATATTTTCTAAAAATTACTCAATTTTGAAATTTCTTTCACTGAGTTATTGCTGTTTATGTGTACAATGCTCTGTACTAGGATTTTGCAGCTAACATTAGTACAAAGAAAATTTTAGTCATAAAAACGCCATTTCAAACGTTAATACATACCTTAACTCTGCCAGGTTAAATAAATCATTATTATTATTATTATTATTATTATTATTATTATTATTATTATTATTATTATTATTATTATTATTATTATTATTGAAGCTCTTATCATCCAGTCTGCTGTCCAAAAATCTGAAAGTTAGAATTTATAAAACAGTTATATTATTCTTCTATATGGCTTTGGACTCTCACTCTGAGAGAGGAACATAGGTTAAGGGTGTTTGAGAATTGCTTAGGAAAATATTTGGGGCTAAGCGGGATGAAGTTACAGGAGAATGGAGAAAGTTACACAACACAGAACTGCACGCATTGTATTCTTCACCTGACATAATTAGGAACTTGAAATCCAGACGTTTGAGATGGGCAGGGCATGTAGCACGTATGGGCGAATCCAGAAATGCATATAGAGTGTTAGTTGGGAGACCGGAGGGAAAAGACCTTTAGGGAGGCCGAGACGTAGATGGGAGGATAATATTAAAATGGATTTGAGGGAGGTGGGGTATGATGATAGAGACTGGCTTAATCTTGCACAGGATAGGGACCGATGGCGGGCTTATGTGAGGGCGGCAATGAACCTTCGGGTTCCTTAAAAGCCATTTGTAAGTAAGTAAGTAAGTAAGTATTATTATTATTATTTGTTACTCTGAGACTACGTTGGTGACTCCAAATTATATAATTCACCAAATCGTCATGCTCAATCATACACAGAGATAAACAGATGAATAAAGCGAATTTTCTAGACGTAGAATTAATAATGTTTGTGCATTTGTGTGCCACACATAAGACGACACTACAAATTCTATTTTCTTAAGAGAAAATAAAAATAGGAACACGCACGCCTTGCTAGCCATGAATTAGATGCTGCTCCAGGTATGCCTTGCAACACCGCACTGGCAACTGTTCATCCTCTGACCTTGCCCATTAACTCTGTTGTCCTTTCTAAATTTGGAACCAAAAGAATTGAGACAATAACTTGTCTGTGAATTAATTTCCACTGTATAAACTTCTTTATGTAATCATATGGAATTCAAACTATTAAACAGGTTATGTTTCAACCTGCAGCACATTTGCTCGAAATCAATTGTTTGAATATTTGAAAATTTGAATGACTAATAGAGTTGCAAATCACGGAGATTATAAAATTAAGATTCGTCTCATGAACTTTCCGTCTTTTCAGTATGGATCATCAATTTTCGATAACCACAAGCTACTAATGAGAATAGCAATAACGCGATAAGAACAAATCCTCAGCCATTACAGAGTCCTGAGGTGAGCCCTATCTTTTGACTAACTTATCATTTAAATTATCCACATATTTAAAATGTCTTCAGTGTTTCATTATCGCCCATCTTAAACTCATAGATTATTCTGAGTCGATTTATAATCATAAAGATTATGATTCTAAATAAATGATTATTAATACTAATATAATTATTATGATAAGCCACCGGCGTAGCTCAGTTGGTGGAGGAGCTTTATTTTTTTCTATCACCATCAGTGATGAATTCAGGATACGGCCTGGTGGGGGGGGGGAAATTCAAACTTTTTAAACTAAAAAATATAATACTGTATTACATTTCAATTTGATGTGACTTTTCAGATTGTTGTCTCCTTGATGGTTGATGGTTTACCGGCCCGATCTCGACTGATTGAAATTTAAACCTTCTGAATTTTCATTCTTGATTATTACAGTTTTTTAAATAGCTACAGCATTTATACAGCAAATATAAATTTATGGACTAGTAATTCCATGTCTGTTACATTCATCTAGTGCTGTTAGTGGTTAGTCAATGAATAACTGGTTTGACAAGAAATAAAGTATAAAAAACGATGGGAAACTAAATATGATTGGTTGTATTTCGATCGTACTCGGGATGGTGTATTTTGAAAATTGTATGTAATGCATTTAAAAATTACATCGAAGCTCTTTAAAAAAACAGGTGGGGTATTCATATCAGTGCCTTTGAAAATTTTTAGAAAATTTGTTGAAGACGTATTCGTCTAACTTAATCGGTGAGTAATTACTACTTGTAGGCCTACTAAATTTAGGTGGTTTTTGTAGGCCTACTTAACACCGGATTTATGGGAAAATTTTACACTGAACGAACATTTTTAATATATTATTTAATATATGATATGCGTAAATCACGAAGTGATTTAAGACGGCGCTTATTCCGTCGGATCCCGGCCAACTAGTCACTCATAACGAGTGCACCTCAGCACATGTGTGGACTTCGGTCCTAAGTTCATAGACATCTATGACGTAGATGACGTAGTGCAGAAGGCGGCCACTAGAGGGAACCCAAGAGTTGGAACTCAATCAGAGACAATTCTGTTCGACCCGGGGTTGTATCCGGTGTGGCTTAGTGGATAAAGCATCAGCACGTAGAGCTGAAAACTCGGGTTCAAGTCCCGGCGCCGGAGAGAGTTTTTCTCCGTTCCATTACTCTTTCATCGAACATTTTTAAGTTAATGCCTATATTAAAATTTAGTAATATTTATAGAATTTGTTTATGAACAAATTAAAACTCTATTTCTTTAATTATTGACCCCATTTTTTTATGTTCTCCTTTACATAGACTGCCTCTGTTGTTACGCAATATCTGAATTATTGTTTCATTTGCTGTCGGTTCCACCTCTTCCGGAATACTATAAATTCCCCCTCTCCCGATGGAAAAGATCTGAATTAACGCTAATCACCATGACAACGAGTTTGTTTGCGTCTGACTGTTCTGGTGGTCGTGTTATCAGTAGGCACTTTCCTGTAACTTGGCCTGCAAGATCGCCAGACATTAACTCAGCAGATAGCTGAGGGGCTGTCTGAAGGAAAGAGTATTCTTGAGCAAAGCTACGATAATTGATGAGTTGATGAATTCTATCACACACTGTGGCAGACATTCCAGGACAGGAACTGAGAGCTGCTGTATACAGCAATGAAGAGAGGCTGTTACTTGTACAAGAACAAAATGGTGGACACATATCTACGATGAATTTGTGGCAAAGCGTAGTAACGCAAAAAATCCTATTCCTTGTGTAATATGTCATAATTTTGAAGATTGTGTAGAAAATGAAGAAACTGCGATAAATTAAAATTACCTTTTTTAAAAAAACCTTTACTTCACTAACGTGCGTCAATAATCGTGCGTTAGTAACTAAGGTTTCGTATGTACTAACTCTAATAACTCACTAGGTCTATTACTTGAAAGGAAGACAATAATTTTAGTGCTATTATTATTATTATTATTATTATTATTATTATTATTATTAAACCTATGAAATAAATAAATTATAATAAAATATGAAATAAATAATAATAATAATAATAATAATAAATAATAATACTAATAATAATAATTATTTACTTACTGGCTTTTAAGGAAGCCGGAGGTTCATTGCCACCGTCACATAAGACGGCCATTGGTCCCTATCCTGAGCAAGATTAATCCAGTCTCTACCATCATATCCCACCTCCCTCAAATCAATTTTAATATTATCTTCCCATCTACGTCTCGGCCTCCCCAAAGGTCCCATTTCTCCCTCCCCAAAGGTCTTTTTCCCCAACTAACACTCTATATGCATTTCTGGATTCGCCCATACGTGCTGCATGCCCTGCCCATTTCAAACGTCTGGATTTAATGTTCCTAATTATGTCAGGTTAAGAATACAATGCGTGCAGCAATAATAATAATTGCACTTTAAATAATACATGCTACGTAAGACTTCCAAAATGTGACAAGGATTAATTAATTAATTCATTCATTCATAGTGTTCTACCCAAGGACAGGTCTTTCACTGCAAACCCAACATTCTCCAATATTTCCTATTTTCTGCCTTCCTCTGAGTCTCCGCATACGATCCATATATCTTGATGTTGTCTATATCTCATATCTTCTTCTGCCCAAAACTTTTCTTCCGTTCATCATTCCTTCCAGTGCATCCTTCAGTTTCTTAGCCAGTGACCCAGTCAATATTGCTTTTTCTCTTCCTGATCAGTTTCAGCATTATTCTTTCTTCACTCACTCTTTCTAGCACAGCTTCATTTCTTATTCTGTTCGTTCTTTCCACACGCTCTATTCTTCTCCATATCCACAAACTAAAGATGTAGGCTACTTATTACTGGTTGAAAGAGTTATATTAAAGATTATAAGTGGAGTGTCTGTTGTCCGATAACATGGTGCATAGACCATTTATAATTCTCTGCTCTTTGCATTGTAAGAGAGACAAATGACTGTGGAATAAGAGCCAAGGAAACATTTTAAGCAGGGGAGTCGCTTGGCAATTAATTATTATCACAACCACAACCACACTTATACTTGCCTGCATAGCACGTGGCTGGCAGTGGCGTAACCTCACGTACAATTATTTATGAATCTGCACTCTGTCCGACCTTCCACGTCACAGCTCCCCGACTGAAGGAGGAGAAGCTTAACACTTCGAAGAAAGATGGAATCATCGTATGTTAAATGTGCTTAGTAATATTTAGATACAATATGTACTATTTTGAATAAGGGGAAAAGCAATGGTGGATGATTCATAAGAGGTGTAGCTTGTAGTTTTCTACTGCTGGTGAAGAAATTACGTCACGTTTCAAATGTCGGTACTACCTTCGTCTTCATGTGAACAAAAATGAAGGTTTCTTGATACATATAGAGTAATCATCAGGGTAGACAAGGAGATGACGCAACCTGTTTGATATATTACCACAGTCTACTATATACAGTCACGAAGCTTGAGTTTTGAGGGTGCTAGAAACAATAGTCTGTGACGGTACTATTTTGCATTGTCTGTAATGAGGCGATATTAGCGATCCTAGTGGTGAGCAACTATCTAATGTTTGCATATTTACTACGTATTGAACTTCGCGACGAGAGCATGTTGATAATGTTACAGGCAAAGCATGGAGGGCACTTCACTTTATTATGAGAATCTTGAGAAAGGCTAGCCCCAAATCGAGGGAAATAGCATATCTAACGTTAGTGCGACCGTTAATGGAATACGGAACTACGTGTTGGGATCCCTATAGAATATATCAGATAAATTCCTTAGAAAGAATCCAGTAAATTTGTTAAAGGTAAAAGAGAAGATGGGAACGATACGATAAAAGAACTTAAATGGGAAACTTTGGAAAACAGACGTAGGAAAACTAGAATAACATCATTGTATAGAGCACATCTAGGTCAGAAAGCATGGGTAGACATAACGGCTCGGTTAGAAAAGCCAACGTACTATGGTAGGAACGATCATGATTTTAAAATCAAATGTAGGAAACAGAAAACGGATGTAGGTAAATTCTCATTTTTAAATAGAACTATAAATGATTGGAATGACCTACCTGCAGCGGTCTTTGAGGGCTGTCCTTCCTTAAGGAGATTCAAGAATAATTTAAAAGTTGTGTATAAAGTGAAATTAAAATTAAGGTGACATTCAACATTTAATTTTTAAGGTGACATGTATTTATCTAGCCTGACGAGTTTACTTCCTTGGTTTGAATTGTAAATTATTTAAAAATAGCGTGTAAGAGGGCATTAGACTAGAAATGTTTAGTTTAAATGTAGTTCTGTTTATATAAGTATGCATAAGATGCAATTATTTGACTTATTTGAACTGTTGTATCAGTGAAGCGAGGTGAGTCAGTGAAGTTATGGTTTTACAGTGCAGTGAACAGTTCCGATCAGTGATAATTTATAGCGTCAATGAAATGTGTTCTATATTGTCAGTGAAATGTGTTACAGAGTGTCAGTGAAATGTGTGCTAAAGTGTCAGTGAAATGCGTCATAGTGCCACTACAGGGAATGAGATGAGAGTAAAGTGAAAGACTATTGAAACTTATGTAGGACCTATACATAATTATGTAGGTTGTGTTGTAAAATTAGGTGTTTTATTTTATGTTTTATTATTATTGTGTTAAATTAATTCTTATTGTATTGTGTATAAAATTGTATATGTGTTGTAAATTGTATTATGTATTGTAAATTTTATTGTGTATTGCTTATCATTTTATTGTGTATTGTTAATATTGTATATACCACTGCCACCGGGTGCTTGCCCACTTGCAGTGTAAATAAATACATACATACATATACTAGACTGTGATATTACCAACAGCTGATCCCCAGGACTGGATGTCCAAGTGCAGTGTGAGGTGAATATATTCGTGCACGGTATCCTATAACCTTTAGGGGACTCAAATATGTTTGTGTTTACTAAGGGTTAACCAAAGCCTACTGTTTGGAGCAGCTAGCAATTATACAGAGTGTTACAGAAATTCGTATTAACACAAAGTTTTGTTCTTTAAAACGGACACACTATATTTCATTCTATAAATTTGTTGCACTCTTCATCCTGACTCAAATGGTATAAGCATAAAGTACCCTAGCCAGAGCTTTAACAATTTTATGATGGGTCACCAGTAAGGTAAAAATTTCACTATTCAGCATGGTCTAACTACGTAAGTGCAATTAAAAATTAAGATATTTTTGCACTCGTCACAGACAAACAGAAGAGTGCTTTATTAAGCCCTGGCCATAATTTTGTAATCTGGTCATTAATAAAACAAAAACAAAGATCATGTGTATGTTTTTAGCTATTTCATATGAATTTTTAAATATGTATTATGGAAGAGCAGAAGCAATTTGATGAGCACTTTTATTTGATTTAAAGTCTCCATTATGGAGATTTTCTCCTCAAACCCGGCTGGGATCGATGGATTTGTTATGACTAAAAAAATTAGGAGTGCAAGTCCTCCAGGAGGGACTTTAAGCCCTGTGTCCCATGTCGGAGTTTTTCGGCACGTTAAAGACCTCCAAACCTAAATTAGAGTCTCTGAACCTAATTTCTCCTCTCTCGCGTCCTCGTAATACTTTAGTGCATGCTAGATGGCGTTTGAGGCGACGAGCTTACCACTTGTCCCTCTACTCCCTGTCGGCAAATAAGCGAAACTAAATTCCTTGTAGGTATTGAAACCTCCTCTAAGATTGTACCTATGGGTTCAATAAATTGATCAATTATGAAGATTTCCAGAACTAAGATTTATTTCTAAATCACTGATACCAGCTGGATCAGGTTTTGCACTCGATTGTGCGTTGATTGTTGGCTGTGTAGGAACATTCACTAAGTCGCTTAAGTATTGTGACTGAACTGTAGAAAAGAAGTGAGAAAATGAATTTTTAGTTGCCCAGCATTCTCACACTCATTTCAGCCTACTCTTTTTCGGTTTTGACTCAATTTTAAACTATTCATTTGCACGCTTTCTTTCATCATACTATCGTTCTTTCAGCTCCTAATCTCGGCACATTTTCTAACAAAGAGCTTCTCAACTACGTAATTTCACTCACGTTTTCAACTCTATAACGTAAGAACACTACACAAAAGACGCACTGCCCGACGGCAGTTCCACGCCCACTAATTTATGCATTAAGGGGTTAGGTACAGCTTACAGCAGTAAAATTATTGGAAATATCCAACATTTTTTCCTCCATTACTGTATCTTGTACAATAATTAAAACTGGTATGTGTAAAACACTGTCCTACTGCTATATGAAAAAATATTTTTACGATTAAAAATTTTTTTTTCAAAATTTTCATAATCGTGGTAGTTCACTGTGCAGTGATGAAGCGTTTCCCTCATAAGTCATAAACTTGTTAAATTTTTCATGTTCTCTCTCTTTTGTTTTATTGCTAAAACTCATGTTTACAATACAACTACAATCCTTAATAAATTTTTTTTTTATTTTGTGTTAGAAGAAAATACTGATATTTGACCATTTTTTAAAATGAATTTATTTTTATCAGACAATCTATCAAAGGTAGAGACGTGATCTTGCATCATATTGTAGATACTGTATGACATAAAAAATTTAATCACAGAATGTTGATAGTTTTTGAGTTATGTGGGAAACGCTTCATCACTGCACAGTGAACTGAATTTTGAAAAAATGTATATATATATATATTTTTTTTTTTTAAATCGTAAAAATATTTTTTCATATAGCAGAAGAACAGTGTGTTACACATACTAATTTTCATTATTGTACAAGATGCATTAATGGAGGAAAGAAATGTTGAATATTTCCAAAATTTTACTGCTGTAAGCTGTACCTAACCTCTTAATTTGTATAAATTAGTGAAACCTGCAAACATAAACAACTTTATTTACGCGACAGCATAGCAACGTACACAATCCCGTGACAACATGCAAAGGCGTCTTAAAATCTCCGTCACAGAATTTTGTTTCACAGCTTTTAACTCGTACCCTGAATAAAAAAGTTTTACTTCAATAAAATGTTCGAAACAAGATCTAAATATTAGAGCGTAATAGTTTTGTAGAGTACATGGGATATGAGGAAATATAATGAGATTGAAATATGACGCAGAAGAGATAGGAGGATAAGGAGGAGGAAGAAGAATAAAAGTTACAAAAGAAGATATGTTAATAGGATAGAGAAAAGGAAAGCAGAAGAACAATAGGAAGAAGAGGAGGAGAAGAAATTGGAGGAGGAAGGAGACAGAAGAAAGGTAAAGACATTCATCGTCGTCAACAGAACTATCTTCATCGCCCAGTATCCGCTTAAAGTACACTAGACTTCCACTGATCTCTAATGGAATGAAACTCTTTTATACAACACTTGACATACAGTAGCTATTTGTAAATTGTTCAGAAATAAGTCGGAATTTTCAAATTGTCTGTACTATCTGGAAAAAACTTTACTAGTATCGGAACTAGGAAAATCTTGATATGATTGACATTTAAACTGTGATGTCGCAAACTGTCCAGTTTTCTCTAAACGTTCAAACAAACTTCTAACGTTCAACAATTCACAGACAACAATGAATTTGGCAATGAAACAAAAATTCTAGCAGAAAAATGTGCTACAATTGCTCTGTTCATAAAAAATATTCTTCTGATTTTTTCGGAATCGTAACTCAATTCAGTAAAACAATGTCTGCTAATGATTAATCTGCGGTTGGACTAATATGATTAAAAACATTGTTGTTCTAAATGGTGATTAAGTGACTTTCCTTTTTTCTAGCTTTCCAAAGAGCGCATTGCAAGCTTATTTAGGGTTTCTATGAGCCCACTGCATTAGTTTTCAATTTAAGGCTATGGAACGGTGAAAATAAGGAAAACACCATTAGAAAATGGAAATTTTGTTAACTCTAAAAAATGAAGTAATGTTTCAGTTTTCTAAATCTGTACTTATTTTGGTCCTATGACAATTTGAAGCCCCTTAGGACGACTTTAAAGGGACCAGCGCATGCGTGGAGCTGCATCCCTTTAAACTGACACTCATCTGTCATTCTGACACATATTGTTCTTCATTCTAACTAATTTTACTTTTCATTCAGTTCATATTTCGCGATGTTATGTAGCAGAAAAATGTGTGTGATAGGCCTGTATATGGAGGAAGGATATCGATAGTATATATTATATGCAAGCTGTATTTCGATACTAGTTTCCTCGATTTTCAAAATTTCAACATTTTATAACATTCCAAATGCTGTAATGATACAAACAAAACTATCTGATAAATTCTTAACAGTAAATGGAGTTTTTCAAGGAGACTCCTACAATTCTGTTTAATATTGGCCTTGAAAAAGTCATTAGGAACATTGATATAAATTTTAATGGTACCATATTTAAAAGGACCAGACATGCATGGCCTATGCTGATATTGTGGTCATGAGTAGATCTCTTGGAGTGCTAAATGAAATAGTAACCCAAATTCAAACAGAAGCAGAGCACATGGGGTTAAAAATTAATAAAGATCAAAACTAAATATATGGAAACATAAGACCAAGTGGCATTAGTAATAAAGATATTATAATAAATGGACAGAAATATGAGGAAGTAGATTCTTTTAAATATCTAGGAGTTCTAATTACTCAAGAAAACACTGCAGATGCGGATATGAGGCAAAAAATTGCTGGGGGAAATAGATGCCTGAGAGCCCTTAACAAAACTTTGAGAGCAAGATGCATAAGTAAAAAGCAAAACTTACATTATATAAAACAGTCTAAGACCAATTGTTCTTCATGGCAGTGAAACTTGGACTCTGTCGAAGAAAATGGAACAACAACTGATGACATGGGAAAGGAAAATTCTAAGGAAAATCTTGAAAATGAGAATGGGCACTGAAGGATTAGATATAATACAGAACTGAAAACTCAATATAAATCTCCAGATATTGTTGCTGAAATGAAAGCCCGTAGGTTGGAATGGTTAGGACATTAATTAGGATGAATGATCAGAGAATACCAAAAAGATTCTAAACACAAAACCAGAAGGCAGGCGCAATATTGGCAGACAGAAACTAAGATAGTTGGATGGAAGGAAGATTTAAGGACTCTAGGCATGAGAAGATGGAGGCAGAAGGCTCTGGTTGGACAGGAATGGACCAAGATCCTAGGGAGGCCAAGGCTTACAAGGGCCGTAGTGCCAAAGAAAAGAAGAAGAAATGCTGTAATGAATGCAGTTTTCTCAGTCTCAGTGAAATTTTGAACAGAAATTCACAAAAGCATGTGGAGTAAACTGAATACATGTGTTTTCTTCTGCTACTGAAAGTATTCAAATCAGTATATGTTGAGAATGTGGTAAGTTAAAAAAAATATCTTGTGCGAAAATTAAAATTAACAACTAAACGGGTAAATATTTTTTTCTTAAAACATAATTTGAAAAATATAAAAGTATGGGTCATATTTTACATACATTTATTAGGAATAAATTAAATATAAATTTAAAGAATATTTATTAAATTTTGAAAATTGGGACAATTATAATTCATTATTAAAAAACAACAAAAATTAATTATAAGTAAACTATTCGGAATATCAAAGTGAAAATTTGTGTATTGTATGTCCACACTGTAAGAAATATATGGTAAAAGTTTCAGATTAATTCGTTTTCCTGAATGCAAGAACTAGGTAACTTGATTTTTAATATTTTGTGACATCGCCTATTTACTTATTTATTGCACTAAGGAATATGTCTCGTTTTCTTTTACCTATTTGTTATATTGGAAAATAGATGTCGCTGGTACCGTTCGATCAGTTACCTAGATCCTGGATTACATTTTGTGCGAATTTTGCTATGCTATAAAAGAGGTAACTAAAAAGTGCAAATTTCGAGTTACCTAGTTCTTGCATTCAGGCGACGAATTGGTGTAAAAATGTAGAAATCAGATGTTTCATAGATCCATAGCCTTAATGTATAACAATGATAAGAATAGAAAACAGGAAGGAAAATAAAGTATGCGATCTTGCGAAGACTTAACATGGGCTTCGGAAATCGTAACTTCTGAATCTACTGGCTATTCGTCTCACTTTCGATGAACACAGTTTCGCTGAAGGGACGTGGGAAATTCTAAAGGGGAAAAGCCGAGAAGACAATGTATAGCTAAGCACGATTGCACTGTCTAAAGCAGTTGCAGGCAGGAACCTCGCCCACACCCGCTTGCGGGCGAACAGCGCGGGATTCGTATCCAATAGCCACGGTGTTTTAATCCTGAGTTGATCAATCGGAATTCGAACCAAACTCTTACGAACGAGAGTAATGTACCAAGGACAAAGTGTCATGTGCCAGAGAATGTGTACACTTTAAATTTAGAAAAGGATCGAAATTCACTCGTAAAATTACGGGCGGTTAACATGTCCACGATTCATTTGTTTCGAGACTAATGTCGATATTATTTCTCTTAATGTCTTAGGAAAACAACAAAAAGCCACAGTTACTTTCCTGCTTGTTACGTATTAGTAATATACGTTACAAGAGCGGTATGTTGACGTTTTCATGGTCGAGGAAAAGATTGAAAAAAACGTAGTTGAAACGTAGTTGAACAAACATACCGCTCGTGTATCGTACATTATTTTGTGCGAAGATCGTTTATTACATACCTGAAAGATGAATTTCTAATTAGTTGCAATGAAATCTCCATCTTGGTTTCTGTTTAATAACGCCAACTTCGGAACACCAAAATATCTTTCTTCAACATTGTTGCTGTAAAATTTTTCTGTGTTTACTATACTCCAGCAGGCCGTGATATACGTCTGTCTTTTTTTCCCCCAGTCTATAAATGCGAACTTAAAACAAACGGTAAGTTACGTAATGATTTATTTTTAATTTTAATATTTTAACAATATTATTTATATAACATATTGCAGTAATAACATCGGCATCTGCAATCTCGTTGATTTTTTCACGGCTTCCTTAATGTTACTTGTATCAGGAATGCAATAAGTTTAGTGGAGTAGTAGACTTTACTTAATTTTTGCAAATATTTAAAAACAATAATTAACATTGCAATTTAGGTGAAATTGCAGTGGTAAGTTTCTAATTTATAATTATTACTATGTTAAACGTCTCTAAAAATAATATCTTAAAAGCCTAAAGCAGTAAAATGAATGTCGCGCTTAAGCGGTAAGAAGAGGGAAATTGTTATGTGTGTTACGTTGGGAATACTGAATGTGGTATTTCACACTTACCGCGTATTGGTTCTGTGCGGAAAACAAGCAAATACGCACGATCTCGCACAAAATATTTTGTTTCATACTATGTCACATTCACTTATTTCTTATTAAAATAAATAATGCAATTAATTTTGAAAAAGTAGAAATAAAAGAATATAAGAAACAAATGACTGAAACTGTGGTTGGTGTTAATTATCAAGAAGGCTGTGAGTTTGTTTTGGAGACAAGTTAAATTATTTATTAAAACTCGCTTTCTATCAATCTACCTACCAAAACCGTATTTGCAAGGCATACCAAAAGCGTGAACACACCATACCTAATCGTCACTGATTCTCGACCTTGAAAACTTGCTTTCTAACTACTTACCTACCAAAACGCGTAGAGTATAGACTATGCAAGGCATACCTGAATAAACCAAACCTAAACTGTTACTGATCGCTTACTTTTTTTTTCCAGATATTGGCAGCACTGCAGCACCCATTTCAAAAGCCCTCTACTGAACATTATTCTCAACTAAAATTGACAATATGCAACGGACAGATGCGAATTATTGAGTGGATTTTTGTAGTCTACATGTAGTTTATTAAACTTGATTTATTTACTTAATATATGCCTTGTGTAGGCTACATTTGTGACGTTATTCTACTTATCAGTTTAATACGAGTTAAAAAACTAATGAAAATAAAATACCAGTAATATTATGTTGTGTGTAGCGAGATCGAAGATTCAATGCTTAGAGTTTTGTTTTGTGGATTGTTTCACACGTGATATTAAATAAAAGTTGGTAATACTACGGAGGAACTAGACCAAAGGAGGCGCCAATTATTTTTCTTTAACAATAATTGCGTACTAGTGATGGGCGAAGTTGTTCTTTTCCCGGAACAGTTCCGACGGTTCCGGTTCCGAAAAAATACTATGTTCCAAATAACAGTTCCGAAATAACAGTCACCAGTGGTGATGAGTCGGAGTCGTTGAGTCGTTCAAACGAATACAGTACCATCCCTCTTCACCATAGACAAATAACACCATGCAGCTCACACTCATTACACATTCTTATCTATAGATGGCACTGCAATGCACATTCGAATCGGTTTTGGAAAATTGCTGTGCATGCGGACAGAACTCAAAAGCAATGTTAGTAATTACACAGTTGTTGACTACAAGGACAGAATACAACACTTTGTTTTCGTACATAAAGTTATAAAGACATGGTAGCCAACTAAAAAAAAATAACATAACATTTAAAACATATGGTATGTAATTTCTGTTCTCTCTATTACATAATAAAAAAACAAATCATTAATTTTTATTTTTACTTTTCTTAATGCGCAGTTATAATAATAATAATAATAATAATAATAATAATAATATATATTACAATTTCATAAATAAAAAAAGATATATATTGGTACTGAAACCTGGAAACCCCGCAGTGGGTTAGTAAAATGTTGGAATCGCATCTTTACCAAAGTGTAATTTAAACTTCGCATTAAACCTCGCTCTCCAAATCAGTACTTATATGGGTAGTTTCCAACAAATAATGCTACAACATTTTTGTCGTTCTTTGATAACAGAAAGATAGCACAAAAACTTTGTCCTTAACCTCAACAAACGACATACAGACATTGTAACTAAACCACTCATTACCATTTACGACTTTAACCTTTGAAGAATCAGCTGATCAATGAATTAATAATAGTATGCGTACTTTATGACTTCGTGAATGTTTATAAAACAGAATTAGTCAACTAATGGTGAAATAAACCAGAAAACGGGAATCAATATTACAGATTATTGAATACTTACTATAACATTACAGATGATTGGCCAGTCTTACAAATGTTGATATTAAAGTTCGCGCCACCGCAAGGATTTCAATTTCCATGCGCCCCCTCCAACCACGTGAGAGTTTCAAGTACAGTTAACTGCAGCTGTCGTTGGTTCATCGGAACAAGCTCCGACGTTCCGACTGTTATCTCGGAGTCGGAACATACCTTGTGCAACGCGGTACTGCGAGCCCGCAACAGCTGGGCAAGTGAGCAGCTCGGAGTCGGAACACTGTTATTTCGGAACAGGAGGTTCCGA
Organism: Periplaneta americana; assembly: GCA_025594305.2. Classification (NCBI taxonomy): domain Eukaryota; kingdom Metazoa; phylum Arthropoda; class Insecta; order Blattodea; family Blattidae; genus Periplaneta; species Periplaneta americana. The sequence goes on from JAJSOF020000001.1 coordinate 28,991,287, forward strand.
CCTACTGTTCATTTTGCAACAGTTCGGAGGAGTCGGAACATACCTTGTGCCACGCGGTACTGCGAGGCCCGCAACAGTTGGGCAAGTGAGCAGCTCGGAGTCGGAAACTGTTATTTCGGAACAGGAGGTTCTGGCCTACTGTTCATTTTTTCCAACAGTTCGAGACCGGAACAGTTCCAAAATAACTGTTGTGTTATTTTTTACCCATCTCTATTGCGTACTACGAATATTACCATTTGTGTAGAGTACTAATACTAAGCACGTGGTTTTACTTTCCGGCACCAATATTTTCACAGAATAACCTAGATTTATTCACCTGCTGTGTGTGGTAATGAATGGCTGTAATACCGCCGTTTTGTCCAAATCAGACGTTACGAGCGAACGAATCACAATTGAAATGTAAAACCAAGTAAAACACGATTGTTAATTATGTCGAAATACGACTTCTTTCAACAATAACCTCTATCTCCACTGGCACTATAAATGATTTTTTCCTGGGGCGATCCAGACTCCCAACACCCACTGTCCAGAAATTTGCACTTGAACCTATGGAGCAAAGTTAACTACCTAAATAAAATTACACGTCTCATCAGCACGTGTTATTACGGCCCCGAGACAGCCATTCATTGCTATAGTACGTACAACAGATGAATTATTCTAGGTTATTCTGTGGAAATTACTGTGTACCGGAAAGTAAAACCATGTGCTTCGTACTCTACGGTGAAACTAGCGCTGAGTTACTTCTGGTGATTTCGGAAATGAAAATTCGCCATTACACTACCTTATAACTGACAACATCATAAAACAAAAAAATCACCAGCCTTTGCCCAGCGTATATGCAAGGCATAACAAAAGCCTAAACTAATCTAACCTAACCTGTCACAGATTCGTATTTTCAAGGCATAACAAAAGCCTAACCTAACCTGTCACAAATTCGTATATGCAAGATATAGCGTGAGTGTACACTAGAGTGAAACTTTCGTAATTTCACCAAAGTTATGTTGGTATGACTGAGAAGAGAGCTCTAAATACTTCAAGGAGTATATTAGCGAATTAGGAGGAAATAACTCTGCGCTAGTTTAGCCCTCTATACTATTTGTAGTACTCGAAATTGTTAAAGAAAAAATGGTGCCGCCTTTGATCTAGTTCTTGTGTAGAATTACTTAAGAGTATATTGGAAACAGGTGACTGATTTGTTTTTGTTACTATTTTTGGAATTAGAATTTGAAGGCGAGACAGACTTAGAAATGAAAATATAAGAAACCAGTTACAAATTTATAATATAAATGAACAGATAGTAAATTATAGATCAGGTGGCCCGGGTTCAAATCCCGGTCGGGGCAAGTTATCTGGTTGAGGTTTTTTTCGGGGTTTTCCCTCAACCCAAAACGAGCAAATGCTGGGTAACTTTCGGTGTTGTACCCCGAACTCATTTCACCGGCATTATCACCTTCATATCATTCAGACGCTAAATAACCTAGATGTTGATACAGCGTCGTAAAATAACCCAATAAAAAAATTATAGACAGAAATGGCTGATACACGTAGATAGAATTGGAGAAGATAGATATCCCAAACAAATTATGCATTATATACCTAAAGGGAGGAGAAACATCGGTGGACCTAAGGAAAGATGAAGAAATCAATGAGTGCAATTAATTTGGAGCCGCAACAAGCCTTAAAAGGCTTAAAGCTTGGAGAAGAAGAAGAAGAAGAAGAAGAAGAAGAAGAAGAAGGATTTGGAAGGGTAAAGTAAAATAGTATCGTAATGCTCTATTTTAATCAACGTAAACTAGTCAAATGGGACATAGTATGAAATAACACTGATTTTGATACCGAGTGAAATTATAAGAGGAAAACCATAAACATTGAAGTGCGTAAAATATGTTGTTTGCAATGATGCGAGTAATAATATGAATGTGACACCGCCCATAAGGAATATGGGTTCCCCCAACTCCACAAATATTTGCCAGGATCCTCCCCACTCGCCAATATTATAATAAGTGTTGAAATTCCATAATTTAAATACTAAGACAAGCTAAGGACATTTTATTACAATGTTTCCACAAAGAAGGAAATAACCCATCTTAAAATTGAACTTCAAAACATAATCACTATTTCAATAACATGTTATTATAGTCCCGACGCTGTTATTTCCGGCGTGACTCCGCCTCTTTGCATACGTCTTAGAAAGTGAAGGCTCTATAAAGTCTAGGTAGGTAGTACCGTTCGCCATTTTTGTTCTTACGTTGCCGAGCTACCATACGAGGAATCTATTTGCTACACCGTTAAACATTATCATGTCGTAGCTCCTATGATAATAAATCAAACGCAATGTAATTCAGCAAATAATTGAGTGGCAAATAACGTCTTCGTGTGCTTTCTGCGAACGCCAACGAAAGAGCTAAAATGGCGGGCGATTATATTAAGTGTTTATCGAGCCTTAAGAAATGAATCAGCGAATCACAAGACGCACACGTTTAAATGTAGCCGACCTGCAACGCGATTGGCTGCCGGAAATTAGAGCGACGGGACATTAGCAACAGAATTATTATTTAATGTAAAAAAAAATGTTTTGTGAATATTTGGTGTCTTCATCTCCATAAAAAATACCCAAATATCCGGCCCTTATGGGCGATCCTGATGTGATAATTTTTCTCTAGTTTTCTAATAAATATCACACAATAGTTCTCTTTACTCAGTATTTTTGTAAATCCATTGCAACAATGCAATCTTAATTTGGACGACAAAGGGAACAAAATTATTTAATGCAGGGTCACGGACAACAATGGTTTTACCTTGAAATGTTAGCCGCTCACAAGACTGTAGAATTCGTCCCAAGGGCAGTGTCACGAAAAGACCCAGCCGGTCGACGGAAGTATGTCTTGCAGTTACATAAACACTTCCAGACACAAACGCACAAACCGATCTGAGGGGGGCGAAGCGTCCCGGTTCCACTCACGACCACACACAGCCGAGCTTCACTCACCTATGCCGGGTAATGAGTAGTGGCCAGAGTTCTTGTCCCGGGATGATATGCCCCCCTGCCTTCCTCAGCGACGCCTGGCGACTGGCGCCCCCAACCAAGTCACAACAGAGTGCGTGAGGCACGAGGCAGGGCCAGAATTAGCCGGCCACAGCCAGGGAGCGCGAGCAGTGGCGGCCCCCGTGCTCGACCCCAGCGCATTGTTTACTTAACGCTTTTATTCCCACGTGCATCAACGTCGGTTAGTGTAACCATCGGTTAAAATTGTCACCTAATCCCTGATTAAGCATTTTTACGGTGGATCGACCTCGGTTACGACTTAAATAGGAGGTTAACCACAGTAATCTCTAACCGGCCAAATATGAGCGGTTAAAGGAGATAACCAGCGATTAGTAGAGCAAGTAAAGCAAAATGGCGGCCAGAACCACAGGTGATTATTTCGAAGACAATTATTATTGTGCAGTATTTGAATTACTTGGACAGAGCGTGAGCGTGAAGGTTCTTTAGTGGAAAGAGAGAATTCTTACGAGGAATTAGGTGACAGAAAATTTCAGGAGGGATTTCGTTTGTCAAAATCTACAAATGAATTACTTGAAATAACACAAGAACAATCATATTTCTCCTACGGATCGGCTGCTTATATTACGATTCTATGTAACTGTTATTTTCTGTATTTTAAGAGGTAATACTGGAAAACCGGTATCTCTTTCTCTATGTCACTGGCTGAACAAAGAGAGGTTATGGATGGATCTTAGGATAATGCACAATTCCCTGGTGTAAATGGGGTCCAAGATCGTACACACATTCCTACCAATCTTCTGCATCCTTTTCCTTTATGGATATTCCATCTTTTTTTATATAATACATTTAAATCTAGTAATTAAGTTTATCGATACTTCAACCTAACATTGGGATATAATCATTTTTGGATTCAATTTTCCATTTTGTACGATTTTAACCTAACAGTACTGAAAAACAAAGAAATGGAACTCACAAATATAACAGCGCCCAAAGGCAAACAAATGCAACGCGAAAATGTACGATGCGTTCATTTCGATGTAGAACATAGTGAGCGCAGTCGTTTTTAGACGTTGACTATTATCTTTGCAAGGGTATGTATGCTTTCCTTTAGTCATTTTGTAGAAACAATGTACCATCATAGACTTTACTCTGGTTAAATGAGGTGTCAGCTAGCCATGTTTTAGTAATCGGTGATTATGAATACTTACTTACTTACAAATGGCTTTTAAGGAACCCGAAGGTTCATTGCCGCCCTCACATAAGCCCGCCATCGGTCCCTATCCTGTACAAGATTAATCCAGTCTCCACCATCATATCCCACCTCCCTCAAATCCATTTTAATATTATCCTCCCATCTACGTCTCGGCCTCCCTAAAGGTCTTTTTCCCTCCGGTCTCCCAACTAACACTCTATATGCATTTCTGGATTCGTCCATACGTGTTACATGCCCTGCCCATCTCAAACGTCTGGATTTTAAGTTCCTAATTATGTCAGGTGAAGAATACAATGCGTGCAGTTCTGTGTTGTGTAACTTTCTCCATTCTCCTGTAACTTCATCCCGCTTAGCCCCAAATATTTTCCTAAGCACCTTATTCTCCAGGGGCGTATTTTGCGGACTACCGGGGCTACCGGCGGTAGCCCAAGGAAATTACAAAAGAAAAAGTTTACAATATAACATAATGTAATAATTTTGTATTATTAGTTTTACCATAGTAATTAAAATTAAAGTAATTGTTAGATTAAATGCGCTCTCTGCTCTCGAAAAGAAAAAGTTGTCAAGGCGGTATCGCTGGAGAAACCGCTTGCTACGTGAGGTAGCCTGTGACCGTTTCGCTCACGCTGTCCTTCGCACAACTGCCCCCCCCCCGCTCCATCCTGTTTCCATCGTGCACTGTAGGCGGGCGAGTTGCCGCTCTCATGATCGGTTTCTTCGCAGGCGCGAAGCAGCAATATGCTTAGTACGCTAGCAATTGAATGTGATTGTGTTCTTGCAGTGCATTATTTTAAATCTGTGATTTGTTCGAGTGTCTAAGAGTTATATTAATTGTGAATTATTAAGTTTTTAATTTCCCAATTAAGTGATATTGTGAAAAATATGGCAGAACAAGTTTCTGGAGAGGTTTGTGTTGAAAATGACTGTGTAATAGAAGGTTTATTACAAGTGCCTTTTAACCGTCGTACATAACAACGAGAAAGTTGAAATTGTGAAAATGGAACAACGCCTGAGTTAAATTTGTCCATGGACGTAAAAGAAAAACAGCGAATACACACGCCATTTCACTTCAACATCATATGGTAAGTGGAATTGGTTGTGTGGTAGTTCTAAACTGTCTAAACTATTTTGCTGGCCATGTTTGTTATTTAGCCGCGAAACTAATGTGTGGTCAAAAGAGGGGTTTCTAATATGAACTCCTTCGAACGGCAGTCCTAGAATACGACAAATCAAAAGCTCATATTTGTAGTAGCATGAACTTTGCAAACTTTGGGAAGACAAGAATTGATTTACAGCTAGATAAGCGAAAAGCTCTACACATCAACCAACACAATGCTCTTGTGAAAAAAAAAAAAATCGGGAGATTTTACTGCATCTTATTAACGCAGTCTGCTTTCTAGGAAAACAAGAATTGGCTTTTCGGGGTCATAACGAGAGTGTGGAATCAGACAATATAGGAAATTATATTGAATATTTAAGTTCCTTAAGTGAATTTGACCATTTACTGGCCAATCATCTTGAGAGTTCAACAGTATTTCGTGGTACTTCTCTCGCAATTCAGAATGACTTCATATTTGCTATAAGTGGGGCTATGATAAAGAACATAAAACCTTTTGTGGCCATTGTTGTTGATGAAACAAGTTACTGCTCTAATCAGAGTCAATTGTCCACTGTTTTAAGATACGTCGACAGCACTGCCAATGTTCAAGAACGGTTTATAGGATTCACAAATGTCAGTTCGACAAAACTGCTGCTGCTTTGTTTCAGCATGTGGAAGGTGTTATAGCAGAATACAATGTCGGCAATAAGTTAATTGCACAGCATACGATGGTGCTTCAGTTATGGCGGGAAATATTAATGGCTTAAAAACAAAAGTTCAAGAAAAGTATCCCCAAGCACTATTTGTCCATTGTACAGCCATGTTCTCAATTTAGTTTTGCAACAAACTACTTTATCCATTCCAGAATGCCGCATTTTTTTTTTCAAAACACTGTCGGGTTTAGCTGCATTTTTCTCATCATCTCCTAAAAGATCAGAAAATTCAAGGAATTTATGAACAAGAAACTCCCAAAAGTAGCATCAACTAGATTGAATTTTACATCTCGGCTTGTAAATACAGTAAAGGAATACAGAGAAAAACGGACTGCTTTCTTTAAAAATATCATTTGTAATGACTCTGAAGAAAAGTGGGATGATGCTGTAAATGTGCAGACTCAAGGATATTTGAATTTTTTTCACACAGTTTCAGAATATATTTCTTCTTGAAGTCTATGCTAGAGTGTTCGTACATACAGATGTGCTCTACAATATTCTTCAGACAAAAAGTCTAGACATAGCATACTACTTGCAAGAGGTATCAAAGTTAAAAAAAAATACTATATCCGAGTTCAGACGTAGTGGGTTTCCGTCCATATGGAGTAATATGGAAAATGAAAATTCTTCAGCCAATACAATGGAACCACCATTAAAGCGAAGAAAAGGAGATGAATTGAAATACAGGAGCTGTACTACAGCATACTAGATCGTATGCACATGGAAATTACTGACAGATTTTCTGATTATGGAAAGCTTCAGTTCACACATCTTCTAGAATCTCAAAAATTTTCTGCTTATAGAGAAAACTTCCCGAAAGAGGCACTAAACAAATTATTTCAGTCCTATAACAGTCACTTTGATCAAGTACGTTTGAAAAATGAATTAAGTGTAATATATTCAGCAGAGGTCTTTGATTTTTCGAACAAACCTATCCATGAAATATTATCTGCCATATATGAAAACCAGCTGAACCAAGTTATTCCTGAAGTCCTTAAATTGGCAACATTAATTGTGACAATACCAGCTACGTCAGCATCGGTAGAAAGAACATTTTCTGCGTTGAAGAGAATAAAATTCTACTGTAGATCAACTCATACATAAGAACGTTTATCCGGCTTGGCACTAATATCCATTGAAAAGTCATTTCTACAGAAACTTTTGCAAGTGGCCCAACTGTAATTTCAAGGACGAAGTCATCAACGTATTTTCGTCCCAATCAAGACGTCTGGAATTCACATAAATATGTAAGGAATTTTATTATAGGGATTTTAAAATATATTTTGTGTAATAATAGGGTCAGTGGTAGCCCAAACCCTTTAACCAGTATACGCCACTGTTATTCTCAAACACCCTTAACCTATGTTCCTCTCTCAGAGTGAGAGTCCAAGTTTCACAACCATACAGAAGAACCGGTAATATAACTGTTTTATAAATTCTAACTTTCAGATTTTTGGAAAGCAGACTGGATGATAAGAGCTTCTCAACCGAATAATAACACGCATTTCCCATATTTATTCTGCGTTTAATTTCCTCCCGAGTGTCATTTATATTTGTTACTGTTGCTCCAAGATATTTGAATTTTTCCACCTCTTCGAAGGATAAATCTCCAATTTTTATATTTCCATTTCGTACAATATTCTGGTAACGAGACATAATCATATACTTTTTCTTTTCGGGATTTACTTCCAAACCGATCGCTTTACTTGCTTCAAGTAAAATTTCCGTGTTTTCCCTAACCATTTGTGTATTTTCTCCTAACATATTCAAGTCATCTGCATAGACAAGAAGCTGATGTAACCCGTTCAATTCCAAACCCTGCCTGTTATCCTGAACTTTCCTAATGGCATATTCTAGAGCGAAGTTAAAAAGTAAAGGTGATAGTGCATCTCCCTACTTTAGCCCGCAGTGAATTGGAAAAGGATCAGATAGAAACTGACCTATACGGACTATGCTGTATGTTTCAATGAGACACATTTTAATTAATCAAACTAGTTTCTTGGGAATACCAAATTCAATAAGAATATCATATAATACTTCCCTCTTAACCGAGTCATATGCCTTTTGAAATCTATGAATAACTGATGTACTGTACCCTTATACTCCCATTTTTTCTCCATTATCTGTCGAATACAAAAATCTGATCAATAGTCGATCTATTACGCCGAAAACCGCACTGATGATCCCCAATAATTTCATCTACGTACGGAGTTAATCTTCTCAAAAGAATATTGGACAAAATTTTGTACGACGTCAACAAAAGTGATATCGGTGATTATGAATGGTGCACATAAATTACATTTTAACCACGGCTACTGTTTAACCGTCGTTTCGTAATCTGTGATTACTGCGTTTTTAATCAATGTTGATGCACTTCGCCATTAAACTGTTAAGCTTGTCCAGCATCTGTGGTGTGACGTTACAGTCATGGTGAAGAACATCAGCAGAGAGAGGAGACGTAAATTTACGGCAGAGGCGTACGCAAGGGGGTTACCGGGTTTGAACCCCCTAGACCTTTTGAAAAATAACATACATAGATTTGAGTATTTTTTTTTTACCACAATCGTTTTCCCTTCTCTAATTTTTCACTGTCAGAGTAACAAAATCTACATCGACATAGGCACAGTCTTCCTACCCCTCCTTCAATAATAATAAATAATCTCTCTGCTTGGTGCTGCGGCACATTCGAATTATAACAATCCTATCTTTATTGTAAAGGGAGACCTACCGCCTAGTATTTTCGTCGCGCTCTCATGGTTAACATTCGTCAGGTCTTTGAGCGGCCTCGTACATAAAGTAGCCACGTTCAATTAGTAGGCTAGCGGTGTCAAAGAGGACGGAAGCTTTGTAGTTTCAATAATTTTAATTATGTCGCGCTGTCCATTGTCGTCGTCAAGTCTTTTGAAGGCCGCTCCAATATTCTACGCGGAGTGTATAAACCAGAGCTGCAAATTTTAGCAGTGTGTCTTGTTCTAGTTCACAGTGAAAATTAATTATATTACAGTTCAGTGTATAATAAAAATGTGGAGGCCGTGGGAAGCGAGTGAAGTGTCGGAACCGATACCCATGAACGTCAATAACGACGATGGTAATAATAATATTATTAATAATAATAATAATAATAATAATAATAATAATAATAATATAATATCAGAGTTAAATAACAATTCAAATTCAAAAGCTACACCAAAATTATGTAAGCAGTGTCAAACGTTTGTGTGCAATGCTCACACGTATGTTCTGAAAAACAATTTAGGTCAAGGAAAATTTCGGAGACATCTAACATTCGGCAGGTCTTTGAAATGTAATTGTATTAGGGTCATTTGCAAAATTTGTATAACAAATGGACGATTGAGAACGTCAAAATTAAAGTACTATTTAGTGCATATTCTGCATGTATTAATATAGTGCAATGTCTCTGCCATAGTAATCAACCACTGTACACTCACCTTGCTTTACAGCACTGTTTCGAATGATGTAACAGACAGGTAACAGACTTGACAAAGCAAACATAAGCATGTGCTAACCTAAATTTTTTTGCTTAAAAATCTTCAAAATAGCAACTTAACCACTTGACACGTGTACTATTATGTCCTCTTGATCTTGACTTTATATGTTGTTATTTGTGGAAAACACAACACAAACAGATCTGACAGAGTAAAATGCACGCTTAGACTAAAACACAAAGCAAGAGTATGACACACAAACTCGCCAAATCAAAATGAGTAAATGAAACCTCAAGACAACTAGAACAGTGGTTAGCTAGCAATAGACTAAAACTGAATGTCAGTAAAACCGTTTGTATGTATTTCAGTCAGAAACAACTACATGACTCCATTGAAATACTACTTAATAATACTGGAATAAAGGACGTCGATTGTACAAAATTTTTTAGGATATGGATTGATTCCAACCTCACGTGGGAAAGTCATATTCAATTCTTAACTGATAAACTAAGTCGTTTGTGTTATGCTTTCCGTGTCCTAACCAATATAACTCCCAAGGAACTACTTAGAGCGGTTTACTTTGGCTATGTTCACTCTGTATTATCATATGGGATAATTATCTGGGGTCATCATCAAAACTTGCACAAGTGTTTAGACTGCAAAAGAGAATAAAGGTATCCCCGTAACATGCCATGAAGGCACTTGAGGGCATGGAGGTAGAGCCCCATGCTTTCCATGACCTCGGCACTAGAATGAGGTGGTGTGGTCGGCACCACGCTCTGACCGCCTTTTACCCCCGGAAGGACCCGGTACTCAATTTTATAGGAGGCTGAGTGAACCTCATTTGTTCTGAAAGTTTGGCAACGAGAAAAAATCCTATCACCACCTGGGATCGAACCCCGGACCTTTCCAGTCCGTAGCCAGCTGCTCTACCAACTGAGCTACCCGGCCGCCTAAAAGAGAATATTGAAAATTATAAAGAAAGTACCTATTCGCTCGGATAGTAAAAAATATTCAAAGAGTTTGATATTTTGCCCCTACCTTGTATTTACATTCTTGAAACAGTCTGTTTCATCCACCAAAATTATGATAGTTTTAAAATAAACTCTGATTATCACAACTACAGCACAAGAACATGCAATAATTTACATTTTAATCATCATAGGTTATCCAAAAGTCTCAATAGCTTATCACATACAGGGATAAGACTTTACAACAAACTCCTGTTGAAACTAAAGCCCTTAACTATGCTAGATTTAAAAAGTCAGTGAAACATATTTTACTTTTCCACATGCCTTTTACTGTCAATGAGTATCTTAGTTTAGCACTCCAAATTTAGCTTACAGTAGTTAGTATCTCCTTTTGTGTTTACTGCTCTTCTTTTCTATCTGATTCATGTCTGGGGTGAGACTGCCCAAGAAGATAAGGAAACCAAGAACCTTGTACAAGTAATGGTCTGAAGAAAACTGTGGAGAATTGACTTCATTACTGAATGTATTGATTGTATATTATTTGTATATTATTGTAGACATCTTGTATGTCGGAAAAACATGTATGTAACCGCATATTTATTATGTATTCACTCTGACGATGCCATGAAATCATTGTATTTCCTAAGGCTAATAAATATCTATCTATCTATCTATCATAGCAGTACAATCAAAATGGGTCTTTGTGCACCATCTTGGCTTGTGCTGACATCTGTGGGATTTCTTTTTCAACTGTGTATCCATAGGAACTGAATGGTGTAACAGACCTGACTGACTTACTGGACTAGAGTAATTATGTAATCATATTTAAGGAAATATAAACTCAAGACATAAATGAAGAAGTTTTTATAATATAAAATTTTCTTTAAATTTTTTTCTCAATTACATTATTAAACAAATCTTTATCTGGACATAATCATGCTCCATTTTAAAAACTTAAGCAGTATGGACACGGCATTTTAACTGTCACTCTGAGAATTTTATTTTATTCTCGTGAAATATTTTACATGAAGGAAATAATTTTTGTGACGTTTACTACATTAGTATTGAAACTACTCACTGTTAGAAATTTATAACTCTATCGTTATAAATGCAATAATGGGAAGGGTAAGAATTGATAGACATCATTTGCTATATAAATTGTGCAAATGACCCATTGTTGTTTTCAATTTCTTGTGTCGCCGCTCCAATCACTCGCCTCAATTTCAATGTTGCAACCAATAAGCTGCTTCCATTATAAAATGGCACCTACTTGTCTAATCCACGTGGACTAAAACCGAGGTTGCAATGTCTTGTGCTGAGGACGAATATTAAGGTATGTGATTAAAAATTATTATTAAAGAGTTATTATTAATAGTTAAGAATATCAACGTACTCGTATAGAAATAATAATAATAATAATAATAATAATAATAAATAATACACAAAATTTAAAATAGCGATAATGTAAATTGTAAACAATTTTAATAATGACACAATTCTGCGTACGTCACTGATTTACAGAAAAGATGGGACTCGGTTTTAAAAATCGTAAAATTAACTATACGAAAATAAAAGTAATAGCTTTCTATTCTTCTACAATCCTTGTAAGTAGAGACCGGCACAATATGAATAAAATGTTGCCAAAATATGAAACATAACATATGTGAGCTGTGAGAGAGGATAAAGAATAAGCTATTAGAAAGAGTTTGTTTCATTATGGTTAATATCATACGAATCTACTGACACGGAAGTTCATCTCAGACTAAAATCTATCCTCCCCCTCCATACCCATTGGTGGTATAGTCACGGCACATGATAAGGTCACAGGACAGGTCTTGCCTCCTCTACTGTACACATTATATATGTTCCTAAAGCATTTGGATCAGACTTACAAAATAAATCTTTAGAAATTAATAGTTTTGTTTATAGTTAATATACCTCGAAATAAAATACAATAAATGAAGGGTTCAGAACCATAGTGGGCTGCGCCATTTTCTAAAACCAAGAAAACAAAGGTCAAAATGAAGTTATTACCATAATTTAATGAAACATATAGCAAGTAAAATAAAGTATACACATTAAAACTAAATGATACGTCAATCTTCATTAAACTATGGTATTCATTAACTTTAACCATTGCTTTCTCCGTTTTTAATAAATGGCGCTTGGCCCACTAGGCTCTGAACCCTTCAAATCTGCATAATTAAAAGACTTCAGCGTCATGAAATCCTTACCTGGATGCAAGAACTGGGTAAACTGATTTCTTACACTGAAGATAATAAAAAAACATACTTTTACATTGGTTAGACTCAACAGTGATTACAGTACAACAGAAGTAGCTTTTCCGTATTTTCTGGCAAAATGTTACACCTTGTGTAAATTAATATTGTATTGTATGATTTAATGGGAGCATATTTCTATTGTGGAGTGAAATGGGTGGCTTGGAGTTTTCGGGTGGTTCTTGAAATCACGTCTAATATTTCTTTAATATCTGGAAATCCGATTGAGTGTGGTAGTTATAGAACATTAAAGGAGGGAGAAAATCGTATAAGATATGAAAAATATTAGGAGTTCTATGAAATATAAAAATGTTATCAAATCTCTACGAAATATTAAAAAAATGGAATTATTCAGAAAGTGATCATATTTATTAAAACTTTTTTTATAAGTTAAATGTATTGATTATTCATTTCACATACATATTTTATTTGGTACATTTTTAACTTTCTAACTTTCCAACCTTTTTTAATCTTCCTTTGCCTTTCACATAGTTATTAAGACAGTAAACAACCAACGATTTCTCCAGACTCTCTACTAGATGAAACTTCTTCTTTATCTGTCAGAATTAGTTTAAATGCCGAGAACGATCTCTCGACATCACTTGATGTGACAAGTGATTTTTATCGCAGATATTTAAATACAGAGTTGGGCAGATAAAACCGGCCCGTGTTATGACATTGATAGGTACTAATGATTTGAAACAAACTTCAAATGGAATGAAAATAAAATGCATTTACCTTCATAATAAATGTTGGAAGTGCCCTCCGCCTGCATCTAGATCATGTGCACGTTTTAACAGGTTCATGAAAACACGTGTCAATTCCTCATGGGTGATAAATTCATTAATTCGCGCCGTAAGTTGAGGAGTCCGGACAGAAGGAGTTCTGTTCCTTGTTACATTTTTATGGATCCAGTCGCACGCCATTTTCGCACCAAATCTTGAATGCTGCTTTTAGCTGGTACTGAGCGAAGCGGATATTTGTCTCTGAATAATTGTTGTGTTTCCTTATAGAGCTGGTCTGTACGTACGCTCCACAATGAATATTCGCTCTGGTATTGAATAAGTCATGCTTATTTAAAGAACAACTTTTACATGTGTTTAGAACGTCTGACTTTTAAACAGCAACCAGAAGAGGTTATAAGCAACAATGGCGCAACAACAATGACACAAAACACGCGGAAGATACAGTATAGCCAACATAATTACATTTTCAAGAAAAAAAAAGAAAGAAAAGAAAACAATACCCTACATAATTTATTTTCCAAATCATATGACATGAGATGGGGCCGGTTTTATCTGCCCAATCCTGTATATTCAGTTTTGTTTCTATGAAATCAGGGTGCACTAGCAGCATTTTCGTCGCAGCAGTTTCATGACCTCAACAATACGTGACTTTATTGTCGTATGTGTCTAAGGCCGTGTCTCAAAGCTACATTTTCAGCTGAAGTGAACTAGATTGTTGACTAAATAGCCGGATGTGACGTCTGAAGTCATGATCCAAAGCTACATAGTCCATAGCAATCAAGTCCGTAGTAGCTAGTCAATGAAAATGCTTGCTTGATTGTTGACTTGTTCACTAAACAAACATGGATACCTCATCAGCAAATGGGGTTATGAAATCTGAAAATGCTTTCAGAAGTAAAATAATGTACATATAATTTAGAATAACACGTTAACTTTGAACACTGATATTGTTAGTACCTTCTGTACAATGTTTTAATCATTACTGTAATATATTAAGCCCTTATCTTTTCCATATAACTCGTAATGAAACTGCATTAGGACACTGCCTTCTTAATTTAGTGCTGCACCGTAATGTCATGGTTTTTAGAAAAATAATCTATGAAGAAGGCCATGTTTCAAGCATACATGTCCAAAGCTCCCTAGTGTGTAGTTCACAAGTCATCTAGTTGCTAGTCACTAGTGTGTAGTATGGACTTGAGCTTTGAGACACGGCCTTAATAGTCACTTTGGTTCTACGAAATCAGAATAAAAGACTGAATGACACCTAGGTGACGCGTATTTTCGCCCGATACTCCTGAAACAATGCACTTATACGGCTAGTAGGCCTATGTACACAGAGCTTGCTTCATGTTAAAGTGGAAGACGACGTAACTTTTACTCTTCATGGGAAGTAGCCATTGTCCTAGCAGCAATTTCATTCCTCATTTGCAGTTAACTAAATATTGGTTTTATTTATCACATAATTTTTATATTTATTGGAAATTATTCTCATTTTCATCAACAGTAATCTCACTAGAGGTTTTGAATTATCTAGAGAAAATCAAAACTCTCTGAGATTTAATTTACTATTACACGAATAGAAGAAAGAATATAAAGATTAGAAGAAATAAAGTACTCTAATACAATAAAATAGATATTAATTGACTTACTAAAATTCTATTTCACTAATGTTATCTTCACCAAAATGTTTGAACAGTGCCGTCATTTTCAGTCAACTATCTATGCGGGAAACAAATATTACGATCGCAAACATTTTTATAGTACCTAAAGAATTTGCTTTGAAATATTGGCAAACAGAGAAACAAATGGTAGGGTAGTGATAAAAACAAACAAATGCTAAAAGCGATAAAATTAAACAAGTGATAAATATCCATTTTCCTCGATAATCAGCCATGATTGGTTAAATATTGGTTTTATTTCCCACAGTTTTATTTTATCAAAATCATTGACTAATTTTATCACAGAAAAATTTGAAATTAGGTAATAAATCGGACAAAACAAGAAAAGGTGGTGTTAATATATGCATTTAAATATGGAAAATAAATATATACATTCATTTAAAAGAGAAAATCATCGAAATATGCATTTATGCAAAATAAAGTTGGCATTATTCGAACGTAAAACCATTATCGGCAAAGATCCGCTTTTACTTTTTCAATATGCAAATCAATAAAACATGCAATTGCATGAAGTTCCGCGATCTAGTGATGATGTAAGAGTTACTACATTTTTACAATATAATAATTTTGAATATAATAAAAATTTTAAAAGAAACTTCACAGTCTTAAAATTTGTTTCAAAAGTTAAAGAAAGGTACTAAACTTTTCACTTAACAAATTTTAACAGTGTGAAGTTTTTGAAGTTTCAGTTTTTAGACTTCTGCTATACTTAAATACAGTAGAATTCCTCGTATTCGGCAAATGTGGGACAAAGCCAGTGCCGGATAACTGATTTTGATAATTGGAAAATACGTTTATAGGTTATGTAAAGACACATTTTACTGCACAAACATTTTTTCTGTGTTGAAATTTAGTAATTTTTATACAGATATTTAAAAATAAAGTTTTTAAATACGTACAATGTTTATTTTTAGTCCTGAATACGGTAATGTACATTAATCTGTTCATAATTATTGTAATAAAGTAATACATAATAGCGTAAAAAATACTAAAAGTTTTCGTAACCTTATGACAATTTAAAATGGCGGTCATATGAGTCATGTGACGTGAAGAGCAGTGTAGCCAAAGTCACAAATATGAAGACGATGAAGTAGCGCTCGATGATTTGAGCGTAAGAACATTTCACTTGCGTTTCGCAGAATCCATTTTACAACAGCAGCGCTTAGAGATAATAGCCATAATAATCTATCACTCAAAGAAATTTTTGCACGCTGCAGGAATAGAGAATTTCACACTTTCCTATTTAGACTCATCCAACACCCTTTCGAAACGGGCGAGTTCAAGTTGTGAATTTAAAGATATCGTCTCTACGCATTGTTTGCAAGGCCCAAGTGACAGCTTACCGATGCTACCCGATCTACTCCAGGGACATAACGGATTTTTTGTCTATGTTTTCACGCGTGAACAATGTAAAAAGTAAACACAATATGTGGCAAGTGCGATCCATGAAAACCACTCACATCTTCGTTCGACTCTTCCCTTTCGCATGAATTACTTTTTTATTGGCCTAGCCAAAAGTGCCGTTGTTTTGGTATTGGCGGTTATTTGGGTGCCGTATAAGAGGGATTTTATTGTATTGAGTGTTATAAAGTGAATCTATAACAAATTAATAACTTTTTAATTCATAAAAATATTCAAATAAACAAAGTAGTGACTGAAAATACTAGCTGGACAGGTTGCTAGCATTAACTGAATTTATCACCTAAGCTAAACTAACGTAATCCAGTGGGATGGGAAGTAGCGAGCGAATAGAGTTCGCATGTGTTCATTATGAATCATCCCGTTCCTTTGAAGATTCTTACACGTATATTTTATCGTTGTCCGACGAGTCGTAAGACTAGCTTGAGGTAGGTTATCATAGCCATACACATCCTTACTCACTCACGAATCCAGACTCAACTGCTAGACAGATATATTAAAGGGTTGCCATCTTGTAACTGTCATTGCACTGGGATTTAAATTTTAAACCCCTCATCCATCATACCACTGTTGCCAACATATCACCCTATCTCGCTAACTTTTCAACAAAAAGTAGCTAAATCTCTCCAAAGTGTGTTAAAAAATTCCCAGAAATGTCGCTAAAATTAATAAATATCACTAAATAAAAATAAGAAAAAGATATATATGCGGAGAAAAATATAATTTCCTCGTCGTCACCCTCTTCTGCGGAGTCTGGTTTTATTGTTGACGGCTGTGATGTTGAGGTGGAAGGTGTGGGAACAGCTGATTGTGAATACACTGCACTTGATCCAATCATTGACACTACACTTTCTGGCAAATTGTAAGTGTGGAAATTTTCACCCAAGCGTTTGACCACAATTTTTTTTGTGAAACCTAATATTTTTTTTAAATCTTATATATTAAAATATATTAAAACCAGCAAAAACTACAGTCTCATTTGCTTCATACGAACTGTCGGCACAAAATTCCAAAACTCAATTGCCGCAGGTTGATTCGGAGTGGAAAATCTCCGCGTTGCGGGGAAGAACCAAGAATTAGTTGGAGCTCACGACTCGTCACGTGACAATCAAAGTTGCCGCCGTTTATGGGTGTTGGAGCAGTAGCATTGAGAGAGAGAGAGAGATCTAACCCGTGAGAATCATTGAATCCAGCATCTTTCACCCCTGATCACTGATCACAAATATATGAGATCAGGGCTTTCACGTATGAATCATTAGACTACTCAGTCATGAACCCGTGCCTCTTCTAAAACTAAAAAGTGCATGACTTCAGTTGCATATTTTAACTTAGAAGAAAGGAAAAAGTGGAAGAATATAAAAATCAGCAGAAAAGTCGCTAATCGTATTTTACAAAATTTGTCGCCGAGACTGATTCAAAATTCCCTAGATTTAGCGACTTATCGCTAAATATGACAACACTGCATCATACTCTCTTCCTACGCTTCTTATTTTGCAGTGGAGCTTCGATTACAGCTGATCTTTAATTCGTCCTACAAAAACTACAACGGTTATAGAAACGAGGATAATCGAATCATCTGAACTTAAACCCATGTTATGCGACACTGCGTTTTGAAAATAAACCTAGTCACATGAAGATATACAGAGTGAACCGTAAGCAATGACATTAATTTCAGGTGGTTATTCTGTGAGATATTTCAAACAAGAAAGTTAATACAATTTCGCTCCTTTTTGCTTCCTTTTCAAGATACAGTAATTCTTTTATATGAAACATTTCATACCATGTTTTGGCAAAACCATTGATTTAATTCCCAATATGATCAGTCAATTTAAGAGAGCAGTGTGTTATGATAATAAATTATTGAAAGAATTTTAGTTATGTCCTTTAACCACTTCCCTGATTAACCAGAGTTAACTCGGGCTGCTAACTTGTGTCAAAATTTATTAACCCGCGTTAACGCGTTTGAGTCCCATTTTCGCTGCTAAGGATTATATCCCGAATATATGTTTCCATTCTTTCATTAACCTTTTCCTCACTAGATGGCTACAGAAGTTAGTGATATTGCTACATCTGGTGATGTTTTTTGTACTTCTTCCTTGCGAGTGGAATTCTATGCTCATATAGTATATACACACTGTAGTGAGTAGATGCTAGTTAGTTTTGGCGGTTTCTGTTTGTGTTTAGTGTTTTTTTTGTGCTGTTTTGTGTAAAGATGGATCAAGTTAGAGATTCCGAAACTTTTGATCAGGAACATATTCCTGTAGAAGATTAGGAAATGAAACATCGGTATCAGAAGGCGAGGTTATAGACCAACAAACAAATTCAGATCAGTTGATGTCGCGTCTTTTCGACAGTGGTTTGAATAGAAGACATCTGGCACCATTTCTTCTGCACCTCCGAGGTCCCCATTCCCTGAAATTTTAACATTGTTTCTGATAACGATAATTCTCAATTTTTTTAATTATTCTTTAATAATGACCTCATCAACATTATATTCGAGGAGACGATTCGGCATGCTAATAAGTGTTCACAGAATGCTGAAAATAATTCGTGGCGGCCTACTACAGACTCTAAAATAGTGTACTTTTGGGCATAGTGATACTGCAGAATATTATTCACAAACCTGAAGAACAGATGTACTGGTACAAATATTCAATGACTGCTACACCATTCTTCCCAAAACGCTCTCATATAGGAGAGCAGATACTACTGTCCGGAATGCAATGTGCCATTGTGCGTAATACCCTGCTTTCGAGTCTATCACACGACAAGCAACATTTAACGCCTTGATAACAGCACTGGTATTGTATCTCATAAATTAATGCATAAAAAACATAAGTTGGTAATTAGTTCAGGAGAAAATCAAAGTGGGACAACTACCAGAGCTGGAATCAAGGTGCACGAGATAACTCGGGATAATAATTCAGGTATGAATGTATGTCTATTTCATAGTGATTTTTTAGGTATGTAAGAAAATTAGTGATGTAGGCCTACAGTGATTCTGTAATATTAAATGACCTCTATACGAAAATAAAAAAATATGACACTTTTTTTTTTCGCAAAATTGGTAAAATATATAGTATGGGAAGAGGTTAAATGTGCAGATATTTGATCCGAACAAATGCTACTTTTCGTTCTGCAAAGGAATTTTGCAATGTTAGATTCGTAACAATTGTATACGTGAGTTTTTCACATGAATGCATGGATTGCGCGCTGTGTTAGAATGGAAAAGAACTAAGACATTAATGTTTCTTAAAATGTAGTAGCACATGTATTTATATTGTCAGTCTTGTATTCGTTTATTTCTCGGTTGCTAAGTTGAGCCACTGCCAACTGAAGCCGACAGTTGGCTGTAGTTGAGCTATTGCCATTTAATACAACCATTCGGGAATGGCGAAACAATTAAATATCGCAAGTGGAGCGCCAGCGTTGCTCTCTTCAACTTCGTATTTTGCTTCGGAAAAGTATTTGAAAATAACTCTTCGTTTCATTAATCAGCTACGGTAAAAATTTACTGAAAAAAATCTACTGATTTTAAATGGTGTAAATCAGAGGTAAAAACTCGAGATAATTTAGATCTGAACATAATACCGGTTTCACTTAACTTTACCGTAGTAATTTGGTTAATTTTTTTTGTGCGAGATCGTGCGTATTTGCTTGGTTTCCGCACAAAACCAATACGCGGAAAGTCTAAAATTCCACATTCAGTATTCCCAACCTAACACACATAACAATTTCCCTCTTCTTACCGCTTAAATGACATATTGATTTTACTGCTTTAGGCTTTTAACATATTATTTTTAGAGACGTTCAATATAGTAATAATTATAAATTGGAAACTTACCACTGCAATTTCACCTAAATTGCACTGTTAATTATTGTTTTTAAGTATTTGCAAAAATTAAGTAAACTCTACAACTCCACTAAAGTTACTGTATTCGTGATGCAAGTAACATTAAGGAAGCCGTGAAAAAATCAACAAGATTCCAGACTCATCATAGACTGGGGGGAAAAAAAGACAGATGTATATCACGGCCTGCTGGAGTATAGTAAACACAGAAAACATTTTAAAACAACAATGTTGAAGATAGATATTTTTGTTTTGCAAATTTGCCGTCATTGAACAGAAACCAAGATGGAGATTTCATTGCAACTAATTAGAAATTCCTCTTTCAGGTATGTAAAGATCTTCGCACAAAATAATGTACGATACACGAGCGGTATGTTTTCTTTCAATTCTCGGAAATTAAAAAAGCTCAACTACGTCTCGCTTTTTCAAACTTTTCCTCGAACACGAAAACTTCAACATACTGCTGTTGTAACGCATATCACTATTTTGTTGCCAGTAAAGTACGAGGGATATCGGAATTCTTACAAGTACTATAAAGGTTATACAATGGTAAAAACTGAAGACCAAATAGGACTTCGAAAGAAAAAAATTGTTCTCAGAAAGCATTATAAAGCGATAGGAAGGGAATAAACTTTATTGATAATAGTTATGATTCACAATATAGGCCTATCGTCTTTTGGGACCGTACTTTTGGTGAAATAAAATGGGTCATTTCGATGTTATATCTGTCACCATTTCGTGATTAAGTTGTCAGTTCGGCGGGTATTTAGTGAAAAAAGTTGCCAATGAAATGTATTATGTTTCTCTCTGCACTGCATATGAAGGGAAGGCATATGTCACTGTTGATAGTTGTCGTGATGAAACAACGCTTTCTTCTTGGCCATACCCGGCCTCTTCTCGCGAATTTTCCTTTCAATTGCTGCAGGATTTTAGAATAATATTCTCCGGTTATTGTTCTCCCCTTTGATAGATAGTCAATCATGATTATCCCCTTAGAATCCCAGAACACGGACGCCATGACTTTCCCAGCCGATTGAACAGTTTTTGCTTTCTTTGGAGGCGGAAAATCACTGTGCTTCTATTGTTTCGACTACTGTTTTGTCTCCGGTATGTAGTAGTGGATACAGGTTTCATCAGTGGCCAAAAACCGCCTCAAAAATCGAGGGTATATTTTTTTTCGAATCGAGCCAAATAAACCCTCGAAATTTGACATCGGACATGGTTTTGTTCCGGTGTTAAACGCGGAACCCACCTTTTGGAGATCTTGGACATGTCCAAGACATTAACTAAGATGTGGTATACCCGTTCAGTTGACATACGCATAACGTCGCTAATTTCCCGCACTTTAAATCGACTGTCATTCAACACCATATCATGGATTTTTTCTATGATTTCTTCACTTGTTGCTGTTACTGGAAGTCCACTGCGAGAGTCGTCTTCCATAATCCCTCGATCATGTTTAAATAGTGCCGCCCATTTTTTCGCAGTCAAAAACGCTGAAGCCGATTCACTCAGTGTAGTGCTTTAATTATGTTGGACTCATTCTCTTTTATATGAAATATTTAATGACAGCACGAAGCTAGCTATTTTCCATTTTTGTCAATCTGTTCGGCGTACTAACTTCAAAATTAAACTACACAAAATGTAGTCGACAGAAAATTACGATTTTTCGTGCTTGAAGTAATGTAAAATGTCCACTAACAATAGCGGCATTGTTGACACGTTTTCAATGCCATCTATGTGTCAAATCACGAACTTTTCAAATCAGGACCATAACCAATACCTTACTATAAGGCGGCCGTGGCGAAAATGCGACTCACGAGCACATTGTGGCTCGCAATGATAGCTGTGCATTTCTCTTGCTTCCTAACTCCTCCAACCCCCATCCTCTCACTCACTGGAGTCAAACTCCGTTCCATTTGTATTTGTCTCTGACCTGCGAGTGGCGTATCGTCGCAATGTCTCTCTCGAAACCATGTACCTCTACAAAAACGAAAGTTTCAAGCAGGATGGGAGGACGCATTTTTTGCTGCCAATATGGTGAGAATATTAAATGTAGATTTGTTCACAAGTATTACGAGGAAAACGGTTGTACAATATAAAACAGCATTATACTACATGTTACTCATGAAACATTAAAAGGTTCTGTTATTATTATTATTTCGATCCTTTTTTCAGCACATGTACGAATAATGCGGATAGGTCTTTAATTTAAACTCATAGATTTACAATGTAATGTTACAATGAAAGCTAGATGTAAGGATTTGACAAATGTTGGACTTTTCAAATCTTGCCAAAAAATAAATATCCGAAGCTTCGTTCTTTCGCTTTCTCTGTTGAAGTCATGTTCGCTACAACTTACGTTTGTGAAAAATTATTTTCAACAATGAAAATAGTAAAAACCTAATTTAGATTACGACTTATAGACAAATACCTTCGTGATCAACAACGACTGGCAGTAAGTGACATAATTCCTGATTTTGAAACTCTGTCGCAGAGACATTCTGAAGAAAGTTAATTTTAGGTTGTGATAATGTGTCCTACGTTTGCTTGTTCATTTCTTTCTTCGTTACACGTACTAAACATTAGTTTGTAACCTTATACTGTATAAAATTATATTTAAGTGCTTGACATAAGGAAAATGAAAATCCGTTAATAAGCCAGACAGTTGCTTCACTTTCCCTCGGATGTCCGCCTCCTTCCATGGATGCTATGCAAGTTGCAGGTTACACAGTGGCTCGGCGCACGATTACATTTTCGCCACGGCTGCTATAAGATATTTTATCATAACCAGCAGACAGCAATAGGGGTTGCAACTGAACTAGGTCTTGAGTTGAATGTTTTTTTTTGTCACTGGACACAATTCAATAACACCTAGTATAACATAATTAATTTAATATTTTTCTAATAATAATCACCATTAGTACAACAATAATTAAACATGAAACACTAAATAGTTTAAACGTCACTTAAAAGAATTTAAGTGAAACTTCATGAACCTAAAACAGATGTAGTTTTCTTTTCGTCTCATTGTACTTACGAGTACAATTTTTTTAGTTTCTGTAATCAACGATTATCCAGTACGATGCGGTGTTATCAGCGTTAAATTACACATACACGAAGTTAGGAAAAATTTTAGAGATTCCTCAGCAATTTCTAGAACCCCGCTGGTTACGGGTCTGTTTCAAACGCACCTCGTATAGAAATTACGCTTAAATTATAATGACTCTTCCATGTTATTTAACTTTTATCCAATTTATATTATAGCAATTACGTTTAAATTATAATATATAAGTATTATATACAAAATAAATACAGTTACTACTTCGTGGCATTTAAAACCAGCAAATTACGGTATCTCGCTTTAAATAAATTAAAATACAGCCGCCACTGAAATCAACGCTGAATGAAGTTGAGGTATGGAAAGTATCTAAAGAGAAGCCTCATGATGACGCAAGCGCCGTGCTCTTCACCATTGTGTATTCACCTTCATCAACAGACCGCATCAGGCTCGAGGATAAGATGAACATCAATCAATTGGTTGTTTAATGGGGAAGTCGCTGACAAAGTGACTTGTCGAAAGATTCACGGACAAGTACAATAACCTGACGGAAAAGGCAAGGCAATGTGAACAGGATTAACAAATCTGCACAGCCAGCCAGCATTCTTAATTTCTTAGAGATAGTTTACACATGTAAGAGCTGAAGAATTATTTATATGACGGCTTGTTTAGTTTGGTCATATCTTGTTCTGTGTGCGCACGTATGAGGGAAATTCTAAATTTATTTCACAATCTATATAAAACAAGTGTCTTCATTCTAAAAGCTGGGTGCAGAGTCAATTCTCAAACATAACTAAAAACACGCTTTGAAAGAGAAGGGAGCAGTGTGAATTTTGAGTTTTCAGAATTATATACACACATACATACGCACATTCTTTCTCTCTCTAAGCCACGTAGTGTAGATGGTATTTAATTTTTTTTTTCCAGCTTTGTGACTGACGAAGATATAATGAATTTTTAAGGAATGTGAACTTCCCAGAACAACGTAAAATAGTACTGGTATCAGTGGTATCTACATTCTGTTCCGTTTGGGTATGGATAATATTAATATTATGATAGTAGGAAACATTTCTCGCTGATTATATTATGATTAAAAGATGGGCGTTTCTATATTTGACAATCAACAATGCATAATCTGAAAGGACAAATGAAAATCGTAGATGAAAATGGCTACTACACAAATCAACAGCAGGCACAATGTGTTCTTTGGTATGCTAAATTCGTGTTAAAAGAATTCAAAGGGAATTTCGACGTATGGTGTACTTTTTTTTTTTTCGTTGTTGGTAGCCTAACTCTATAGCATCTATTAGATGCTTTATGGTTGTGCTAACAGATGGAGTTACTTGTCAACAATGTGACGTTGAAACATGTGTTCAGGTTACTGCCCAGTGACAGTCCTGATGTATTTTTATATTTGTGATGATTGGTTAATTAATATTAACCAGCACACTCACATTCATACAAAAGGTGTATGTAATGTACCTAAATACGATTCCATAATGTCATGGTATCGAACATTTGTAGAAACAGATTCTGTATAAAAAAAAAAAAAAAAAAAAAAAAAAAAAACATGCAGAAGGTCGCAGGCGAAATTCAGTACGAAAAGCAGCTATCTCTTGGCTTGGCCCCCAAACTCCCCAGATCTAACCCCTCCTGACTTCTTCGTGTGGGGTTTTGTTAAAGGCATTGTCTATTCACAGAAACCCAGGAACATTGATGATCAGAGAGTAAAAATTACTCAAGCTTTTCAACAAATCACCGTTCTTAGGTTACAACGGACATGGTCTGAATTGCAACATCATTATGAGTTGTGCAGGGTGCGCAATGGGGGCCATGTCGAGTTCTAGGAATCTCCCATCTTTCAGTGTTGTATGCACAAAGTTTCAACAAATAAAGTTCAGTAGTAAATGTTTTACGATGTTTTAATTTTATCCATACCCAAACGGATTACCCTATATTATAATCTCCATAGTGAAATCAGGAAAGGAATGTTCTCAAGAATCACAAAATTTACGCCAATAACTTATTAAATGAGAGAGGAAGATATTAGGGAAACTAGTCAAATAAGATAAAATGCTTGAAGGACCATATCTGCTGTTAGTTAATAGGTCCATGACCTAGCAGGAAGATCGTCATATCCTCTCTTCACCACTTACGCTTGCCATGGCAGTCTGCATGGTGAAATGGCATTCCCTCCTTTTTCGATGGAACAGTGTAATTCGGTCCCCAGAGCCTCGTTTGTTAAAAACAGGTTGTACCACGGGAAGGTGAGGATGGGATTTGAGTAGGAGAGGTTATGGAATGCACTTCACTACTCCTTGCAACCCTTAGTGTAAGATGTGAACATATGAAGGATCCACAGAAAATACATGCTAAGTCACTTTTTGTTGATATTTGTTTCTTGGTCCCATCTGCTAAGTTCATAAAGTGAAGTATCTTTCTAGTAAATCAGAACATGGTAAATTAAACTAAATGAGATATAAATTCATAATGTCTTATGAGTGTATTCAAGTTAAGAAATGCTCCCCTGAAAATTATAAGAAAACTGACTTAGCATGTTCTTTCCATGGACCCTTCATATGTGACACATTTTGTCTTTCACATTCAATGTACTGTAGCATTACTCCATTACCATGTGACAAAAAAAAATCGTCCATCACGTCGGTAGGCCTAATATTGCTTATTTTGAACGCATTTTTATTAGAAGTTTCTATTAGTTATTGTGGCGAATGCTATCTAGCGTTACAATTCGAAAGTTTAGTGAGACACTATAAGACACACATGAAAACGCAAATAAAAAGATAATAAACTGAAGATAAAACTGATGTTTTAAACACAAATTTTACGTCAAAGAAATTTTCAATTGCATACAATTACAGTATATGCAATCCAATTCTCAATCTGCCATTCCTAATAAATACAAATACAACCAAATTTACAAAATATTGTGATAAGCAATCCAGCTGTTCGAAAACATTATAACAAATTCACCTCCACCACCATGTCACGCAACCATTTCCAAAATTACATTCTCTCTTGACTCTATAATTCATACTAATACTACTCTATTGGAACATCACTGCTTTCATAATCATTAAATTTTTCTGCTAGTAAAGTCAACCTGTATGCTACTTATGATCTAGGTACTCTAAAATAGCTTTATAGAGTGAAGAATTCACATTATCTATAATCACACTTCATTCACATCTACCCAGGTATTATCCTTTTCCCACCCTATTTTGACTCTGCATATTTTCCCACTTTCCTTTGATTGCTGCCATTTAGAGGACCACTTAGCTTTTTATATGCTATCTTATTGTTCATATTCAATTTTTTCTGTATCCAGACATTTCTCAAGTCATTAGTCGTTGTGCAGTTTAGAAGTATATGGACAGTCTTTTCAATTGGGACATATATCCAGTCCCACGTTTTCTCTTCTATTCTTAAGCCTCCAAAATGCCTAATCTCCACCATACTAGTTCTATTCTTTCTTCACTTGTATTTAACCTAATATAATCTTCTGTTCGCAATCGTTTTCATTTTCCTATAATATTTTAATGATTTCAGGCACTTTATAAAAAGATCCTGCCTCGAAATTTCCTAATCCCTTTCATTCACAATTCTTCAAATAATCATAGTGTTAATATCTCCATTTCTCTCCACAACCAATTCAGGTCTAATCTGTTTATCTCAGATTCTAACTCTTTTAACCTATTTGACTTCAGATCAGCAGTTTCAAGAAATAAAATAATTTTTTTTTAAGATTAACCAATACTCCTTCACCAATTTATCCAAAGACCAATCACACATTCTGTCAGAATGCTATACTGTTTCCGAATTTTCTATTTTACAGTCATTTATTTTCTAATTTTTCAGAGCTTGGTAAGCTGCAACATTTTTCTTATGCTATAAGAACTCTAATTTACAAACATAATTTTTATTGGCTTTCGTCAGTTCACATTTAGTAGTGTGGTAGTCACAAACATCTGAGTGTGGAGGACGAATGGAGAAGTCACAATTATGCTGGAAGAACTTAGGATACCTCTTATCTTATTTTCAGAGCATATCCTGTGTTCTCTTCGTAAAATACTTGAAACATCGTGGACAGAGACTTTATCATCAAATTGGGACTCTCAAAATATTTCAGCCTAATCTTTGCTTGACAATAGTGTGAGGTTTCATGCAGTGAACTGTTAAGGTACTGTAAAGCAAGCTCCACACAATATTACTTATTTTATGGGGGTGATTTAAGTGCGTGCTCCTTTTATTAAGTGGAAGCCGTAACAACTGCTTGCTCTGAACAGTTCACAACCTTTTTTCTTCAAAGAACGGCAGACATCAAGTTTTTTACCTCCACTAAAGGAGATGCTGTATTTCAACAACCTATTTCTAGATGACTGGATGGACACTGTTTTCGGATCAACTCTTTGCAGACAAGAAAGGAATCTTGTTGAATTTTAGCACCCAGGAACAGAATAAGAAACGAAGCTGTGTTGGAAAGAAAGAATAATACTGAAACTGATCAGGAAGAGGAAAAGGAATTGACTGGGTCACAGGTTGAAAAGAAACTGCCTTCTGAAGGATGCACTGGAAGGAATGGTGAATGGGAGAAGAGTTCGGGGCAGAAGATATCAGATGATAGACATTAAGATATATGGATCGGGTCTAGGAATTCTCGTCACAGATGTCATTATACTTTGTCACCAATGACATTTTAGTCACCGGCATTCTCATCACTGATTACATTTAATGATTTATTAATGTTTTATTGAAAAAATTTAGGATTTATGTAGAAGAATTAGTAGGATCACAGAACGATATCTTGATTATAAAGAAAATGATGATGTTCTTACCTACCTCAAAGCCATCGGACATAATTTCAGTGACAATTTTGATATTTAAATCATGTAACATTTTATGCTGCTGTGTGGCAATTTTGATACAATCATGTAACATTTTATACAGTGTACCCATGGATATTTTACTTGCCAAAATAAATTATTTTTAAGAAAATATGTACTGGTACTGTGACCAAAAAGTCGAAGTAACCAAAACACCGAGTGACAAAATTTCAGTGACTAGATGGTGCAATGACGAGAATTCTGCTTCCCATATGGATCATATGCAGACTAAGAGAAAGGTAAAAAATAGGAAAGAGTGGAGAATGCTGTTTTTGCAGTGAAAGAACTGCCCTTGGGCAAAACATAATGAATGAATCCTAAAATGATCGAGAAATGGATTGTTGATCATCTTCAGACATGTTATAACAGGTTGTAATACAACACTTCCTTAAATTATTTTCCTGCTATTTGAGTTCCTCTAGAAGTCGTGTATGATTTACCTTTGTTTCTATTAGTTTTCCACTTGTTTTTGTCCACAGCTTTCTTTTATCCTTTGTTTTCAGATATGGTTTATATATATGTAACACAAGAGCCGCACTCTGAGGAACCTGCTCACTAAAACAGAGGTTCTCAGACTGATGCACGTGCATCACTATGACAAGACACGTCTCCTGTTGTGTGTAATGAATCTAGAGATACAAAACTCTACTGTAATGTACTGCACATACCCTTCTCACAAATTCAGCAATAATCGGAAAAGAGGCGCAAATGCCTTATTCGAGCCATGTCTTCAATTATTTAAAAAAGGACTCAACACGCACTTCATGAGAACTATTCAATATCAGTAATTTCAACTATTACAAAAAAAAATATATTTTCAAATCATTGTAAGAGGTGGTTAAGTTTAAAGATATGCTTCAGTAACAGTAAAAAAAACTATTCTGAATTCATGAAAGAAAATCACAGCACAACATGAGCTCAAAAAATTAATTAATGAAACAATTAGAAGCATGTAATGGTGTAATCAAATAAGAAATAATCGCTTACTTGATTATGATAACCATTGTCAACATCGTCAAGAAGGAAACCTTTTGATCTGTCCATCTCAAAATTGTTCACACTGTCTTTCCATGGGTCGATTCAAATTCCTCTTTCCCTATAGGATGTACTGAGAGGCAAACTATTTTAGTATCTGGCATACACTGGACATGATTTCTCCAGTTTATTCTGCATCTTTTAATTGTAGCTGCAAGTGATTCGACATTCAACTCTTATTTGATGATACTTCTTTTATGATCTAATAA
The DNA here is from genome assembly GCA_025594305.2 of Periplaneta americana. Lineage (NCBI taxonomy): Eukaryota > Metazoa > Arthropoda > Insecta > Blattodea > Blattidae > Periplaneta > Periplaneta americana. Next base: position 29,020,915 of record JAJSOF020000001.1, read on the forward strand.
TATGCATTCTCCTACAAAATGGAAGATGCAACAAGGGCAAGAGCACTACTTACCTTTAAACAATATTAACGACTAAATTTCAAGTGATTCTAATACTTCTGATGAACTGTATTAAAATTGCTGTGACAGAAAATAAAAGACACGCATTATTATTTTCAAGATATATTTATTAACATATATGAAAGACCAGACAGATACATAACCAAGTTAACGGTATGATTTCTGGTAACGTGCACGAGCTCCTGGACCTCCAAACTTCTTGGGCTCGCAGCGCCGTGGATCAGCTACAAGTAATGTGCGATCATACTGGATAAGGATATCCTTAATTTCCTTCTTTGATGCTTCGTCTACATCTGCAATCATAGAGGATAAAATGTTAGTATTCTTGATAATACTAAAGTACAGTTCGGTTCTGAGTCTTACATGCTTGGCTGAATTGTGACAACACTTAATACTGAGAACAGTGTAAAATGCGGGGATGACAGGCAATGAGTGCTATTATTGAGAGAAAACATAGATGTTATATCTCTTTAATTATTCACACATGAAAACGAAACAACAGCTGTTTAAAATGACGGATGTTTCTTATATCTATACTAGAGATAAGAAGATGGAAAGAGAAGGAGAGGAGTCCAGGGTTGGGAATAATAGGAGAATCATCTAAGGGGAATATGGAGAGTATAAGGAAAGTAGTCTTTGCGAGTGCAAGTCCGAGTGTAAGTTACAAAAGGGACTGCAACGAAGAGAAGAAAGAAGTCGAGAATACAACAGACAATGAGAGCGCAGATGATCAAAGTCCAGCAACCGTATGTGTTTTTGAGAGGGAACTAAAAAAGATGTGCGAAAAACTAGATGATAGGCCTACTTGTATAAAAATTCTGCGAGTTATGTGTTAGTGAAAGAAACAAGGAAGTGCAAACTAAGTCGTGTGAAGTGTAACAAGTGAACTAGAGGAGAGATCTGACTTAGTCTGAGGCATTAGATGCAGTAAAAAATGGGAGTATTAGATCAATTAGTGTAACTGAAGTGGAACTGTGAATAATATAGAGGAACAAGTAATGAACTGTTAATAGAAGATGAATTGAGTAAATTAGAGAGAAGAAAAGCAATATGATAGTGTGACTAATAAGAGTAGGAGATAGTATGTAAATAGTAGGTAGGGTTTGATGTAATTGAGAGGGAAAATATGGGAAGTGAGGAGGTAGAAAGTGAGTGCAAGTAGTGAGAGTGAACCGTAAAAGTTATCCAATAAAGTGAAAAAGTGATAAGTGAATCGATCAAGAAATAGCAAGGAGGTATCACAATCATTAGAACATTGCAATAATAATTGAGACAAATAATATAATAAGATAAAGTAGAGGAGAGTAGAAATATTAGTGAATACTAGTCAGAGATAAAAAGGTTTTAACGATAAACATAAAAGTAGGGATAACAGTAATGAAAGATGACAATGTTAGTAGTAGAAATGGAGGAGTAGATGTAGACGAGAATGTTTGTATATAAGAGTAAGGTGGACAGTATTGCATAGCATTCGGGAATTATATTGTGGGAAGATAAAGAAGGTTAAGAGTTTTAAATACGGTACATCAGAAAGAATGGAGGAAGAAACAGACAGAAGCAGGGTTAAACTTTAGATAATTGGAAGATTTGGGGAGACACAGATGATAAGAGAAATATGAAGGATATATGATGGAATGTAAGCAAGGTAGTGGTGGACCATATGCAGAAATGTGAGGGAAACCACTACCTGAAAGCCGTTCGATGACAATAAATATGAATATTGAATATATCTATATTAAAAAACAAAAAGCTATGACTGAATTCATCACTGTGGAGAAAATTAGTCCAACTGAGATCCATACTCGTCTAAGAAAGGTACTGTATACATCAGTAAAGTTAGATGGTGGGTAAGACATTCCAAGAACAGAGACGTGAACATCACTGACAAGCCTCGAGACAGCCGTCAGCAATTATTGCAGCGACAGAATGAAACAAGGGTCGAACTGAAGAACTCATCAAAGAACACTGCTGTATCACAACATGTCAACTGTATGATGCAGCAACTACTGGGAAACAGCTTAGATAGCCATCATGAAGGAGCTTGGTTACAGAAAGTTCTGCTTCTGGCAGGTGCAAAAAATATCCAGGCAAGCAAAAACAGGCCTGGGAAGACATTTTTTTTCGGAGCTTCTGAAGCATTATGCAAATGAGGGGGATATTTTTCTGTCTTGCATCATTACATGAGACGAAACCTGGATCTTCCCTTATAAACTTAAATAAAGTGTTTGTGTTGATCTTCGGAATAGCAATAAGAATTTTTGGTCAATGTAGAGCATCCACCAGCCACTGAACGAATGTTGGACACTTTTATCACTGCCAATGTGGCGCTATAAACCAATTTTCAATACTTTTATCACAACCACAACACATTTAAAATCTTACTGTACCATATATAGAGAATTATTACTACATTAACACATTTAGTATATCACGAAACATGTAAAATGTAATTATTATGAAAGTCGCTATTGCTTCTTCTTCAAATTGGTAGTATTAGTACGATCCACTTCCACTAGATGGAAACCGACACGATTGGCAGAGCCGGCAATCTACAAGAAAACGAAATGATACAAAGTGTGAGGAATGTTACTATAGGTGTGTAGTATTATGTGACAAGTTAGCTCAGGTTTGATTACGTGTGTAGTATTATGAGAAAGGTTAGGTAAGGTTTGATTAGGTGCGTATATTATTACTATGTTGGCAACACTGAAACCCACTGTTACATTAAAGAAATATGGTGGTATCCTTCGTTCACGCAAGACGATTTTCGTATATAAGTAAAGTACGTATTTAGGACGGGCTGGGAAGGCTTACAGCTCTCCCAGTGATCACATCAATTATCTACTACTCAATACTTTCAATCCAAGGCATTTTGAAGGTATTTCATCAAGTTCCTGTAGTGGTCGGGACATAAGTAACATTCACCGAATTTTTATTTCAATCTCATTTAGATTGTGCTAAAATATGACTTGAAGCTTTGTAGAAAAATAAAATAAGTTCATAGAATATAAAGAAATATTTCACTTAAAAGTCACAAGACTAGAACTTAAAATTTTCTGAGAAAAAAATTAGGAAGCAAAACTTTCGTACAAATGTCATATTTTGCCCACACTCATACTAGACCAGACAGGAGTAGCGGCCGGTGATCGAAATCCTCGGTGAGGCCAGATGCAACTAGTTTAAGTGCCTCCGATAGGAAATGTTTGTTTATCATATTAATTATTATTGTTATTATATTATTAATATCATTATTACTGTATTATTATTATTATTATTATTATTATTACTATTATTAGTCTATTCTTATTACTATCAATGAAAAATAACAATTTCACTCACCAAATAAGCTGTTATGCTCCGAGTTTCAGTGATCGTTTCAGTGTGATGAAGCATCCCATATTATGTGTTGAAATTCCCCTTTCTTTCTTTTCTTTTTATTTTTTTCCTTTGACAGCAACAAACAAGGCCAAGAGAAGTTTATTTTGCATCACATTACCACATAACCATTTATGTTGTCCATACCAGGATGCAATAGAAACTCGCGTTTTAAGATTATGTGTCAGAAAAATTATCAGCGATGTCGTAGGTATCTCGGTAGTCTCTCTCTTTATTTAAAACTTCCTTTCTTTTAGTATTATTTCTTCTCGAAAAAGGACACTCTAACTGCACCAGCATTATTTCGCTCATTTGTTTCTGTTTATATTTTCCCAAAATACATAACAACATTGGCCCAGATTCACTACTGTACTATGAAGTACAATAGTAGAACACCCTCGCTTATGTCATAAACTGAGACATAAGGGGAGAGAATCGAGTGGGTTTCTGCCTGCCAAAGAGCTGGAATTTTGTTATTTAGGGCCTAGTTAGGAAGACAAGTCACCACTGCTATTCCCACCCCACTCTACCCTTGAGGCCGGCCCATGGATGGGACGAGTGAAACCTGACCAGGCCAGACGAATTGTGCCTTAGCTACAACGTTTTAAGCGTAAACTCAAAGCCCGCGAAAGGACATGAAATGCATTAAGCCAGACCCGGCACGAACGATTCTGGCCTCAGGAACAAATTTTACTGCAAAACAGGTCTATATACATCACAAGCCAGACCCGGAACGAGCGATCCCGGCCTCAGGAACAAATTTTACTGCAAAACAGCTCTATATACATCACAAGCCAGACCCGGCACGAGCAATCCCGGCCTCAGGAACAAATTTTACTGCAAAACAGCTCTATATACATCACAAGCCAGACCCGGCACGAGCAATCCCGGCCTCAGGAACAAATTTTACTGCAAAACAGGTCTATATACATCAAAGTTTTCAAATGCTTCTACAGCGATATATCCTTCATTCAAATAACTAATACATTAAATAAAAACACAAAATTTGATTTCAGTTAAGCCAAATGACTGAGGCCCGGCCTCACTTGCCTCAGTCAATCAGCCGCCACTGCCAGATAGACTGTTGCTTAGTGCACGCAAATATAAAATGTATGAGCAAAAGTTCAGGTGTTTTCTGAAGCTAAGGGAAATTTCTCCCCATGAATGGTAATTATAAAAAAATCTACTGTCAGAAAGTGTACTGAGTGCTTCGTACTTACACTTTTGGTAGTATGACACGAGAGCCTTTGAGATAGCTTGTCTGATGGCATAGATCTGGGCAACGTGACCGCCACCCTTCACTCTGACTCTGATGTCTACACCGGAAAACCGCTCCTGAAAACAGACCAACGATTATTTAACATATCTAATGTAACATGTGTCTGATTATATTATAGACAGTCATTTACCTCAGATTATATACATTTCATGTCACAAATGATCAAGTTCGGGATAAAAAGCTCATCACTGGTAAATACTAAATATAACAGCAAACAAAGAAGACTACAAGAACCAATCTGACAAAATGAGTATCCATAAACTTAGTGATATCCTTCGCGTACTATAAAGCAGTGGGGGGGGGAAGGGGAAATACTTCCCCAAAAGAAAAATAGGATAAACTTCAGAACACGGTTACCTTCCTTTCACTCTTCCCCCAAAATTCCAACCTTGTGCACACAAAATAAATTATACCATCAGAACTACCTTACATGAGACAAACATATTGCAGGGATACATTTCAGAACATGGATTCCTTCCTTTCTCTCTTACTTCAAAACTCCAACCTTATGCACATAAAATAAATTATTGGCACTGAAAAGAGCCTTTTCGTAAGCCCACTTTTCAGTACAAATAATCTATTTCGTGTCCACAGACAGTTTGGGTAATCGTGTGCCGAAGTTTCGGAAACTTCCGTATACGGTTACCTCATTGCAAACAATTTATCTTAAAAAAATAAATAAATAAAAAATAGCATAGCTAATTATTTGTCTGTGCTTGTCGAATGCGCATCATCACGCTGACGAAAAGGCACTTTTCAGTACTAGTAATTTATTTTGTGTGCACAAGATTAGAATTTTGGAGGATGAGGGAAAGGAAAGTAACCGTGTTCTGAAGTTTATCCGGTGAAAGAAAGATATCATACTGTGTCCCAACATTTGAGAAAAATATCGTACCTTTCCTAGAAGCAAAACGGGTTCTTGCAGCTTGTACTGCAGTACTCGTGGTTCCACCATCTCAAGAGGCCGACCATTTACTCTCAGGTTGCCATTGCCTCTTCTACAGTACGCAACTGCAGTTGCACTTTTCTGGAAAAGTAAATACCAAACAAAATTATATTTTCCATACGATGGTTTTAAATATAATTTCTAAACTATTCAACGACAAGGAACCATGTGCATTATTAGACAATATAGAAACCGCCATAAAAACATACCTTTCTTCCGAAGACCTGCACGGACTGTATCGGTTCTTTTGCTGGCTGTAAAACGAAATATTATAGTTATTAATTTTGTAACCATCATATGGATATATAATCCAGCATAAAACAGAGAAAATAGAAAACATTACATTACCTTCTGCATTTTGATGCACTCCTCGTGGAAAGGAAACTACGAACAGGAACTTCCGCTTACAACTACGTAGGTAGCGCTAGTAGCAAAAATTGGGATTTTTACTCTTTTTATCGTGAGTTACAAACACGATATTTTCAAAAAATCTAGTACATAAATAAACTATTAGAATAATTACAATATTAAGAATAACAGAGAGTGCAATTTTATTAAAACAACATACACATAATAAATAACAATGAATGTAGTAAAACACTTGACTTTAATATTACGCTTTATTTAATGCTGCCATCTAGGAACAAACAGGAAAGAACCATTCATTCGTTTTGAATTCCTGCCACAGATGTTGCGACGGTCGCTTCAGGGTATCTTGAACACGCAGGTGTGAACATGGTATTATTCATCACAACACTACGCGATCGTGTGAGATGTGCATTGAAGCAGTAGTTGGGATGCGCTGACGGCGTGTGTCTGTTAGTTTTCACGGCGCGGCACTGTCAAACGTTTCTATTTTGACACACGCATGTGGTAGTGATTGCGTTTGATACAAAGTGTTGATTAGTGACTGTTGCCCACATTAGTGTATAAAATAGTTTTAAATACTGTTGTGATATATAAAAACACGTGAATTATTGCTGTCAACGATTTCACCGACACATGGAAGCATAATATGTAAGTATATCTAAATATGAGAATGTATTTAATTATTTTTTATATGGTTACTTAATTTTTGTTGTTTTCAACAGTATAGCTACTGTTGCTAGATGTACAGCGATATTAAAAATACGTACCGGTAGCTAATGTTTTATTTAATCGGTGTTTCATGACGAAACATAAAGTGCTGCATTTTTTTTTTATATTTCGCACAAAAAATATATCACCATTACTTATATATTATGGTAAACATTATTTTATATCATTTATATATGTAAAATCAGGAAGATGTAAATTGACAATTAAAATTCTGCAGATAAATGTGAAACTGAATCTAGAAGTTTAAAGTTTATTTTTAAATGGATGCTTATAATAATGACCTTATTATCTACCGATGACAACTCTATAGGTGATAGAATCAAGGTGTCCCCAATCACCTCCAATATTCTTGTATATTACTCTAGGTATAATATTTTTCTATTTTCTCAGAAATGTTAACTTTGTCTGCACTTTGTATATTATTATAGGATTTATAGGCATACTCTGTTGAACATATTAAGATACAGTATTTCATTAATTTTATTATCATTAGTAAGACGTTTCAATTCTTGGTTCTGATCAGCTGCATTCCCCCAAGTTGGTGCTGATATTATGTGTTATTGCCAGATGAGAGCGTCAACCTCTAATGTAGCCTAAGTACTATTCGTTTGAAATTGTTGCAAACCAGAATTCAATTTTTTAATAATATATTTACAACAGTTATATTACCGATTGTTTTTTATGGTTGTGAAACTTGGACTCCACTTTGAGAGAAGGACATAAGTTAAGGGTACTTGACAATAAGGTGCTTAGTAAAATATTGTATTTGGGGCTAAGAGGGATGAAGTTAAAGGAGAATGGAGAAAGTTACACAACACAGAACTGCACGCATTGTATTCTTCACTTGACATATTAAATCCAGACATTTGAGATGGACAGGGCATGTAGCACGTATGGGCGAATCCAGAAATGTATATAGGCCTAGAGTGTTAGTTGGGAGGCCGAAGGGAAAAAGACATTTGGGGAGGCCGAGACGTAAATGGGAAGATAATATTAAAATGGTTTTGAGGGAGGTGGGATATGATGATAGAGAATGGATTAATCTTGCTCAGGATAGGGACCGATGGCGGGCTTATGTGAGGGCGGCAATGAACCTCCGGGTTCCTTAAAAGCCAGTAAGGTAGTAATAAAATATTTACTTCATTGGTACAACAAAAGTCTTGAGTTATGACTGAAAGATAAAACATTGTGAGTAACATTACAGTGTAGTGAAATCATGTTTTTGTGAAATCTATAGTCATTTAACAGTCAACACACGTTCTTTGGCACTTGAAGTTAAAAAAATAAACACGAGGCAAAACAGAATAAAGTTCATTGAATATCTGCGTCACATAACAGCACTTAATAAACGCGTCACTTTCTTAAAGACAGTTTGCTACATTATTATTACAATGATTTTCAAGAACTATTTTGTGTGTGTGTATGTGTGTGTGTGTGTGTATATATATATATATATATATATATATATATATATATATATATATAGATTGATATAGGGAGAGAGAGAGAGGGGAGGGTTGTTGTTTAGTCAACTGTCCGAAGACAGGTTTGAACCTCACAAGTGATACCAAGAAGGCACCACTTATGAGGCAACTAGACCAGGAGATAGTGGGGTAGAGTGGCTAGTTCCTTTCCCCCTCTATTGCATACATCGCTAACTAGCTACACTAGTCAGAGTTCAGATCCATACAAACAATAAATTGTTCTTCTCCTGACACATATCGTCAAGTAAGATGTACTGCGTGATAATAGATGTACCGGTACATATCAGCCAGAACCTCAATCAGAGGTAATAATGATTTATTTTCATATAATTCATACTTATGAATAAGAGTATAATATGACTTTGCTCTGGAAATATATATGATTTTTACAAAATATGGAATTAAATAATTTTTAAAAATCCAAAATAAACTTAAAATTATAAAAAAATGACTATGTACGTTAAATATTGGTACATTTTAATCAAACTTAAAAATAAATGGACGATAATCTTCCAATGTAGTTTCAACAAAACACAATTTTTATTGTCTGTTATATAACAATAGGTTAAAACATTTTTTCATATGCTGAAAATGAATCTTCTTCTATTGTCTCTGAATTATTTACAATAAACATACTTTCATTATATTTACACTTACGATCAATTTGGCGACGATAATCCAAAATCCACTGTTGATTCACCACTCATCAAATAATTTTGTATTCTTCAATCCAGGGTTTTTGAAGTGATCCACTTAATCTTACTGATTAATTAAAATAATTAGTTATTCCAAGATCTTTATAATTTTTTCAGAAGAAAGGTACAACTAGAACTTTTGAGCGTTTTTAATGCATGAAATGTATGCTGAATGTGAGCTACATTCTTCACATATTCATTATATATGAGGTCTCGCAGTATCAATTGAGACTGCATCTTCAGAGTCCAATGCAAGGAGAACATTGTTAATAGAGTCTATATGTTCGGCATAATATCAACTGCTTCTAATTCCCCATCTAGTTAAAATTGGTTTGGTGGCAATGGAATTTCAGGGTACATTTCTTTCAACACGCTCTACGGGAGCTTTGAGTGCTTTTTCACAATGAAATCTATCTACTTTAGGGAAATTGTCGACCACTTCTGCCACACGATGAAATGCATGCGCCACACAAGTAAAATGAGTTTTAGGATATACAACAGATAATGCTGCACTTTGACCATACAAGGGCAGCATCGCTAATAAAGAATAACATTATCGTACATAATACCCTTTGCAGGATACGCATTTAAATTTTGAACAGTTTAACTATAGTTTTGTTATTGCACTTTTCTAGAACATCACAATGTAAAAGAATTCTCTTCAGAATATTGTTCACTTAACAAACCGATAACTACATTACCAACAAGTCTACCTTCTTTGTCGGGAGTCTCATCAATGGAAACCCAAATTGAACTATCTTTAATTTCATCTCTTATCTTCTGTATTGTCTCATCGTAGATGGATGGAGCATACGTCTTCCTAAGTGTTTACTCACCATTTAATTGAGTATATTTTTCAAGAACAAAGGATAAATCTTTGTTTCGTATGCGAATATCAAATAGAATCCCAAAACCATCGTCAAACGATGGAAGAGATCTTAAAAACAATTGGTCGCCCAATGAAACGATGTTTGTTGAAAACTCATGTGTACTAGTTGTAATGATTGTTGCACAGGAACTTTTGAGATGAACTGCACACTGACAAAGAAAAATAAGATTTGAAACTGATAAACCATCTTCTTTAAATTCTGAAATGTAACTTGTTAGTTTTGATTTTAAATTGAAAATAATACTTTTGGCATATTTACCGTCTTTATAGTATGATTTACAAAACTGAACCTATTATTTAAACTGACTGGCATTTCAAACTGATTCCAAGTTAAGTCTGTAAATTTTAAATTAAAAATGCATTTTGTAAGATTATTTCCCAACGTTGATAGGACTCTAAAATTCAAATATTCTCATGTTAAAGGTTAAAATATGTTTAAATCTCTATTGTTGAAATGTATTTTTAAAAGAATGGCTGCAGATTTTTGTTAAACCTAAATAATATGGACTGTTTTAGGATATATGGAAAATATTCCTTAACCCCAAATATGTCATAAACTCTTTTAAAAACTGGAAAATAAAAGTGCATTTTTCAACCCTCCCCATTGTCTAAAGATTTATTTATATTAGCTTTATAAGTAAATATGTATTTACATATAAATTTTCCTTTATTGAATAAGAGTATAATATGACTTTGCTCTGGACGATTTCTTACACAAATGTAGGCCTAATAAAATCCAAATAAACATGTTATAACGCATGTCTTGTGAACATTATCTGTTTCAGGAAATATGCCGATAAATAATGAATAATTTAAACATTGTCATTTACTTTATATAATCAAAGGTTTTATCAGAAAATAAATCTTAATGTATGTTCAATAAACATTTTCATTATATTTACTTGATAATCTATGGCTAATAATAAAATCCTACAACCGAAATAATTTTAATGGAAGTAATTTCGATTAATTAAAATAATTAGTTATCCAAAGATCTTCAACCTTTTTGGAAGAATTACAACAAACTGCAATGCAACATAAAACTTCACATATTCATTAATATTCTCGCCTACCTCATTGAATATTACACGACTACTGTCCAATGTCTATTATCACCATTTAATTCGAGAAAAATCGTTCTGGCACCGGGAATCGAACCCGGGACCTCTCAGCTCTACGCGCTGAGTGCTCTTTCCAACTGAGCTATGCCGGGACACGATCCACGGTGCCGGCCGAACTCCTCTCGAATGTTTTACGTTACTTGCACTTTAGATTTTAAGTCATACATGCAGGAGCATATTTAAATGACTTATTTAATTCAACATCAGTTTATGACAACTGCCTGAAGTTAATTCAATATTCATTATAATAGGTCTCGCTTACCTCATTGAATTTTACGCGACTATATGAAGTAGCCAATGTTATCACCATTTAAAAATGATTTTCACCATAAGTTTTATCACCAACTTCATCAGAACAAATGAATAAATGCTTGCATCGTATGGACAAATGAATATTCGTCCAAACGGGAAGAGATCTAGACCTATTGGTCGCCCAATGAAACGATGGGTTGAAAACTCAACCGTGAGATCGTAACAGTCCTTAGAGACTAACACTTGAGGGAAGAAGAATAAGATTTGAAACTGAAGCACTTATTAATCAGTAAATAATAATATTCTGACACATTAGTTTGTTATAAAAGTCTCAAAATAATCGATAAAGCGTATCTCAAAGGGTAAAGACGATTACATTATTTAAACTGTAGACAATTTCAAACTGATTCCAAGTTAGTGTAAATTTAGAAGATGTGGAAATGCATTCTGTGAAGATTATGTACCAACGTTAAGCGTCTAAAATCAGAATATTCTCAGTACGGTGAAAATATGTCGTTTAAGAGTCGAAATGAAGACGGCTGCAGATATTTGAAAGTAAATAGGGGTGTTAGGATATAGTGGGAGAGATTCCTACCCCCAAATGAGTCATCGCTTCTTTTTAAAAGCACTGAAGTGCATCTCCCTCCCCAGTCTGGTTTATTACATTCTTTACTATATACCATACCATTCATTTATTGATCGATTAATCTTTGAATCCAAAGCCGAAATAGAAACATGTTATCAATGCATGTCGTGACAATTATTGTTTCAGGAGGCCGATATAAGAGTGTAATAAAAACAAAAACAACTCATACAGGATCGAAATTTTGTCAGCACAAGAAATATGTTCGTAAATTACTACAGTGTACTTGTAATAGTAGACTAAAGTCGTCTTTACCATCATAATTATCATCGTCTCACTTTTTACAGGAATAGGAGTTTTATGTACGTTTTTGTCTCATGAAAGTTCGACAATTAAAACTGTTCTCAGTATTCTTCTCTTTAAAGTGTCCGTCATAGAATTTTGTTTCACGGTGTTCGACTCTTGTCCTGCGTAAATAAGTTTCACTTCAAAAACGACAGACTAAACTGACGTAATAAGATAAAATCCACCCACAAATCTCACAGGATCTGCCCAGCATCAAACCCTGAACGTTTGTTGAGAAATGATCAACCTACAGCTGCGACTATTGCCTGAAAAGACTGCAACCTGTAGTTTACTCACCCCTCCTGTAGCCAGTGCGTCACAGCGATGGTTTTCAATGTGGGGAGGTGTAACTTCGATGGGAAAGCCATGTTCCAATTTTACTTCTTTGTTATTCACCAGCCTGCAACCCATAGAAACATAACAATTAAAATTTCAGGTAACAAACGAAATTGTATGAAAGTGAGGCAAAGAGGGGACGTAAAGAATACATGACATTGCTAAACCAGGGGAGTGTCAGAAAAATAAAACTTAGTGCGTGAATAATAAGAGTAATGTAAATTAACAAATATTGGGGGTGGAGATTAGTTGTAAAATATTTTCAATTTGGGAACTCTATTACACGAGGTTTCAAATAGCAGCAGTGAAGTATTATGCAAATGATTGTGCAGAATGCGTAGACAAAACATCTGCTGTATAAAATAGTACATTATGCAACGAGCCTATAATGGTAGTAATGAAGACGCGAGTATGTTTGTTTATGAAACGAGCGCAAGCGAGTTTCATAATTTTCATACGAGCGTCTTAATTACCATTATAGGCAAGTTTCATACGACTTTTTATGCTCGACCATATCTCTAACTTGAAATTATTCATAAGTATTCATGTTATGGTTATGTAAGTGAGGAGCGGAATTGACCTTCTAAACTGTGAGATGTGCGCAGACGCGAAAGTATTGATTTTTTCCGAGGAACGAATGTCATTGACCTTGATATAATCTAGAGAATAACATGAATATTAGTCTTGATATAACCTGGAAATTGATTTAGAATTAAAAACGAGATGACAAATTGAATTTATTTGAATATTATTCACAATTAACGCTAATTATTATAGTAACAGAACATAACCTTCTGCGACAGTATTGGATTTCCAGCCTCCGTGACTTTTCGCTAGTTGTCTTTCGATTGAATATCCGAAAATAATCGATACTTGCGCTTTTATAATGGTACAATGGTGATTTCTCATTGGCTGAACAACTGAACTATAATGAATAGGTGTACTTTAATGAGGTGCATTAAAGGGCTACTACCAGCTGTATAATTACTACATTTCGGCATGGTCGAGCATAAAGATGTTATAAGGTAAGCAGATTTTTAACTTCGCCACTGGTATTACTTCTGATATAATTTTATAGCGATTTTATTTCATATCTTAGACTGTATCTTCTAGACGGGGGGAGACACAGACTATGTAATTTGGCTGTGTTCCACCCTTTCCGGTCGCTGGACGCACGGCATATTTCCTCAGCTTACGTTAACCGGAAAGAAAAGCTGCGCTACGAATGCTTAATCAAGGGCTGACATAGCATTAATTATCTATCATATATCGCACTACCAGGTTGGACAAATATTTGTACCTTAATCTTCTTCTTTTGAGTGTTTTTAGGATGTCTTTATAAATTACTTTTAAACCAGCTGTAGTTTGAGGCCTCTTAATTTTGTTTTCGGAGAATCACGCTGGCCATATGTTAGATTTTCCGACATGTTATAGTATCAAATTGGTGTGGAAGAATGAGGGGAATCCAACATTTGAATGACCTTTCGTACTACGTTCGTCTAGACAATGTGCTGTTTGCAACTGCAAGATATCTTGTTGGGAATAAGACCCATAATTTTAAGGATCTCGTGGGTATCTATGGATAATATTTAAAACTGTTTAGGATCTCTCTTCAAAATTTTCTTTGGTAAGTTATGATCGAAAAGGCAATTTAATCATATCGTGGACGCTAAGAGACAATGATTACGTGATTATTAACACCGTTGCTAACAGTACGAAAAAAAAGAAGAAGATATACATATGCGTTTTTAATAACAAAAGAAATTGCTGTCACAAACATGATAAAATCCATGTAAGTTATACACTTTTCGCGACAATGTAATTCTTTTATCATTTAAATGTTTAAGCATTTTCTACCATCTCTTACATTTAATGCATGGGCTTTTGGGATATTCTGTATAGTTTGAAAACTACTGTTCGACAATCGATGGCAGCAGTTCGGCAATTGTTCATCTTCAAGCGCGTCATGTCACATAACGGTGACATTCCATGGCCTGGAAGATCCCCTGATCTCAGCGTTTGCGAGCCACGGAATCTTCCTGTGGGGACATCTTAAAAGCAATGTGTACCGCAACACGTCCTGCTACCATCGCTGAAACTTCGAAAACATATGGTTTCAGCAGTAAAATAGAGGATTGAAGACGAAATCACTGGCATTCCTGGAGACATGGTACACCGAGCATTCCAGAAGTTCTACATCAGGCTATCAGAATATGTACGCCGATATGGAGCACATCTTTCCGATGTCATCTTCAAGAAGTAACAATCCACACCTGTGGAGTAACGGTTAGCGCGTCTGGCCGCGGAACCAGGTGGCCTCGGGTTCGATTCCTGGTCGGGGCAAGTTACCTCGTTGAGCTTTTTCCGGGGTTTCCCTTAACCCAATATGAACAAATGCTGGGTAACTATCGGTGCTGGTTCCGGGACTCATTTCACCGGTATTATCACCTTCAACTCATTCAGACGCTAAATAACCTAAGATGTTGATAAAGCGTCGTAAAATAAGCTACTAAAAATAAGTAACATGACAAGTGACATTGTGTAATAATGGCAACATAAATGGCATATTATGTACATGTACTTCCATCAATAAATAAAAAAATTATGGTTTATTTAACGACGCTCGCAACTGCAGAGATTATATCAGCGTCGCCGGTGTGCCGGAATTTTGTCCCGCACGAGTTCTTTTACATGCCAGTAAATCTACTGACATGAGCCTGTCGCATTTAAACACACTTAAATGCCATCGACCTGGGCCGGGATCGAACCCGGAACAAGATAAGCAGCGATATACCAACTACGCTACCGAGGCCGACCCATCAATAAATAATGTTTGTACTGTGTTTATTCCTGCCATTTACCTTAATTAAAATTTTCCCGTTTCCTTGTGTTAAATGTTATGTTTTATTTAACGACGCTCGCAACTCCAGAGGTTATATCAGCGTCGCCGGATGTGCCGGAATTTTGTCCCGCAGGAGTTCTTTTACATGCCAGTAAATCTACTGACATGAGCCTGTCGCATTTAAGCACACTTAAATGCCATCCACCTGGCCCGGGATCGAACCCGCAACCTTGGGCATAGAAGGCCAGCGCTATACCAACTCGCCAACCAGGTCGACGTTTCCTTGTGTATCGCAATGTACACATAGGGGGAAAGGTACAATTATTGGCAGGGTTAAGGATGATATTTTAGTCAATTAAAAATTGAATAGATATTTTAAGTTTAATCGTAAAAATGAAATTTCTACGGGACAAAGGGATATTTTTTCCATATATTCACATATATCCAGTTACATTTTAAAATTAAATAATAATGTTTTTTTCATGTGAAAAGAATAAGTTCTGAAAAATATAATTCTTGGCAGGGTTGCTACAATATTTGGCAGGTATTGATACAGTTCTTGGCATACTCGTTATATCAATAGTTTATATCAAAATTAAAATCAACACACATCCCATTTATTCACTGTGCTTTCAATATTTAAAAACAAGTCTTCAGTATCACTTTCATCAACATTGTAGCAGCCACCAGCGTAGCTCTGTTGGCTAAGGCGCTTTAAGGCGCTTGCCTGCTGCTCCGGAGTTACGTTCGGGCGCGGGTTCGATTCCCGCTTGGGCTGATTACCTGGTTGGGTTTTTTCCGAGGTTTTCCCCAACCATAAGGCAAATGTCAGGTACTCTATGGCGAATCCTCGGCCTCATCTCGCCAAATATCATCTCGCTATCACCAATCCCATCGACGCTAAATAACCTTGTTGTTGATACAGCGTAGTTAAATAACCAAGTAAAAAAAAACATTGTAGCACAGATGACAAAGGAAATCATCGCAGTCTGTATTGTCGGAAATATGTTGTTGATGATTTTTAGGTACACATTTCTCGTGGAATAACTTATTGCACAGTGAACATTGTAGGCTTCCATTTTCAGTTTTAATATTACGAACACAACTATAATACATGCCTTGTTTGAAAGATGACATTTCAGTTACGTCAGTATTCTTACCCATTTTAGTAAGTCGCCCTTTCTTTTTCTTAGGCATCTGTTTTGTATTTAGAGTTTTTTCTTCTCTCATTCTCTTCCTTTGTTCTTTCTTCTCTTGTTCTACCTGTTTTTTGTGTTCTTTATCTG
This sequence comes from Periplaneta americana, assembly GCA_025594305.2. Classification (NCBI taxonomy): domain Eukaryota; kingdom Metazoa; phylum Arthropoda; class Insecta; order Blattodea; family Blattidae; genus Periplaneta; species Periplaneta americana. The sequence goes on from JAJSOF020000001.1 coordinate 29,037,506, forward strand.
CCTGAATCTTTTTCCAAATTTTGCTTGTTAAAACAAATGACTGGCGTTGTATTTGTCATTTTCCCTTTCTTTTCGGGGATTCTGGCCTGTACAATATATCACTCAGTTCCATATTTCCTGACCCTTCACTGTTTTGTTTTAATGTTTCTGTGCTCATAGATTCTGGAAACAACACCCGCTTTGCTGATAAGTTAGATTTGATTCTTTCTTCAGTTCCTAAAATTGGTGTGATTGTATATTGTGATGATCTAGCTGTCCCTGAGGATCCTGGATAACACGATTTTTCTGGCGACAATTCAATTTTTTTTAAGATACATTTGTTTTCCTTGTTCTTCACTTTTTGTCTCGTCTTCTTCCTGGGCTAGAGTATCAGCTGTTTGTTCAAGATCAAATGTAGGCCTATTTCCTTGTTCTTCACTGGTTGTCTCCTCTTCTTCCTGGGGTGCAGTACCAGCTGTTTGTTCATTATCAAATGTAGGCCTATATATCGTTTCATACTCTGAAATAATTGGCTGAATTATAGAATTAAGACAGTGCTTTGTCTTTTCATTATCTTTGGGTTGCACACCTTTATGAAACACTTCATTCCACATTCTGAAGAGAATATAAAATTCATTACTATGATCTACTTCAGTTTCACTCTTAATGTCTTTAAACTTTTCTATTAATTCTTCACCCACCAGTAATTTGAAATGTTCATAATCTAATTTTGGCAATAGTTCACTGTATGATTGAGCTGATGTCTCATTTATTTCTTTGCTGCCAAGAAATTCTGAGTAATCACTGGAGTCAGGATTCCAAGGAAATAGCCCACATGCTCTGAAACCACTTTGGAGCATTTTAGCTTTAACGTACTTCTCTAGGACTTCTTCTAAGACTGGACAGAAATGTTCCTTTTTCAGGTCTTCATGAGGGTGATCTTTGCGCCAATTAAGTACTCCTTTCCTCCAGCCTTCTTATATGCGTCTAAATGCTGCTACGTCGGCTGGTTGAAGAATTCGCGTTGCGTTGGGATACAATGCGATTAATACAACACCAGGTTCTGTGCAGAGTTGACTAATTTGGCATGACATGTGGCTTTTATGCCCATCTACAATAGAATAAAATTACAGGTGTTTGAATGTTTTTCTCTTTTAGAAAATGGCATAAAAACATTTCCAATATACTCATAGAAGACTTCAGTTTTCATCCAGCCTGTATCGCTGCGACCATTCCCCAGGAACCCAATTTCTGCTGGAATCCTCTGGTACGGAAAACTACCATCGGTGGTACCACCAAGGCACTAGCTGAAAAGCTGAACATTACAGTTATGGAGGTTTTGGCATTTCCTTGATCCACCTTATAAATGTTTCTAGCTTCTTTTGGACCTAAAACTTTTGAATTTACAGGATTCAACATGAAACTTGTCTCGTCAGCATTGAATATCCTGTCAGGTTGATTAAGAAGATCAATGTTCTATTCTTCTGTTAGACATTCAGATATTTTGACAAACCAGTTTTGAATGTCTTTTTCGCTAACGCAGCTGCTTGCTGAAGTGACAGCTTCACTAGTCCGAGTCCCAATATCTGGATGTCTTTTCAGAAAAGCCTTATACCAACCTATACCTGGTGTATTGTCTAGGAATGGATTTGGGCGGTTGTTCAGTTGGAGAAATTCTTTGACACTTGCAATCACAATTTCTGATCAAAATTGTGTTGGGGCCAGGGTGACTTTTCACAAAATCTTGCTTTAGATGAAACTGAATTGTTGCCCGAGGAACGTCATGTTTCTTCGCTGATGCATTTTTTGGAAGTCCATTCTTGACATCATTAATAGCAGCTTCTAAATCCCCAGATGTGTATTTTTTCTTTTTTGACGACATTTCTGACACCCTGTGCAGGGGGGGGGAGTTTTTTTATAATATCGCAATACTGCCAACAATTATCACACTTTTTCGTTTCAACATTACAGTTTATTGGCACCCCTGCCAAGAACTGTAACTAAGTATCAGAAGTGAGTCGAAAATATATCTAATTGAACTACATCTTGCTTTAGAAGGCGATTCAAAATCTGTACTTATACCACTAATACACAATAATATAGTTGTTGGCAGGGAGTGCCAATAATTATAATATGTAGAAAAAATATACTGATGTTGGCACCCAAATTATTTTAAGTAAAATTAGGTTATGAGACTGAATGAATTTAATTACATAACCAGCAAAACATACAGATCAAGTATAACTGTATTTTAAATATGTAATATACAAAGTAGGCAAGTACTTACAGAACATGTCACTCCCGTGTTCCTATTTTTTTCTTTATAATTTAACTATAGATATGCAGTTCAGAACATTAACACACAGCACGAAGACTCAGAGAAAAATGGAGGGAAAACATTCACATAACAATGTGACCAACATTATAAGCTCTGTTTTTCCCTAAGTAGATTTGTCTGTGGGAAAAAATTAAACTCATTATTATTAGCTATATTCAAAAGCTGCCAAGAACTATCACACTGCCAACAATTGTACCGTACACCCTCTTTCTTAAATATTTTGGGACATGATTTATTGTATCCACGACACATCCGATTCCGCGCTATAACGGGGTTTCAATGCAGAAAGTCACAAACCCTACTTTCTCAAAGATAACAGAAGATTATATTTGATCAAAGATTAAGAAATAAAATCAGACACAATTTGTATTCCAGTTTATAGTGTCGTTCCTGGAAACGTACAAAAATGGTAACAGTGGTGGCAATAATGATAGACACTCTTAATTTGCTAGCAGATACAGAAATAATAATAATAAAATAGTAATAATAATAATAATAATAATAATAATAATAATAATAATAATAACCAATCTATAACAACTAACAGTTTATGTAACTTACTAATAATTAAAACATAAATAAATTAAATTGCGACGTTCATCTTTTTCAGCACATAAAACAGATGAAGGTACTAAATGAAAATGATTTATAACTATGAAGTATGGAAAGACTTCTGAGAAAAACTGGTAGTGAAATAGCTACTTGAATGTGAAATGGGACATTATGGTGTGAGATGAGTTCATTGGACGTTAGTCAAAAAAGTAAATATACGACTCTTGAGTAACAGTCGAACAGTAAAGTAGCACTTGTATCGGTTGATTTTACACCCGGAAGACATTTATGTATCCTTGTCTCACTTCGCATTAATATTTTTTTATTTTCTTTAACAAAGAATGTGTTAACATCTTTAAATAATTTGAAGTATCAAACACTAAAATATGCCACTATCATTGGCAACTGCAGTGCTTTTTCCAAGAATATCAAGTCTACATTTTCATCTGTCGTTCAGTAAGAGTTTGCAGTTCTCCCGCGAGGCTTCGCAAAGTCATTTTGTAAATTGAATACTTCAATATCAGTAAACTGCTGTCAATTGTGTATCTTCATTCCGTAAAAAATAAGTCGCTAATGCGTTTCATGTGACATAAATCAAATTAACGAGTTGTGCCAATCGTCATTTTGTCCCTGCGGAACAAATGCCATAATATGGTAGTCAGTTACCTATACTAGCAGACCATTAAATGAGCTTAATACGTTTTCCAATCACGTGTATTAAAAGTAGCCATGTCTTTCAATCTCCATCTCATTTCTAAGAAATCGTCAATACTGCTCGAGTAAGAAAAATAAAACTTCTCTGCTGTATTACTCACATTCTTTGGAGAAGAATTTAACCTCTTCCCTTACTATACAGGGTGTTTAAAAATACGGGGCATAATTTCAGGTATGTATTTCCCACATGTAGACAATCAAAATAGTTTATTACAACATGTGTCCGGAAATGCTTCATTTCCGAGTTATGGCCTTCACAACATTGAAATTCACCGGAACGTTTTTCTTTCCGCAGGTCGTTGTCATTACAGAAGATGTTCAAAATGTCCACCTCCTGCTTGAATACAGACCTCACATCGATGTCTCATTGACCTGCGAACACGATCCCAAACTCCATCCCTATCCATCGATCAGGAAACCTTCGATCCAAGTACGCCTACACAACACTGAATGTAACCTTCGCCTCGGAATGAACTGTCAGAGTGCCCTCTTAATGTCTCCTTTGACGGCAACGACCTGCGGAAAGAAAAACGTTCCGGTGAATTTCAATGTTGTGAAGGCCATAACTCGGAAATAAAGCATTTCCGGACACATGTTGTAATGAACTATTTTGATTGTCTACATGTGGGAAATACATACCTGAAATTATGCCCCGTATTTTTAAACACCCTGTATATTTTACCAGTTTTGTGAAAAAAAGTGTCATATATTTTTATTTTCGTATAGAGGTCATTTAATATTGCAGAATCACTGTACATCACTAATTTTCTTACATACCTAAAAATCACTATGAAATAGACATACATTCATACCTGAATTATTATCCCGAGTTACCTCGTGCACCTTGATTCCAGCTCTGGTAGTTGTCCCACTTCGATTTTCTCCTGAACTATTTAGCAACTTATGTTTTTTTATGGATTAATTTATGAGGTACAATACCAGTGCTGTTATCAAGGCGTTAAATGTTGCTTGTCGTGTGACAGACTCGAAAGCAGGGTATTACGCACAGTGGCACATTGCATTCCGGACAGTAGTATCTGCTCTTGTGTCGAATTTGATTGTATGTTGAGTCTCTCGCAATACTACACATGAAACACTGTCTGGTTGGTTGTTCTTCTTCAGAGTTCGTGGAATAACTTCTGGAGAATGTCTACCTGTAAGCCGAAGTGAGTTGTATTTTGAGTCTGTAGTAGGCCGCCAGGAATTATTTTCAGCATTCTGTGAACACTTATTAGCATGCCGAATCGTCTCCTCGAATATAATGTTGACGAGGTCATTATCAAAGAATAATTAAAAAAATTGAGAATTGCCGTTATCAGAAACAATGTTAAAATTTCAGGGAATGGGGACATCGGAGGTGCAGAAGAAATGGTGCCAGATGTCTTCTATTCAAACCACTGTCGAAAAGACGCGACATCAACTGATCTGAATTTGTTTGTTGGTCTATAACTTCGTCTTCTGATACCGATATTTCATTTCCTAATCTTGTACAGGAATATATTCCTGATCAAAAGTTTCGGAATCACTAACTTGATCCATCTTTACACAAAACAGCACAAAAAACACTAAACACAAACAGAAACCGCCCAAAATAACTAGCATCTACTCACTACTGTGTGTGAATGCTATATGAGCATAGAATTCCACTCGCAAGGAAGAAGTACAAAAAACACTACCAGATATAGCAATATCACTAACTTCTGTAGCCATCTAGTGAGGAAAAGGTTAATGAAAGAATGGAAACTTATATATTCGGGATATAATCCTTAGCAGCGAAAATGGGACTCAAACGAGTTAACTCGGGTTAATACATTTTGGCACAAGTTAGCAACCCGAGTTAACTCGGGTTAATCAGGGAAGCGGTTAAAAACCATTGTGAAGTTAACGTAAGTCTGGCAATTCTAAATGTGCTAAGTATCAACCAATTTTTTAAATTTCATTTTATTCAATCTAATTAAGGAACATCCATATGAGAATATCATACTATATTGTCTTTGTCGTAGCTCAACTTTAAGTGACTCACTCGTGCTCCAAAAGACGGTGTTGTAGGTATCCCAACATGCATAGCGCAGTGTGTTTTTCATCAATATCTCAGAGAGTTGATTTTGGCACATGGAACATTTAGAATGTTAGGTCCTCAATTAGGACTTTATGTCAAAAAAAGCTTCATCTCATCTCCAATGTCGAACTACTAATACACAACGTGTATAAACATTTTTATTAAGTTCTTCAAATATTTTAGAGGAAATCGTACCAGATGAAAATTCACAAAAAAATACTTTTCAGAAATTTTCACTGCAGTGTTTAATTATTGCTAACTGAAAGAAAATAAATAAGGGATACTGTTGTACCTCTAAACACTTTTCACATTTTATTTTTTTTTTTAATTTTGGAAAATGAAATATTTTAAATAAAAAAATGCTTGAAATAATTATTGAAGATTTCTTTACAACTTCCTGTATGTATTTTCCTGCTTTACAGATCTATTAAGGATGGAAAAAATAAAATGAAGGGATACGTAATGTGTTCAATGGTACAACAGGTTCATGTACCTTGCAACATACTCTCTTGTAAGTTGAAACAGCTGGAATGTAGGTGGGAATATAACTGTAAAAACTGACAATCATATTTAAAATGTATTTGCCATCATAAATCAGAGCAGGCTTCTCTGATTGAGATTTTATTTCCTGGAGGAGCAATAACTGCTTCAACAGCTTTCTTCAAGGCATCCGTATCAATTGGGAACCTCTTAACTCCAGACTTACTTCGTGACATGATCTTAAAATAAAAGAAAAATAAAAACTGATAGTATTTTGTACCTTGGAACATGTTCCATGGTACAACATGTTTTCTGTTCAAAGGTACAAGAGGGTGCACTTTTAAACAAATATGGTTCCCAGAACTAGAGATTCGAATAAATCATGGAAATTAGAATATGTTATTACTCACCAGATGATAGGAAACACACCGTACTTGAAAGATATTAACAAATACAATCGGGTTTTGTGTTAGAAAACATACAACAATGAACGAAATGTTTACTTTTGGTACTAAAAAACTTCTTTTGTCCACGGAACTCACACTTTGCAGTAAATCAAACTGACACTACGACCAGAGCTACTTAGCGGCTTTCTCTACAATCTACTTCAGTTTGAGTCCTCTAGGTAACAGCAAAAATTAAAAAACAAAAATGTTCAAAGGTACACTATGCTAAAGGTACAACAGTCTCCCCTACATACTAGTTACTTGCTATGGATAAGCTATCAATCAACTGAGCAGATTCTGTTTTATGATTAGTGAAAATTTTGTTGGTGTATCTGTTATAGATCTAGAGAAAATTTAGTTTATTTTGAGGTAAGGTGAAGCATACGAAATAACTGTGGAAACATCTTTTCAGAACTTGCGTGGACAACTTGTATGTAATGCAAGAAAAAAGACATCCGCTAATTTCAATTTGAGAAAAACGCAACGAATAAATAAAAGAGTTTATGAAAACGACGTGTTTTTCATAGAGCAGAGGGTTTACACACTCCCTTTGCATGCCAGGTATCAATTTCGTAGCTTTCGGAGGGACTTCTTTTTCTTTGTTTCGGAGGGTCAGAACCCAAGAACAATACAAAAACACGTTTGTTTACTGATTGCGTGTGAATGACTGGTGCTTGTTGCCTTCTTTTTTGACTAGGCACGCGTTTGTGTGCAAAGTTAACAAACTGATGCCGGTCCATCACGAAGCTGGTATGGTCAGTAGCTCAGTCTTGGAGAACAAACCAGCCCAATAAACCAAGCACCATCAAGATACGAGGAGAGGGGCTTTTAATGTAACCCAATACCAAATTTTATAGCCCGTAGGAATAACCCAGCACTATTTCTTCATTGGAGGTCTACAAAAAAAGATTCATATCTGTACGTTCAGTGTCTGGATAACATTCTGGCTATTACTGTTAGTTTAGTGATCAGGTCGACCTATCCTGAGCCCCCCCTCGCATCCCCCCCCTGCTGCATGTGAGTGACGACCAGGAATTCACTTGGACTTCGTGAGCAGACTTGCCAATATTCCAAGCAAGTGACACTGACTATCCACTACAAGAAGATATTCGAAGAATTCCTATCACACGAATCTGACATTTACATTAAAAACAGCTGCTGCACCAACGAGACATAAATTTAAGGGGACTTGTACTTGAACCAAGGGGTTTACGGAAATACCAATGATTGCCTGAAACGTATTTATATAGCTACTCAAACGAAAATAATAAAATACAATTAGGCCTATCTACTTTCTTTAACAATACAGTGTGTTTTATTTCATATTCATGTATATCCGTAATCCATATACACAATATTTTCATGACTATTACTTACTAAAAAGTTAATATGGCCGTCTATCCAATATTGCCAACTGTTACCAGATATCACCAAAGCAGGTTAAATCGCAATGTATGCATGGATGAATATATAATATATTCAACCATGATGTATGTTCCAAAACAACAACAACAACAACAACAACAACAAAATAATAATAATAATAATAATAATAATAATAATAATACATATGCATTTATTTATTATCGAGTGTAACGAGAATAATAAATAATTGAGCAGAACTGAGAATGGACCAAGAACAATAATAGTGAATAGAACTTGTGTTGATTGTTATTAATATGTGTAGGGTAGGTTAATAAGCTAGTTTGGTGTAAAGAGTGAATAGTTAGTCAGATATTAGATGAATTTACAGGGAGGTCGTTAGAATAGGTAGGGTTGGAATTGTGTGGCTGTATGGTGTAAGGCAGCGTTTCTCAAATTATGGTCCTCGAAGTCTGCCCTTGTGGTCCTTCAAAAAAGACAGAAGAAAAAATAAAATTCGAAAGAATTGCGTATCACACTGTAGCTTAAAATCTCTCAGAGTTTGGAAATGACACATGACAATCGAATTTCACTTTTTCTCCCAGTACTGACATTTTATGAAATTTATTACCCTACCCGTCTATCGACTTGTCACTCTACTCTATGCAACAAAATAGGGATTTAAAGCACTACGAACGTGGTGTTTCTCGACATTTTCCCTGCACATCTGGCGCCGCGCCTGTAACCCAGCCAAGGACCACCCGAATTCATAACAGAGTACTAAAGTACCGAATCTTAATTCAATTTTAAAATATAAGTATACTGGTATTAAAATATGCTACGAAAATTATAAATTTGCTTTCGAAGGGAACAAGAGTAAGGTGGTCCGCGGAACTGATCTGACTTTAAAAAGTGGTCCCCAGTTTCAAAAAAAGTTTGAGAAACGCTGGTGTAAGGTATTATAGGAGGTGGTTTACGGATAATATTGTATTGAGAATAAATAACGGGTTCAAGTTATGGGCATGAATGCAATTTTGAGAACTGGATTGTTTAGTACAGAAATCTGTAAATAGTGATGGTGAGTCCCTGAATACAGACATGTGAGGGGCCATCATCACTTGGATGTTTGCTTAAAGACAATAAATCATATATCATATCATATCGTATCGTATCGTACCATACCATATCATATCATATCATATCATATCATATCATATCATATCATATCATATCATATCATATCATATCATATCATATCATATCATATCGTATAGACATAGTACCTATATTCAAATGTATATTCCCTTAATGTATAATATACTATTAAATTGATTCCTCAAGAGTGCGAAACTTTAATTATGACGTTATTAGAAAGGTTTCTAATCGCCTTATACGCTTGAAACTTTGCCAGCATGTAAGATATTAAGAACTATTTACAGCAAACATTTTATTTATGAAATTCTTATTATTGAAATTCGCTGGAGCTATTTTATTGAATGCATAACTTCATATGCGAAGGAAATATAACAGCAACAATGATTGATTTGTTTCATTGTTAAATTATATTTCTATCCCAATTTTAGTAACCTAGAAATCGACATTTACTCCCGGTCGTGGAAAAAATTCATTTTTTCTCTGCTGTAATAATTTTTGCTTTTCTCTTCATCTAAATCACGAAGGCTTGTACAATTCTGCAGCCAAGAAGCTGAAGTTTTAGTGTATATTCAATATATAATTTTGTGCATGACATGCAGGATGATTCATGACTACTGATCCGCCATTTCAGTTCTATGAGTCATTTTGAGCATAAAATGTCTTATGAACATGGTTTGATTATTTATCACCCATGAAGGATTTACAGCTGATTGAATCCTACCAAAGCAGCAGTGGTTTTGAACAGAACTAAGAGTTATTAATTTAATAGAAACTAATTAAAAATGTTGGCGTTATTTCACAAATCAGTTTTTTCTCTATAACCTTCCTAACATTGCAGTGGTGCTGTATAAAAATATTTAGACTGAATGAAATTCGTAATAAAATATAATTCAATAAATGGATGTATTAACAGATACTTAGGAAATTCAATGAGGAAGGAGGTCAAACTCAGATTGCATAATATAGTATCGAAACCGATGTTACTTTATAGTAGTGAAACCTGGATAATGAGGAAAAAAGACAAAAATAAAATTGAAAGCTCAGAAATGAGATTCATGAGACGGCTATTAGGAGTATCTCTAAGAGACAGAGTGAGAAGTGCAGACATATGAGCGGCACTGGGTGTAAGAAGTAGCATAGTGCAAGAGGCAATTCAATACCAAAAGAACTGGCAAGAGCATGTCAACCGAATGTCCCCTGACAGACTACAGCAGCAAGCTTTCTTTTATAAACCGAATGGAAGACGGGATATAGGACGGCCGAGAACGAGATGGAAAGACCAGTTTCAAGAATGTCTTTGGCGCGGAACGGGATAAACCCCAATCCTTGGAAAGGCACAAGAAGAAGAAGAAGAAGAAGAAGAAGAAGAAGAAGAAGAAGAAGAAGGAGAAGAAGAAGAATGAAATTCGTATGAAGACCAGCATTTTGAAAATTTGCCTCCTTTTTCAAATTAAATAAATGAAAAAATAATGATGAAAGCAAAATTTTTCTAAGTCTATTGTAGGTTACTAAGGTACATATGTGTACCAAAAATGGAAGCTGTATCTTAAAATATATAGAAAATTACATTTTCTCTATAGCCCTCTCTTAAAGCATAACAATAAAAAGTTATAATTTAACAAAATTTGTTTAATTAAATGTAAGCGTGGTTGATTTACATTGTTATGTACCGACGATAAAATATAAAACAGATATAAAGCATTTTATTATCTTTATATTGCTACGAAGAGATATTAATTTTCTACAACCCATTATAAAAGTGTCGCTGCGTTCATATTTCCCAAGATACAAAGAAGGCGGTGTCTTGACTAAACAAAACAGCACATTTAGAATGGTACAACGTTTATAATCAATTTTTTTCTTATAACACTGTCATTATGAACAAGGTTTCCTAGACACGCATAGCTTAACTAAAACAGGTTTATATTACTATCATTCTCGACAATCGCATATTTTGCGAGACCTGTGGTAAATAAAACAGCTGTGGGAGAGGTTTCTTTCGAATGCTTTAGTTTTCAGTCGTTTTCATTCTGTCATTGTTCCATTAATGCTATATCAACCATGTAATAATACCTAAAGATAAGTGCAGTTTAACGACTATCATTAGATTTCATTATTAAAATTTAATGGAAAGCTAATAATAGAAGGGGTCTGCAATAATGTAGTCTTTCTTCTCTTCTAGTAATAACATAGTCTATCTAAATATTCGTAAAGGACTGAAGACAACTGCAATAGAACAGCATACATTTAACAACACACAAACATATTGACATAAATGAGGAAGAAAGCAATGGTGTAGGCCTACTGACAATGGAATCATGAAGGATTCTGGAGAAAATTGGCCTCTTTTATTGTGTTCTGTTTATGGTTTTGTCAATTAATTTTTTGGGAATAGCTATTGAATTTAAGGGTATTCTTGAAAGATTGCGTTTCATAAAGAGTATTGTACTGTTACATTATTATTATTATTATTATTATTATTATTATTATTATTATTATTATTATTATTATTATTATTATTTGGCACTACGGCCTTTGTAGTCTAGCCTTGGCCTCCTTAGGATTTCGTTCCACTCCTACCTAACCACAGCCTTCTGCTTCCATCTTCTCACTCCTAAAGTCCTTAGATCATCCTCTACTCCATCCAACCATCTTAGTTTCTGTCTGCCAATATTGCGTCTACCTTCAGGTTTTGAATTTAATAGTACATTATGCAACGAGCCTATAATGAAGGTTGTGTTCCTCGTTTTATGGTGACAACGCTGTTTAGTTTTTTTAGAAGTGATTATATTATTTATGTATTTGATATTAAGAATTTTAGAAACGAAATAGCGCAAGCGAGTTTCATAAACCCTACTTACTACTACTACTACTAGCTACTACTACTACTACTACTACTACTACTATAATGAAGCGAGTTTCATACGACTTTTTATGCTCGACCATATTTCTAACTTGATATTATTAATTTTATTGTATCTGACCTGGAGCAATGTCCCGTATGTTGTGAGATGTGCGCAGACGCGAAAGTATTGATTTTTCCGAGGAACAGATGTCCACATTGACCTGGCTAGGCCATAAGAACCTACAGAGATAACATTGAAATTAAATTAGACATTGAAAAACGAGATGACAAATTGAATTTATTTGAATATTATTTACAATTAACGTTAATTATTATAGTAACAGAACATAACCTTCTGCGACAGTATTGGATTTCCAGCCTCCGTGACTTTTCGCTAATTCTCTTTCGATTGCAATCCGAGAATAATCGATACTTGCGGTGTTATAACGGTAGAAAGCTGACCTGTCATTGGCTGAACAGTTGTAACCTGAGTCGTCATTGGCTGAAAGACCTGACCTTTAATGAGTAGGTGTACTTTAATGACATGCATTAAAGGTCTGCTACCAAGTGTATAATTACTACATTTCGGCATGGTCGAGCGTAAAATATTTTTGGGTATTCTGCTATCATCCATCCTGATTACATGTCCCAACCATTCCAATCTACGGGTTTTAATTTCAACTACAATATCTGGAGATCTATATTGAGCTTTCAATTCTGTGTTATATCTGATTCTCCAGTGGCCATTTTCATATTTTGAACCATAAATTTTCCTTACAATTTTCCTCTCCCATGTCATCAATTGCTGTTCCATTTTCTTAGACAGCGTCCAAGTTTCACTGCTATAAAGCACAATTTTTATTGTGTCTTATTACTGTTTTGTATAATGTAAGTTTTGCTTTTTTATGCAAATTTGGCTTTCACGTAGTAGCTCCCTGTAAAGCAGGTTTGAATAATTTCAAGGAAAAATTGTTCAGGGGCCGGGGATCGATCCCGGGACCCTTCTCTTAGCGCACGAATGCTCTCCCGACTGAGCTACCCCAGGAACTATACACGACACCGTCACAATTTCTCCTTTATATCCACACAACTCAAATGGGCTGACAAGACGCCAGAACCAAACTTTGAGTGCACACAAATTCTGTGTGACTTAAATTGTGGCTTCCTGTTAACGTACCTCAGGTAACAAATATAGTATGCAAATCTGGCTCTCAGGTAGTAGCTCCCTGTAAAGCAGGTGTGAATAATTTCAAGGACAAATTGTTCCGGGGCCGGGCATCGATCTCGGGACCCTTGGCTTTTTTACTTATACATCTCGCACTCATTGTTTTATTAAGGGCTTTCAAGCATCTGTTCCTTGCTGCAATTTTATGCCTCATGATAATGATGATTATTATTATTATTATTATTATTATTATTATTATTATTATTACTACTTACTACTACTTACTTATACTACTACTACTACTACTACTCATTTTAGTGTTTTACCCAAGGGCAAATCTTTCTTTGCCAACTTAGCATTCTCCAATCTTCCCTATTTTCTGCTTTTCTCTCAGTTTCCGCATATGATCCAATTATCTTAATGTTGTCTATCATCTGATATCTTTTTTTGCCCCTAAATCTTCTCCCGTTCACCATTTCTTTCAGTGCATCCTTCAGTAGGCAGTTTATTCTCAGCCAGTGACCCAATCAATTCCCTCTCCTGTTTCTGATCAATTTCAGCATCATTCGTTCTTCACCCAATCTTTCCGACACAGCTTCATTTCTTATTCTGTCTGTCTACTTCACACGTTTCATTCTTCTCCATATCCACATTTCAAATGCTTCTAGTCGCTTCTCTTCACTTCAGCGTCCCTTCCCACATTCCGGGCTTACACCGGAGCAGGGTCGGCTGCGGGTCGCCACCGAGCTTGGACCTCATGGTATGTGGTCATTAGTTGCTGGTGGTAGTGCTATACGGGCTCTCCCCTCGGCTCATGGTAACTCGTGGGACCGGGATGATGCCTACACGGAAAGGTAAAATGATTCTGTATGCTGTAGGGAGTTTGGAGGCGGCCTGCAGAGGAATCTATAGCATGGAGAACTTTAGGGCATGCACACCATTGCATTCCGGTTATTACAATAGGCCCACCCAAGCGGCCTATGTGTGAGAGCAGTCCCCAGTCCGTTCCTCTCCCTCAATGAAGACTAATACGTATATATACAGGGCTTTCATTTCAAAACTTCCCATCTAAATAACTAATTATTTAAATTGAATTCAATTAAATATTGAGAGGGAAGTCTGAAACCAGATTTAATTTCATTTTAGATTTCACCCTCCACCCCAGCCACGTCCACTTTGAAATTTCAAATGACACGCCTATATTTGTATATTTAAATATGAAAGAGCATTCAATTGTTTATACACTCATTCATTTCTTTTCACATCTTTAGTTTTCTATCGTTGCCTGGCAACCTGTATTTTTGTTATTATCAGTTGATTGTAGGATGAAAACACAGCTTATTTTGTGTAATTAATCAATAAGGATGATTTATGTCCTCTCTTGTAGGGTATAAACCATTTTAAAATAATTCAATATACAAACACAACTATAACATGAAATGCTCAATACGTTTCTGTGGCTTTATTTTCTTCAGCTCTAATCAACAATAACAACAATCCAGGTTGCCAGGCGACGACAGAAAACAAAAGATGCGAAAACAAATGAATGAGGTGTATAAATAATTGAATGATCTTTCATATTTAAGTATAAAAATATGTTGTTGTTTTCTAATGCCAGGCGTTTGACAATAAATTCATTTGACCTCTTGCACTCCAATATTTTTCAAAGATATTATCATGACCAGCCACTGAAGCACAGATTTTGAGGTGTTCCGAATCCATTTCTTGGTTTGAGTTGCACAATGGGCAGTTAGGAGACTGATATATTCCAATTCTATGCAGGTGTTTGGCCTAACAATCATGACCTGTTGCCAATCTAAATGCAGCTACAGACGATTTTCGTGGTAAATCGGGAATTAACTGTGGATTTTGATGCAGAGAGTTCCATTTTTTCCCTTGGGATTGTGTTATCAAATTTTGTTTGTTGAAGTCTAAGTATGTAGATTTAATAAATAAGTATAAAAATATAGAGGTGCCATTTAAAATTTCAAAGTGGGGGTGCCTGGGGTGGGGGTGAAATCTAAAATGCAATTAAGCCTGGTTTCAGACTTCTCCCTCAATATCTAAATTGCCGTGTTTCTTTATTTAAATTCAATTCAATTTAAATAATTAATTATTTAGACTGGGAAGTTTTGAAATGAAAGCCCTGTGGGCCTATATGAATATAAACTTAAAACAAAATTTTGGGTCGAAAACCGTCAGCCCTAATGATGATGATGATGATGATGATGATGATGATGATGATGATGATGATGCAGCGACTGTAAGTTGTTTAAGTTTCTCTTCTTATTTAAAGGTGAATGCTTATCATCAAAATGAAATATGATTTTTGTACGTCTTTCCTTCTTTCACTGCGTACAAGAGCAGTCCTGACCTGGAAGATGTGACTATAAAGGGTAATAATTAAGTCGTTGACCAACTTTTACGTTGGACCAGTTAATGAATGCACTTGAAATACAATTAGGAGATTAATTAAGACACGAGCTCTGCCAAATTTATTCTTAACATTTTAACTTGTTCAAGATAATTAAATTCAAAGAGCATGCGAATTGTTTCTCACGCCGTCTCTCGTAGATTAGACTTTTAACAGTGCTTCGTCGTGTGACACAGAATAAGAATCTCACTTTATAGAAGCAAAACAAACTGTAACTGTAGCTTTATTTAGCTTACTTTTCTATGATAATGTATTTATTTAAGCACCCGGAGTTGCCCGAGTTGTCCTTTTGGCTTATTTTTTTAAATTAAACTGTTTATTAGACTTTTCGGAAACCTCAGAAACCCAACTATAGACAACCAAAACGAATTGTCTTTACTAAGCTTTCCTAGTCCATAAATATGAATCTTTACAAAGCGCCACTTACACGAATTAATTAACTTCTTAGCCAAATGCCTGTCAGGATTAACATTTCATCATATGCCTTACGTTCAATTGTTTTTAATTCATATATATTTATTTGTCTTTGTTTATTTATTCTGGTGTAGTTCAGGCCATTATTCCTTCTCTTCCACACCGCCAGGAACACAAATAAAATAATAGAAAAATCAAATTATAAATAAAGTAAAACCAAACGAAAATATATGCAGACTACAGTCACATAAACTTTAAATGAGTTAGCATTGTCTTGAAGCTCAGCAAAACAAAACCATACCCCTCGGTCCCCATACGCCCGCTTAGCATTGTCTCAATGTTCTACAGATCTTACATTGTATCTCTATCGAATAGTGACTGTTAAATTTCAAGTGGCTTTTCTTAGTCGTGGGAGTCAGCATATTAAAAAGCATTACAACCTTTCTGCCGTCTCCTTTCCTTCCCACCGCAAATGTGACTATGCACAGAGACAGAGATATTTTGTTGTATGGTGCACAAAAATGTTTTAGATAATAGCTTAACAAGAGATAAAAGAAACACCTGGGCGTTACAGTCCGTAGAGTTTCAGAGTCACTTCACATGCTTTAGCAGAACTGAACGATCATCCAGCAAGTACGGAGGTATTGTGTGGTGAGTATGATTATCTCCCCACCTGTTTTAGCTGATTTTGAGAACTAGGTGTTCGCTACCTAAAGCAGGTAGCTCCCCAAATTCATCACGATGCTAGGTGGGCACCAGTCTCATACACTGACTGAAAATTTAATGAGAAAATTTCTTTCTCCATGAAGACAGGAAGAACCAGCGAGCATTTCGTTACGCGAGTCCAGGCATGGCGCCTTAAATCACGAAGTGGGACACGCAAAGAAGAAGAAAAATAGATTTATTTAACAGCATCATTCAAACTATTAAGTTGTATGGAGAAATATGGTCTCTGACAGGACAGATCATCGCTTATCTGACGAAGTGACGTAAGCGCCAAAACCAAAAATTTGGAGATACTTCGCCAGCACACTTCGTTGGACCATATCTATATTCTGACGAACTGGCGTACATCCATCTTGGTTACTTTGAACATCGTTTATCGTCGTAAACGCCATCGCTCTTTCATTCTTTTTCAGACGAACTGGCGTATCAGACTCGCAAGTCGCTTACGTCTCTTCGTTAGGTATTACCATTTTTAAAATTGGTCGTTACGTCTGTGTGTGCAGTGTATTGCTAGGCTCCCTATAATCCATGGATTGCCACGTGATGCCAAAAATGAACATTTATTTATAAATTCGAGCCAACTAACTACTTCAACATTATTAAGATGTCTAGAGTTTGAAATTGGCACAAAAAGAAACAGATTGAATGGACTACAGTCAGAGAAGTCAGAGTGACCAAAGACTACCCTAACTGCGTTTTTGTAAAAACCAGTCATTTGGAGGAACATTATGAGCAGCTATCTCTGAAATCACGGAATATTTCAAATTTTGAAGCTTCCTCTGCCTCTTCTTAATGTCACCTCTCCAAAGATTTCGGTTGAGAAGTACAACGATTTGCAGCAGCTATGCAAAGGGTCAACACCAGTAATAAGCATTTTATGAAACGTTCTACAAGGAACTCCCACATTAATTCTAGGGTACAATAATTATTATTAACCCATGAACATTTTCAATACTTGTTTGTGTTTCTTAAAATTGTTTGTAAACAAATAAATACATTGAATAATTTCAAGGGAAAAATTGTTCCGGGGCCGGGTATCGATCCCGGGACCTCTGTTGAACGTACCAGCGCTCTGCCAACTGAGCTACCCGGGAACTCCACCCGACACCTTCTCAACTTTTCCCTTTATATCCACATAACTCGCGTGGGCTGACGAAACGCCAGAGACCCACATCGAGTGCACACAATACTTGGAATTGTTTTTCTGTTAACGTACACAGTGACGTATAAATGCAAATTAATCTTTCAGATAATAGCTTAAAAGAGATTTGAATAATTTCAAACAAATTGTTCCGGGGCTGGGTATCGATCCGGGACCTTTTGAACGTCCAGCGCTCTGCCAACTTCAGCTACCCGGGAACCCCACCCGACACCGTCTCATTTTCCATATCAATCGAGTGCACACAATCTCTGTGATTGTGTGCACTCGATGTGGGTCTCTGGCGTTTCGTCAGCCCACGCGAGTTATGTGGATATAAAGGAAAAGTTGAGACGGTGCCGGTGGAGTTCCCGGGTAGCTCAGTGGCAGAGCTCTGGTTCAACAGAGGTCCCGGGATCGATACCCGGCCCCGGAACAATTTTTTCCCTTGAAATTATTCAAATCGCTAGGGGGCTTTACCTGAAAGTCTTTTGCAAATAAATACATTATTCATTAATTTTATGTAATTTAAAAAAATTCTTGATTTTGCTTTATTAAAATAAGTTTATAATCCTCTTTATTTCCTAGACTTTCAAATAATTATAATGTATAATAAAAATAAAAAATAAATAAAATTAGTCAAAAAATAAATAAAGAATAATACAACTCAAAGAATAGCATAAATTAGTATGATACGATCAGTCATGTGTATGGCGTAAGTGCCTTCCTATTATGAGTGAAATCTTTCGAACAGACGTATCTCCAATTAAGGTCTTCTTGGCCTCTAAGGTATCAAAATTTTAGAGTTTGCCATTAGTCCTTATTAAGAGAAACAATAAACGAACTGAATCAATGTATTATCTTTGACGTGTCAATTTATTACTTTGAGTTGTAGGTCCGCATATAAATACACTTTTCTTTCAACTGCTCTCCTGTAAAATTACACATTTGTCGCTTACGCCACTTCGTCTTTTTAGCGACGAGATAAGACATAAGACTAGTGGATTTTGATTTATTGAGAATGCGCTTACAAGGGACACGACAATAGAGTTATTAATCAGAGGAGTTTGGAAGTCATGGGTGTTACGTACTCTGTTATTAGAAAATTAGATAATATAATTTGTTGTTCTGTGAATTTAACTCTTTTTTGTTTCCTACCCTGCCTACGGAAGTTTGACTTCAAAAATATTCATTACAAAGGACAGAAAATTTCCAAAGTGGTCTTCTGATTTTTTTGCAGTATGGGTATATTTAAAAACGAAACATTCTTAAAAGAAGTCCGGTAGTAAGGAGATATAATGAATCACAAGGCACAAACAGAGGTAAAGTTGCTCGTTTAAGAGGCAAATGAAAATTAGAGTAGATATTTTCATTCTTGGTAAGTTTATTTAGTGCACTTTTGCACTCAAAATCTATTCAGTATCTGAAGTACACAATTTGTAATCTTACTGCTTAATAATTACTTGTGTAAATAGACAAGCAAGAAAATTTGTATGATTTATATTGCAGTATTTATCATTTCGAAGTAGTAAAAGAAACCAGTCTGAAACCTAATAAACGAATGACTAGATTGCGAATAGAATTTAAAGCAAAATTCCCGTGAAATAGATGCATTAAATTTTAACTGCAGCACGGCATGAAATATCTCTCTGTGCCTTCAATCTTCTCTCTCTTTTCCTTTCTCTGACTCAAACGCGATTTTAACTTTTTCTGAAAATAACAGATCTAATGAATGCAGATTTTCATTTAGAACTAGCCGTACCCGTGCGCTCCGCTGCACCCGTTAGAAATAAATATAAAGTAATTACATAATTAAAATAGGACATTTGATCCAGGGAACATTCGTGTTTGATAGAAGGATAAATAGTTTAATATATTACTTGATTTAAATTGCATCCAAATAATTAAAATGCGATCATTTTGGTCCAGAGACACTCATTTGGTGCAATGACAATTCCTTTAACATGTTTCTTAATTTTTATTACATGCAACCATAGTTTAATGAAGATTGACATCATTTAGATTTAATGTGTATATTTTATTTTACTTGTTATAGGTTTCCATTGAATTATGGTAATAACTTAATTTTAACCCTTGTTTTCTACTTATTCAGTAAATGGCTTTTGGCCCACTATGGTTCTGAACCCTTCAAATAACTTAAATTATATTATATAATATTACATATTATATATTATATTATTATATTATATTATATTATATTATATTATATTATATCATATTATATTATATTATATTATATTATATTATATTATATTATATTATATTATATTATATTATATTATATTATATTATATTATATTATATTATATTATATTATATTATATCAGAAGTTACTGTAATAATATTATAGAATTATGTCCATCTAGAGAAACTACACTTTCCAATGGTGAATTAATAATTAATTATACAAATCGGTTAATTTAGCTTCCAATATTACTTCATACAAACACAGAAACATTCTCTGTAGGCTATCTTTCATAGCTTTCGATTGTTGCTGTCCAAGGCCCCTTATAGACGAAGTCATTTGTTTTTTAATTCATTACACGGCCTTAGATGGCAGTTATTTTAATTTTAAAACTCATTTATCTCATTAAATATCAGTCCTATCAAACTTTTTCAAGGAATAAAACTTATCGGGAATTATTTTTAAAGAAACGTTTGTTATGTAAAATTTTTCACAAAAGTCAATAATAAGCGAGATATTTCGATTTATTTAATTCATGCCCCCTTATAACCCCCCTTTTAGATAATGTATTTTGAATGTCATATAGCCTAAAATCTAAGTTACAACGAACTTAATTTATATTCCAATTTTCATCGAAATCCATTCAGCCATTATCGCGTGAAAAGGTAACAAACATCCAGACAGACAGACATACAAACAAAAATTTCAAAAAAGCGATTTTCGGTTTCAGGGTGGTTAATTATATATGTTAGGACCAATTATTTTTGGAAAATCGAAAATTACCAGAAAAATTTCGGCTACAGATTTATTATTAGTATAGATTCTCATGATGGTTATCAGTGTGTATATGTACTCATTGTTGGTAAACAAATGAAGAACATCTCGCGATCCAGTCGTGGTCTGTGACTCCAAGTTCGAAGAACACGTTAAGGACTGCAGAAGATTTATACATCACACATTTCCAATTCGTGTAATCCCCTAGTTCGTAATCACCATAAATTTAGCTATTGACGACAGTTGAACATCGTTTGGTGAATTAACAAACAAATGCGCCGGACATATTTCATGTTCTGGTCTCTGAAACAGTCGCAAAATATGCATGCATTAGCATGAAGTCAGTGACCATAAATCTCTGGGATACTCAAAGAGCGAAGAGCATAAATAATCGATATTATACGGATAAAAGATATTGAACGCTTGATCTGGGAAGCCCCTAATCCGCAACAGAAATTCTATGTTGCAAGACGGACTCGGAATTTACGAAGAAGAATAACGACTGCATAGTTTCTTCAGATCTGCGAATTCATTGTGAGAAGAGACTCGCGCCGAGGTTTCTTACAGCAAACAAAACCGCGAATATTTCGAGCTCTACGGGGTGCCTCGTAAGTCAGGAGTAATAGCTTCTCCTGTCCGCCGCGATGATGGTCATCCATCTAAACTATAGCAAGCATTCATTGCAACTTCGAACTAGTTCTTAAATTCCCGAACAGAATGAATATTTACCCCAGGTGGGCTGACAGCGGAAACTCTCCTAAATCTTGAAACTGTTTGTAATTTGACAATCAGGTTTTTCCCTGTCTGTTCCATCGCTTTACATAATAATCTGCCAGCGAGAGTTAAAGTTAAAGATAAATATAGTCGATATCCAGTGCTGAAACATTTCAATACGATTTATCGGGTGGATATAAAAGAATATTAACTTAGTTGCAAGCTCACAAAAAGGAAAAGCTATTCATGTCGCCGTATTTCATGGCGAGGCAACACAGAATAATTTTGTTTTAGTAAGAAGTATTTCTTGATTAACATTTTCTCCCTCTTGTTTGCCTTCGGCTTATAATCGAAGTTTAATGAGGCTAATTTTTAAACGCCTAAGAAAACAGAGATTGCAATATTTATATCCATTAATATCGCTGAAAAATTGTCTCGCCCCAAAACTGAAGTAGGGGAATTTTTATAACTGAAATGCCTTGATTTGAATCTTAAATTCAAAATTCTCTATCAAACAGGCAATTATCTAATATATCAAGTTTAATTTTACTCGGCATTTAAGTATAAATTGTTCATTTGAAATTTTTTTAGCTAAAACTCATCATGAATTAAAAAGTTAACGCCGTTGAAACCAACTGAACAATGAATGAAAAAATTTTTAATACCTTATGTTAATAAAATAAACATGGCTTCCATTGGTAATAAATAATAATAATTCAACCTCGAATTTATTTTAGCTGAAGCATCTGTGGTGTAACATTGTTAAACAACAAAATTCTTTCTATTAATTAAACAATGAAATAAACTGGCGTCCTTAGACCTGGTCCTTAAAAACCCCCATAGAAAAATATCAGGTGGTTTAATCTGGTGATAATGAAAGGCCATTATTATGAGACAATTTTCCGAAAATCCATCTTGCAGGATGTTGTCTAAAGAATGTGTAACCATGTTGGCAAAGTGATGGAGCCCCATCTTGCTGGAAAATTGCTTGAATGTTTATCTTTTAGACAACAAACTTCCTGTTTCTTGAGCCCTAATACTTTTTCATTATTGACGACGTACGTCGGTAAAAGATGATGAATCAAGATGTTCTACTGAAGAGAAACAAACGCTGATACACGATCTGGATTTACGTTCTGCTTATGATAAGAGAAACAAAAAGGCTTTCTGCTGTTGAGGCGTCCAGATGCTGAAAGAGTAAAGACAAAAGATACGTAAAGTTCTCTTCTTTAATGATCTGGAGCCACGAAAGTCTTGCTAAAAATAAGTAACAACAATGGATTAAATCTTCCGCAATTTCCTCTTTACAATGGTACCAATCTTAACCCATTTGCATGCATTGTTATGAAAATATAACTATTTCTTTTATTATACTTATAAGCGGAACACGGTGTATATAAAGTTCAATTTTTCTCTCAGCATTTGCGGTACAATTGTTCATTTGAATTTTTTACAAAATCTCATCATGTTAAGAGTTGAAAATAGTTAACACCGTTAAATAATTGGACAATGAATGCAAAAAATTGTTTAATACGGGGTGATTAAGAAAGAATAATAAATATTTAGGTTATGGTAAAAAATTACATAAACATGTGTCAGATTTTCAGTGGGTGTGGAGGTACAGCTGATTGAATGTTACACATAACAAGCCTTACAAAATGAAGCAACGACAAATGACTACGTCCTATCGACTACATACAAAAAAATAGTAGATGTCGCTCTTCTGAGATCGTCTGCGGGCAGTACTGTTCATAATGGGTGTAGATAAACAGCTGTTTGTAGTTTCTTTGGCTATGAGGAGGGACATGGTCTTCCAGCATGACAGAGCCCCCGTAGTACATTTTAGCCGTCAGATGACACATCATCTAAATCTCACATTCCAGAACGATGATTTGGCCGCGGCTGTCACATGCATTGGCCATCAAGTTCCCCAGACATTATTCCTGTCGATTTTTTTCTGTGGGGTGGATGAAAGGCGAAGCGTTTAAAACAAAGTAAACAAAGGGACAAATAAAAGAGAGAAAAGACCTCAAAAGAGCAACAGTTACTGTTTTCAACGGAGCAGAAAAGTGCATAGAAATTTTGAAATGTATAATACCATTTAAATAAGCCACGAACGTAATCATTAAGTCATTTTTTGTCTTTCATTTTTGTCACTTGCAACACTTGTCATGTGAACATTCAAACAGTTGTATCTCCACACCCATTGAAAATTGTACACATGTTTGTTTCAACTTTTTTTTACTCAGAATAGTCCATGCTACCGTCAGTTATAATATTTACTGTTTTTTCTGAATCACCTGTATAAAAAGGATAGTCACTACATGTAATAAACATAGTAAGTGTTTTATATTTAGATATCGCCCTTTCTTTTCGGATTTGCTTTTGCCATGAATTTTATCTTCGCGCTTTTCGCTCACTGCCTCTGAATTCAGAGAAAAAGCGCACGTTCCAATGAAAAAAGTAATTTTTAAGATATATTCTGTGCCCCATAATCTTGTATGCAATTAACATACCTTCCGTTAGTTCCTAATTTTCCGCTCAAAATTTTTTAGGAAGTCAGTTCATCCAGCTCTGAAAGTAAGCAGCCACGCTGTTTTTTTTTTTACATTTAATTTTTCCATGGACACAAGATGCTCCATGACAGTCCGTACTTCTGGTCCAATGAAAATACCGTTGTTTAATCTAGCCTTTCCTAATCTAGTAGACCTATTGCTGTTGTGTCATTAGTTTTGGCAGAAAATGGAATTAAAGAGTGCATACAGCTTAACCCTACTAAATGTCAAGAATGTATGCTGCTTCATATACAGAGTGAACCTAAGTAATGTTATTAATTTAAGGGGTTATTCTTTGAGATATTTCAAACGAAAAAATTTCATACAATTTCACTCGCTTTTGCTTCCTTTTCGAGAAAAAAATTGTTTTGTGTGAAACATTTCATAGCGTGTTTTGGAAAAGCCATTAATTTAATTTCCAATATGGTTAATTAACTGAAGAAAGCAGTGTATTATGATAATAAATTATTGAAAGAATTTTAGTTTTGTCCTTTAAATGTGCAGAAATTTGATCCGAACAAATTTAACTTTTCGTTCTGCAAAGGAATTTTACAATGTTACATTTGTTCGGACCAAATTTCTGCACATTTAAATCCTGGGACTCATCTTGCCAAATATCATCTTACCGTCACCAATTCCACCGACCCTAACTAACCGCGAAGCTTAAGTTATGCAGATTCTTTAAATAATTATTGCGGGCAATGCAAATGTATGTTTACGTGAATATATAAGAACAAAAAAATGTGTATATACAGGATTTACCGTCTCTTACAGAGCTTATTTCCGAAGACATTCTGAGCAGAAAATGTCATATAAACATTTGTCCTAATCTCAATATTTTCAGAGCTACACTAATTTGAAGTTGTTTATAAAATACCATTATTCTTGAGTTTTAAGGGTAAAAAATATTACAGGAAAAGAATGAGCTGTTCAGGAGTATCATTTTTTAATTAGCTAGAATTCTGAAGCTAAAAATGTGTTGTGAATTCCATAGTTGCTTCGTACAGATTTTTTTTTCAATTTTTAACTACAAATTACATTTTTCTTACGCTTTTATCACAACAATTGTTACAAATTACGTCACTCTTGTAAATTCTTCAAGACATTACATTAGAATACATAATTAAACTGTAAAGAATCGAATTTCTAAAGTCGTATGATTTGTAACAATTTTTGTGATAAGTGCGTAAGAATGATGTAATTTTTATTTAAAAATTGAAAAGCAAAATCTGTACAAAGCAATTAACAACACATTTTCAACTTCAGAACACTAGCCAATTAAAGGAATGATACTTCTGAATAGTTCATTCTTTATTTTTAATATTCTTTTATCCTTAAAACTAAAGCAAAAAGGTATTTTACTAACAACTTCAAATCACTGTAACTCTGAAAATATTGAGAATAGGACAAATGTTTATATGACATTTTTTGCTCGGAATGTCTTCGGAAATAAGTTCCTTAAGTGTCGGTAAATCCTCGTGAAACACCCTGTTATTAGTTTGTTATTTAACGACGTTGTATCAACTATTAGCTTATGTAGCATGGATGGAATTTGTGATAGTGAGATCACAGTCTACTATATACAGTCACGAAGCTTGAGTTTTGAGGGTGCTAGAAACACTAGACAGTGACGGTTCTATTTTGCATTGCCTGTAATGAGGCGATATTAGCGATCCTAGTGGTGAGCAACTATCTAAAGTTTACATATTTACTACATATTGAGCTTCGCGACTGTATATACTGGACTGTGATGAGATGGTATTTGGCTAGATGAGGCAAAGAATTCGCCATAGATTAACTGACATTCGTTTTAAGGTTAATAAAAACCTCGGAAAAAACCGAACTAGGTAATCAGCCCAAGCGGGACTCGAACTCACGACCGAGCGCAGTTCGGGTTCAGCAGACACACGCCAACCGCCTGATGTACAACAGTGACTTATTTTCGATATTAGATTTAGATATGGCTAATAAGAAAATAAACATTCTGGCTTCGAACCCGGGCAAGTTGAACAAGAGACGCTGGAACGGGCGTGATGCATTGTATTGGTCATGCGGATCAGCCTCCGTCCAGATGAATCACATTCCTGGGAAGGTGAGAGAGCTCTAATGCGTCCCACTCAATTACCTGTGATTCACAAAAAAGTGCGCAAAAAACCGGATTTATTACTCATGTCAATGGAGCCAAGAGTCGCAGCTTCTGTACAGCGGAAATGGTAAAGTGGGAGGGGGCAGCGGATTGGCGAAAGTGCGAAGGATTAGTACCAGGGAACTCAGAAACACACATATTATATTTATTAGTCCTTCCAGTCATAATGGGAGGTCAAGTGCAACTAACGCCTCAGGCAAACGTCTAAAGAAAACGCTTCACGACAGTGAAAAACTGGATTCTTTTCGCCTCTCCAGGAGTCACGCATCCAGGGAAGAAATACTACAGTTTCAACGGATTTGAGGCCCTGCAAAGGCATATCAGAGGATCTACTTTACCATTAAAATACGATAATGGGGCAGAAACATGGACATTACTACAAGTGTAGAGAAGCGAATAAAAGCATTTGAAATGTGGATATGGAGAAGTATGGAAAATGAAGTGTATGATTTATTCACACTGCAAATGGGTATATTGTGGTAAATTACACTCAATAATGACAATTAATAATAAACACAACTAATAAAAAACAATAATTAATAATAATAATAATAATAAAATAAAATAATAATAACAAGGAGCATCCTAAATTAAAATGAAGCATGGTCACTTAAAATAACATTTAAAGTAAATCTACTTTGATCTTAACCCTAAGCTCGAACTAAGACCCACGAGTGTGACAGGTTCATATCTGCACAAGTACCTTTCGAACTTATTTCGCTGTCAACTCACTCATTGCACTGATTCTACCTGATTTCACTAACACTTCTAACCATTTCACTGTTCGAATACTTTGCACAGCCACTTCACTGACACCAACAACCTCACTTACACAATAGACTTCACTGACACCACACACACTTCACTGACACAACACACTTCCTCACTGATAGAACACTTCAAATAACAAGATATCAATTACACCGTTTAACTAGTGTGTATAATATACTACCGTCTATTAGTAAAGTCCTTAAGCCTATTTTTAAATATGTTTTTGGTTATTGGTAAAGCCTTTAGTAAGTCTGCAGGTAAAGCATTCCAGTCCTTGATAGTACGACTGAAAAACAAAACTTTCCAGTGTCCGTCCTCTGTCTTCTTTCCCTCAATTTATATGAGAGTTCCTTGAAGAGTAATTTGGCGGCTGCAACCTATTTTTTATTTCTCTCCAGGCAGGCTCACCTCTGTATGTTTTGAACATTGCGCATAATCGAATTCGCGTTCTCCGGTCCGTGAGTGTGTCCCATTTTAATGGTGAATTATTACGACAATACTTGAGAGCCCGTTTTTGAATCTTTTCCAGTGTCTTTATATGTTCTAATCTGTAAGGATCCCAAAATGCAGCACCATATTCCATTACTGGACGAACTAGTGACGAAACAGACAGAATAAGAAATGAAGCTGTGTTGGAAAGATGAAGAAAGAATGATGCTGAAACTGATCAGGAAGAGGAAAAGGAATTGGTTGGGTCACTGGCTGAGAAGAAACTGCCTACTGAAAGATACAGTAGAAGGAATGGTGAAAGGGAGAAGAGTTTGGGGCAGAAGAAGGTATCAGATGATAGACGACTTTAAGATATATGGATCATACCAGGAAATAAAGAAAAGACAGAAAATAGGAAGAACTGGAAAAAGCTGGGTTTGCAGTGAAACACCTGGTGATGGGCAGAACACTGAATGAATGAATGAATGCATGAATTAATTAATTAATGGTGTTTCATTTACGAGAAAGAAAAACCGATAGGATATTTAATGAAATTCCATTGATTGCGTGACACGACTACAGGACCTCTCATAAGTACGCTCGAAGAATTGACTAATTTTTACGATTTTTTGGTTGTGTTGTACATTACTGCTAGTAAGAACCTTTCCCAGTGCCGTATACTCGATTTCGTTACGCGTTCGCGCGCCAGAAGTCTCCACTTTTCCATATAGAGATGAATGAAACTATCGCTATGAAATTCAAAACTTAGGATTAATGACGAAAAACCATAAATTACGAATATTGCAATGAACTTACACTTAACACTAATTATGGCTCACAGTTCTCAACATGGGTGCCGCCCCGAAGAATGCACAAATGCGTAATATAATATAATATAATATAATATAATATAATATAATATAATATAATATAATATAATATAATATAATATAATATAATATAATATAACTTCTGTCTGATGCTTTTCCAATTCACTGCGGGCTAAAGCAAGGATATGCACTATCGCCTTTACTTTTTAACTTCGCTCTAGAATATGCCATTAGGAAAGTTCAGGATAACAGAGAGGGTTTGAAATTGAACGGGTTACATCAGCTTCTTGTCTATGCGGATGACGTGAATATGTTAGGAGAAAATCCACAAACGATTAGGAAAACACGGAAATTTTACTTGAAGCAAGTAAAGCGATAAGTTTGGAAGTAAACCCCGAAAAGACGAAGTATAGGCCTATGATTATGTCTCGTGAACAGAATATTGTACGAAATGGAAATATAAAAATTGGAGATTTATCCTTCGAAGAGGTAGAAAAATTCAAATATCTTGGAGCTACAGTAACAAAAATAAAGGACACTCGGGAGGAAATTAAACGCAGTATAAATATGGAAAATGCGTGTTATTATTCCGTTGAGAAGCTTTTGTCATCTAGTCTGCTGTCAAAAATCTGAAAGTTAGAATTTATAAAACAGTTATATTACCGGTTGTTCTGTATGGCTGTGAAACTTGGACTCTCACTTTGAGAGAGGAACAGAGATTAAGGGTGTTTGAGAATAATTTTCTTAGGGAAATATTTGGGGCTGAAAGGGTGAAGTCACAGGAGAATAGTGAAAGTTACACAACGCAGAATTGCACACACTGTATTCTTCACCTCACATAATTACGAATATTAAATAGACGTTTGAGATGGGCAGGGCATGTAGCACGTATGGGCGAATCCAGAAATGCATATAGAGTGTTAGTTGGGAGGCCAGAGGAAAAAAAAAGACTTTTGGGGAGGCCGAGACGTAGATGGGAAGATAATATTAAAATGGATTTGAGGGAGGTGGGATATGATGATAGAGACTGGGTTAACCTTGTACAGGATAGGGACAGAGAGGGTTTGAAATTGAACGGGTTACATCAGCTTCTTGTCTATGCGGATGACGTGAATATGTTAGGAGAAAATCCACAAACGATTAGGAAAACACGGAAATTTTACTTGAAGCAAGTAAAGCGATAAGTTTGGAAGTAAACCCCGAAAAGACGAAGTATAGGCCTATGATTATGTCTCGTGAACAGAATATTGTACGAAATGGAAATATAAAAATTGGAGATTTATCCTTCGAAGAGGTAGAAAAATTCAAATATCTTGGAGCTACAGTAACAAAAATAAAGGACACTCGGGAGGAAATTAAACGCAGTATAAATATGGAAAATGCGTGTTATTATTCTGTTGAGAAGCTTTTGTCATCTAGTCTGCTGTCAAAAATCTTAAAGTTAGAATTTATAAAACAGTTATATTACCGGTTGTTCTGTATGGCTGTGAAACTTGGACTCTCACTTTGAGAGAGGAACAGAGATTAAGGGTGTTTGAGAATAATTTTCTTAGGGAAATATTTGGGGCTGAAAGGGGTGAAGTCACAGGAGAATAAGAAAGTTACACAACGCAGAACTTGCAAGCACTGTATTCTTCACCTCACATAATTAGGAATATTAAATCCAGACGTTTGAGATGGGCAGGGCATGTAGCACGTATGGGCGAATCCAGAAATGCATACAATGTTAGTTGGGAGGCCAGAGGAAAAAGACCTTTGGGGAGGCCGAGACGTAGATGGGAAGATAATATTAAAATGGATTTGGGGAGGTGGGATATGATGATAGAGACTGGGTTAACCTTGTACAGGATAGGGACCAATGACGGGCTTATGTGAGGGAGATAATGAACATGCGGTTTCTTAAAAGCAATTTGTAAATAAATGTAATATAATAATATAATATAATATAATATAATATAATATAATATAATATAATATAATATAATATGTGATCGCTTCGGAAGAACTTAGGCCTGTCAACTTCTTTGCGGTAAACTTAAAGCTCTCCGTTCGTCAATCATGTTTATTATAAATGGTTTTGAATAAGAGTTAATTCTCATGGGATTCAAATCGTACCTTTTTCGCTACAACCTCAAGAAGACGTAATTTTTCAAATGAAGGGTGCGGCAAAACATCCCCCCTAATTTAAAGTTTAAGTAAAAAACAGATGTATCAAAATAAGGAAACCTTATTAATATGAATGGTATGTTAACAGTGGGAATTTTTATTTTTTTAATAATGTGTCTCTCAAGTGGTGTCCTTCACTATCAGTGCATTGTTGAATGCGACTTCGGAAATTCTGAATCACTCTAACTAGCATTTCTTGAGGAATAAGACCAATTTCTTCCTGTATTGCATTTCTTAGGTCTGGCAAAGTTCTCGGCAGATGTTTGAACACCTCAGCTTTAAGATGCCCCCATAGAAAAAAAATAGCAGGGTGCTAGATCTGGTGATCGTGCTGGCTAGGGGACGTCGCCACGTGAAGAAATTAAGCGTCCGGGAAACATCTGAGCAGCGACAACGGAATTCAGAAACGATACCACAGCATAAGCACGTTCTTCACCCGTCCACGGCATGGTTGGAATTCGTTACAGATTACAATTTGCACTAATTGAATGTCAATTCCGTGTATTCAATGTTCTATTCAATTCTTATTGTTTTGCGCATGTCATTTTATATCGCTATGGCAACGCATGTAAACCTAAATTTCCCATTGTACAGATACAATTCATATTAATGCAGTTTCCTGATTTTGATCCATCTGTTTTTTATTTAAACTTTAAATTAGGGAGGATGTTTTGCCGCACCCTATATATATCTCAATGTTTCTGTGACAGAAAACAGATGCCATTCACAAATTCAAGATCTTTGAGTCTTCCAGTCAGGCCTCATTGTATACCCCTTGTATTTCTTCTGTTACTTTTTATCATCTATCCATCATCCATCATCTATCAATGCATCCGTGTCACACACTAGATCTTAGAGCTATGGACTCCTAGTTTCTCCACTTGTATACTTATTACATGATTTAATACTGCGTTAATCCAAGTTGGTACACTAGGTACATTTTCTCGCTGCTGTTCGATCAGGCCTTGCTAAAATAAGATCCAAGACCCTGACGGGCTTTCATAGAGAGTTACTTCATCACGTCTTTATGTTCCCCCATATCGTCGTTTTATTTGTTGCTTAATTTCCTCGAGCTGTCCAAAATCAAGGAGAGGTATGCCCACACCACGCCGGACCAGCCGAAACCTGGACATCCTTGAGACACACGTTGCTGATGATCATGATAGTGAAATCATGCGCCTTTAATGTTGATTTTACATGAACGCAGTTTATTTTTCAGGGCCATTACTATTATGTAAAAATCCCTATAATTTTGCAGACGCCGTACCTTTTTTTATATTTTAGTCACGGAGCAGCTGTAAGCAAGCATGAAGCATCTGAAGGTCTGGATGCAGTGCACAGACTCATGCAACAGCGACGGAGAACGTGCTATCTGCTGAGAGATGATTGAACAAAAGACGGGCGTGTTAGCTTGTACCTACTTCACACATTCACGCGTGGCCCACTCTATTATTCGTTTATTGACACGATGTCAACGATCATTGTCGCATTCTTTCGTTCCACAATTCCATCATACTTACTATCTGTCATCGGCGTGTCTTCAATTTTCACCTCAAGAAACTCTCGTTCAGAATAGTAGTAACTTCTTTGATTCATTTAGTGCTCTGCACGAGGGCAGGTCTTTCACTGCAAACCCACCTTTCTCCAATCTTTTCTATTTTCTGCCTTCCTCTTCGTTTCCTCATATGATCCACATATCTTAATGTCGTATATGATCTGATATTTTTCTACCCCGAACTCTTCTCCCGTTCACCATTCCTTCCAGTTCTTCCTTCAGTAGGCAGTTTCTTCTCAGCCAGTGAACTAACCAATTCCCTTTCCTCTTCCTGATCAGTTTCAGCATCATTCTTTCTTCATGAGAAGGATAAGTAATATCTTGAGGAAGATAAGAAGAAAATCATGAGAAGCATAAGTAATATCTTGAGGAAGATAAGAAGAAAAGCATGCGAAGGCTAAGTAAAACCTTGATGAAGATAAGAAGAAAAGCATGAGAAGGATAAGTAATATCTTGAGGAAGATAAGAAGAAAAGCATGAGAAGGATAAGTAATATCTTGAGGAAGATAAGAAGAAAAGCATGAGAAGGATAAGTAATATCTTGAGGAAGATAAGAAGAAAAGCATGCGAAGGCTAAGTAAAACCTTGATGAAGATAAGAAGAAAAGCATGAGAAGGATAAGTAATATCTTGAGGAAGATAAGAAGAAAAGCATGCGAAGGATAAGTAAAACCTTGAGGAAGATAAGAAGAAAAGCATGAGAAGGATAAGTAATATCTTGAGGAAGATAAGAATAAAAGCATGAGAAGGATAAGTAATATCTTGAGGAAGATAAGAAGAAAAGCATGAGAAGGATAAGTAAAATCTTGATGAAGATAAGATGTACTGCCTACTAGCGTACATTGCATGTGTATCCTAAAACAGAAATGATAATTGTATGAAAGTGTCACCCGATTTTTAAGACTGCTCATAATTCCTTAACATTATTGAAAGTTGCAGAAAACTTAATATATTCTTTCTACAAATTCTTCCTATATGTTTTTCAACATAAAGAACAATGCTTAAAAATAGCAAGAACTACAGTAAAAGTCCATCTTTATATAGTTAAAGTACAGAAGCAGTGGTGGCTCGTGAACTTGTGGATTGGGAGAGCTGCAGTAAGATTTCGGTACATACAAATTTCACTTCTTGATACCATTACTAATAAGTATAGGACAAAAATAAATGCACGACATATCGAAAAACCAAAACTTCCTGGCTTAGTTGGGAGATATCTGTGGGACCATTTGCTAATCCCTAAGAAAAACTAATACCATCGATTTCAGTCTGAATTTCAGATCGGCAGACACTCAACTTACAATCTACCAGTTCATTCTGAATTGTCTTAGAATAACCTTAAACAGTGGCATGTTCCAAATGATTTTTGAGAGGCTCGTTTAGATTACTCACGAACTTCAGCAACCCACGAAACACATCAGGGTTCTTCGAATCGTTTTTTCATCATGTCCCCTAAGGGGAAGTTCATATTGTACAAATTTGATACAATCAATATTTTTTAAAAAATAATTTCACGATTTTTTCTCACTTCTTGATTATGTTTGAGAATGTTTGTTCTGTTCGTTTCACTTAATTGCACAGCAGTACGAGTTGCATAACATAGCCAATGAAACAACATTTTTCAGGTGAGACTGCGAAGATTCGTGCATTTTAATTGAAAAATGAGTTCTATTCAGTCAATACTTAACATAAAACACAATAAAACATGTTATAATAACATTTTAAATTTGTGTAAATGTTATTATAACATGTTTTATTGTGTTTTATGTTAAGTATTGACTGAATAGAACTCATTTTTCAATTAACATTGAACTTAACGGAACCAATATGCCTTTGAAATTCGTGCATTTTGCTTTTTAGGGGCAAATGTCCTAAATCTGTCACACCACACCTAGTTCATGCAGCATCACCACCGACGAGGAGGCAAGGAAAACAAAATACAGATTTTTTTTTGTTCACATCTACGTAACCACAAATGCTTAGCGTAAATTTCATTGTTATACTTCCTTACATATATGCACTATTTCGGCTGGATGAAGCTTAAGTAAGATTTAAGTCGGGTAACGGACGACCCTTTAATTTCACTTCATTACATCAATATTCTTCGCAAGGGAAAGTTGAGAAAAATAAAATTAATATTCTGTAATTCACACACACTCATGCTTGCAAATTTGCCCTGTTTAAGTTAAGGTATTAAGACGTCACACCAAAGCAACATTCAGATATACTGATGGTCAACAATTTTCTAAAACTGGAAAAAAAAAGTCTCTTTCGTATTTTACGTGCTGTATCAAAAGGATTCTACTCGTGCAATCATTTTGAGTTAAGGCAAATATTAGGTTCTGCTGGAGGCTGGATATATACGTAATAATAAGGCAAAAGAAAATATTAATTTCGTTATATTAACTCGATAAGATTCTACAACAATAAGTATGTGAAAAGAAAATAAAAATGTTGTCATTAAGTTTCAAGGGAATAGAGAATCCATTTGACGCAGCATTACAATAGCGGTGTGGGAGGAGAGGAAAGATCCCTTGTGGCCTGGCTCTGCAAGCCACTGCAGCGAGATATGGGTTTTAAACAGTGGCAGTTTCCCTCTGCTTCCCTTCACCTCTCTACTCCCTAATCATGCAAGAGAGACTCTCTATGAGCTGACCACCCTGCAGATCCCAGGACGACTTTGAATGCAGTGTCAATTCCAATACAGTCGACGCGCAAAAGATTATGCATAAGATAATAGTACATATTCCCGGCCAGATGAAATATAAAGCAATTTACCAATAAAAGCTGTAACAATTCTTCTACAAATTAAAATAAATATTATTTTTATTTTCCTGTCAAAGCAGGGAGTGCTGCAGCTCCGCAGCTCTTATGGACGAGCCGCCCCTGGAAGTACGTATCTAGTCTTCCATGTTCACCACATCCTTACGAACTATCTTACAAACTACAGAGGTGTGAAAATTATTAGAATAATCTTAATTTTAAAGGTTTTTTAATAGTTCCTTCACAAATATTCATTGAATTGATGAATATTGGTATATAATATTACTATACTGATGTAGGATATATTTGCTACTAACAATGCCGGAAAGCATTGTTGTACATTGGTATTTTTCTTATTTTACAATTGTTATGGGAATTCAGAAATTATTATATTATGTTGGCGGAATTGGAAACATCAAAAATTAATTAAGAAATGCTTTAAACAAATTAATCTTTGCGTTTACATTGTTGTGAAGGTTCAAATGAACGTATACATCTGTTTTGTGCATATAATTTTTTATGTTTCCAATTCCGCCAACATAATATAATAATTTCTGAATTCCCATAACAATTGTAAAATAAGAAAAATACTAATGTATTTGCTTTCCGGCATTGTTAGTAGTAAATATATCCTACATCAGTATAGTAATATATACCAATATTCATCAATTCAATTAATATTTGTGAAGGAACTATTAAAAAACCTTTAAAATTAAGATTATTCTAATAATTTTCACACCTCTGTATGACGATTTCTGTCTGCAATCGTAATATTTATTTTATTCCGGTCTGCCATTTCTCGTGTTTTTTTTTCATGCAAAGACTTCAACATTGTTAAGTTATACTTATACCCATATGTTAAGGTCGACAAAGTTAAGAGCATTTAAGGAAATCTAATTCAGTGCCATTCATGTATTTCATTGGAAAATTATTCTTCTCGCTTTAAAATTCAAAACATGTTATTCTATAATCAATTGAAATTGGCAGCATTGCCAGACAGCAGAAGAGAAATGTCATGGAAAACAAGAAGGAAGAACAGGACAGCTGGTACATAGAAAAAAAGGAAAGAAAATGGCGGGACTGCATCATGTTCCGAGCTTTTTGCATTTCTGTGGATTGCGATAACATAATTGTAAGCAGCAAGTTACACATTCAGTGTCGTCTTTCTAAGAATCGGAAGTACAAAAGTGCATTACTTCAGAGTGACCTTACAGATCTTCAGTAATATTTAATACATTATACAACCCTTATCATTTCGCCCTCCCAGGTTTAGTACAAGGTTCTCATAATAATATGGTTTCGTCATTGTAGTGAAGCGTACTGACATCTCAGACGATTGCTAATCCGTGCTTCTTGTTGAATTCTAATGACCACGTATCGACTTCATAAGTAATTAATAACTAAGAGTGGTCATTGGCTGTTAATACCATTCTGTGATTCAGGTTAAACGTCTTGACTACTTTATGTCATTTCTTATAGCTCATTAAATTGTATGCTGTCTATCTTCTTCTACAATTCAAGTCTTGCTAAAGGATGCATGAATTCAATGATCTTATACAGGGTGAGTCAGGAGGAAAGGTACATGGTTTGAATAGTGATAATATTGGTGATTCTGAACAAAAAAGTTTATATGAACTTCTATCCTGTTCTTAACGGTTTCGGAGAAAACTAATGGAAACAATGAGGAACGGGAAAAGTGCAAGTGACTGTAAATTAAAACGTGTACTTTTCTTTACAGAACATGTTGAAAAAGTCCACCGTCAACTTCAATGTTCTTGTACATAGCTGCTGTGTTGCTGATCTGAGCTGATTCGGACATTCCTTTACTAGAACACAAACATGTAAAATGCAAACGAGAAGTCCTCCCTTATTTCCACTTTGCGCTTAAGCCAATAATCCAATAAAGTAAGGTCGGGTGACCTCGGTGGCCAAGAAATGACCACCACGACTGAGCCAACGCCCAGGATACGTTTCATTAATCCTACTATAACCTAATATCTTTCTGGTTGCGTTCGCATGTAAGTGCTGATGAAGGACATGAGACTGACTCCCGTGATTTTAAAACAGCTGTATGTCAGATACTGTTAAGAACAGGGCAAATGTTCATATAATAGTAGGTTATTTTACGACGCTTTATCAACATTTATCAGCCCTTTTAGCATCTGAATTTCCTGAAAGTGATAATGCCCTGTATATGAGCCCGAGTCCAGCACTTAAATTACCCAGCATTTGAACTAATGACTTTGGTTGAGGTAAACCCCGGAAAACCTCAACCAGGTAAAATCCGACCGAATCGAACCCGGCCACCTGTTTCAGCCAGACGCAACCATTACTAATATAAATTAGGTGTGACATGTTCATATAAATTTTCGTTCAGAATCACCAATATTATCAGCCGTCACAAGATGTACCTTTCCTCCTGAGTCACTCTGCATGTAAAAGTAGAGTAGCTTAAATTATATTCATACAATAACAGAATGCTTCAATCTCGAAAACCTATGGCTGTAAATTTTATTCGAAAAGAAATTGAACTAATGACTTTGCGAGGATAAGGAATCCTTAAAATCTATGAGTAAAATCATATAGTTGAAGCAAGTACCATACTTCAGCTACGTGCAATTTATTATAAGATAAATTAAGGAGATGAGGCCGAGGATTTCCAGAATTACCTTGAGATATGAATTCAAGTGCGAAAACCTAAAAACCCAACTCAGAAACGAAACAGTGAAAGAGAATGATTTTATATTTTTCAAGGCTTTAGTTATCACTTCCCACTTATACGACAATTAAATTTTGGTTTTAAAAAGTAAAGAAGAAAGTAGTGTAGAATGAACAGAAATTATTTATAATATAGGGTATTAGTAACGGGAGATTTTAATGCGCAGATAAAGTAAAAGAGAACTGGATGACGATATAACAAGACATTATGGGCAAGGAGGAAAAAATAAGGAAGTTCAGGGTTTGCTACATCTACATCTAAGAAACAGTAAAGATGGAAAACGGATTGTTTCAGAATAAAACAAGTTACAAGAACATAATAATACCGGTATCTGAAACTGTTTACCTGACTTTTCTTTACAACATATCCAAAGCACATAGGCTACATTTCAGTTAATTTTTTCTTTAAAATATTATGAGTCACATTTCAGACCCAAAATTAAAAAAAAAAAAAAAAAAAGAAAGTCTTCGAAACTTTTCATCATAAAAATTTGAAACGTGGTACTGTTACATCTCGATATACTCCAAACATAACCTGAAAATATCATAAAATTGAGCAATAAGAAAAGTGTTTTTACAAGTTCCATATTGTCCTCATAAAATGCAGGATTGCAACTGCGAACTCTGGATTCAACGACTAGAATCAATATAACCACAAGAACAATGAGTCGAAACAAGTTAACAATGTTGAAGGACCAATGTCGAGACGATGGTAATGGTAATAATAATAATAATTGAAATAAGATAATTTAATCTAGGTATTACCCAATAAAATCACTTTTCAAACATATAGCAAACATTACAAAATGATTTAACATTGGTGATAAGAAAATGTTACAAAGATGATGACAGAACGAACATAATAACGATCCATAGAACAGCGAAAATAATAATAATAATAATAATAATAATAATAATAATAATAATAATAATAATAATAATAATAATAATAATATTCACTTCTTCAGCTTTCAACTGCGTGGATAATAATAATAACAATAATAATAATAATAATATTTAATAATAATATTCACTTCTTCAGCTTGCAACTGCGTGGATAATAATAATAATAATAATAATTAATAATAATAATCTGACAAACTGTTGAAATAAGATAACTTTAATCT
Organism: Periplaneta americana; assembly: GCA_025594305.2. Classification (NCBI taxonomy): domain Eukaryota; kingdom Metazoa; phylum Arthropoda; class Insecta; order Blattodea; family Blattidae; genus Periplaneta; species Periplaneta americana. Next base: position 29,076,063 of record JAJSOF020000001.1, read on the forward strand.
AGGTATTACCCATATAAAATATTTGAAACATAATAACAAACATTACAAAAATTATTTAACATTTAATTAGAAAATATTACAAAGATGATGACAGAACGAACACCATTCAAGGATCCATAGAACAATAATAATAATAATAATAATAATAATAATAATAATAATAATAATAATAATAATAATAATAATAATAATAATATTTAATAATAATATTCACTTCTTCAGCTTTCAACTGCGTGGATAGTAATAATAACAATAATAATAGTAATAATATTTAATAATAATATTCACTTCTTCAGCTTGCAACTGCGTGGATAATAATAATAATAATAATAATAATAATAATAATAATAATAATAATAATTCTTCAGCTTGCAACTGCGTGGATAGAAATAAAAATAATAATAATGAATAATAATATTTAATAATAATATTCACTTCTTCAGCTTGCAACTGCGTGGATAAAAATAATAATAATAATAATAATAATAATAATAACAATAATAATAAGAGTAATAATATTTCCCTCAGGCAACACATTAAATGTGGTAGCGGCTGTTGAATCTCACTGATGTGCAATTTATCGGTCGTATTATGCTATGTTGTTCTGAGGACATTGCTCTGCGAATTGCATCACTGAACGTCTTTGACGCCATTTTGAATGGACAAGTTTTATTATGTAAACATATTGCTTCTTTTCATATTCGAATGACATATGCTTGTACGATGCCGTAACACCTGGACCACAGCGATATTACTTCGCTCTCACCTGTGAAAATATACTTTACGGCAGGGGATGTCGGGACAGAAGGGAAGAGCAGAGAAGGTGAGAGGTACTTGAGATGTGTAAATTTGGAGGTAATTGGAAAATTAGCTAATCATTATTTTAAGAAGGAGACATCTCTTTAGAAATAATTTGACAGTCGGCGTGTTTGAGGGCTCCGGCTCTTTCAGCAGACTTATGGGGCGGGCCGCAATTAATTCGCGTCGCGAGTGCAGGTTGGCAAGCCGCCGCCGTGATTTAGTATACGAAAAACAAACAGGTTCGCTGTGCATACTCATGCACTGTGTTATGTTCACCGACGCGTCGACGCAAGTACTAGATATTTATCTACTTTCGAAGTGCAGCTTGCTTGAGATGTATCGAGCGGTACGCAACTTGGCGCAGCACCTGACTTTCGTTTTGAAGTCCACGAGTAGAAATCCGAAGATCATATTCTGATGAATTATTTATAAACATCTCTCTCCTCAGATTTTGGAAATTTGCACAAAATAATTTATCATTTAAGCTACGAAGGCTATCAAGATTTCAAACATCGCTTACCCTGCATGCGGTTATCTTAAAGCGCAAATACAAGGGAGGATCGGAAAGTACCGCACAATTACGGAATACTATTTTGGTTAGGATGTTCAAATTTGGTATATACAGTAGAACCCCAATTATCCGTCACCCTATTAACCGATTGGTGGATTATCCGACTCTTTCTCTCGCTTCTCTTTTTTGCTACAGAAATAATAGAATATTAGCACGTTATTTTTCCTAAAGAGGGTTATTACAAGACTTTATTTACCCTTACATAGTATGGTCTACTGTTGGAGTTGTCGTACTGTATAACTTCTATATGAAATGTCTTCCACGGCTATCAAAAGAAATCGAGTTGTGCTAAGTATAAAAAGTGCAAATAGGCTACTGTAATTTACAGTTAGTGATTTGGAGAATGAGAAACTGTGGCTCATCTCAGAATACGAGATTGAAGTCACAATAAAAATCAAGGATGAAGTGTATAGGGGAGAGTTGGGTAATATCGGACAGTGCGTTTCTTTCATCTACCACCAGATCGTAGTACCTGAATGACATGGTTAAGTTTCTGTATGCGACATGACAGAAACGTAACCATGGCATTCGGGTATTATCATCTGGTGGTAGATGAAAGAAACTCACTGTCCGATATTACCCGATGTCCGATACTATCCAACTCTCCCCTATATAAAGTATTAAATCTACAACATAAGACCTCTACTATTATTATCTTTCCACAGACAGCCATTTACTCATACAAGGAGTTTCCATGGTAAGAACCCCGTTGTTAATAACCAGACTTAAATCAGTGAACTTCTGATCCACTACCTGGTGTATTGAAAACAATATCATAGAGGAAATTACGAAAATGTAAGCATTATTCACTAAATTTACGAAAATCTTTTATGGTACGGATTATCCGATTTTTTCGATTAACCATTCAGCCCAACCATTTCATTATCACTGATAATAGAGGTTCTATTGTAGTTAGTTTGAATCTTGCGTTACAGATAGCAATGATTCGATCGCATGTCACCCTGGAGAAACGAGCTGTAATTACTGAGTAAAAATGGCGCGTTTTCTACTGCCATCGTTCACTTACGAAGGGCAGCGAGGTGTAGTCCGTTTTTTTTTTTTTTTTTTTTTTTGCGAAAAACGAAACATTCGAGTGAAATTCACGGAGATATAGCAATATCTCCATGTAGTGAAATTCTTTGAAGAAGTCCGTCGACGAAACACGTTCCGGCCGACCAGTGATCGCTGCAACACCACCCAATGTCAGAGGCATCATTAAGGCGTCAATCACCCACCCTACATAAGAAGCGGTGTGTTGTTGGGGAAGTACGAATATGTACACAGATGTGTTTCGATTTCTGCCAGGAGTAATAACATTCTGATCGGGTTAACAGCCGATAGGGACTGAATATACATCGACTGGGGAAACGCGACTAGAAGTTAATGTTTGTAAACAAAACGCACGGACCAAGAATGCCTGTCCTGATACAGCTATTTTATCTGAACTTTAGTGATTACTATTGTCATGATAATCGAAGAAAACCATGTTTGCATATGTTAAATCTGTTTGCATGCAATATGCATTTTGAGTATAAACCCGGGCTATATCACATATTTCCATATAGGTCTACAGCAGTCATGTCAATTGATGCCCATAGGAGCAAGCGCGCGCTTTAGAGCTCAGGAGAGCCTGAGCGCTTTACAGCGGAAAGGAAAGAGACAGACGAAAGAGGTGGTATATGCTGCTTGGTCGAGCTATATTCAGGGATGGCCAGCACTGATTCGATGGATAAAGGGAAGAGAACTTATTAAAACTGTATCCATGTTAATTTTTAGATTTGTCTGAGAAGTATAAGTGCATTATAAGAATGTAAGTTTTAATTTTAATGCTCATTTTCACAAGTTTGATTTTTTTTATTCAAAAGAAATATTTTCTTAACTTTTTTTTATAGAAAAGTGAAATTTTCAGATATAGGCCTATTTATTTAGTAGCCTTACAGAATGTTTTCATAAATCTAATATACCGTAAATACGTATTACTGAAGATAGTGTATTGAAAATTTTGAAAATATTCGCATAGAAATTATTTGTAAGGAAATGAATTAACAAAGCAACTGCTGTTACATCATAAGCAAAAGATACGTGCCCATGTATTGTAAAAATGTCAGCTCTATAGCTTCAGCACATTTCGATAAAATAATTTAATATCCTGATGATAGGAAGTTGCTCACCAATATCACCTTAAGAGCATAATGCGATAAGAGTTTTGTTATGGAATATTAGTTACACTTAAAACATATACAGCACCTAGGTAACTTTGCTTTGTACTGTAATATTGTTTTGATTGGTTTATTGATTACTTTTATAAGTCTAAAGGTACCATCAATATCAATTCCAACTTATCATGTCATGCTCAATCTCTTTTTTTGGGATATCACTTTCTTCATAAGTGATGTGCTTCATCCATTTAGTACAGTATAGCTGTACTACTATGGAATTTATGCGAATATTTCTTCTTAACTCTTTATTCTGTTATTAACATTTAAAAGACAATATTAAAAATTTGGTATTAATACTTTTGTTTTACAAACATTATAGATAATATCAAACAGAAAGAAGCCATATAAAAATAACGACATAAAATTTCACGTTCCGTCTGAAGTTTGTGCACCATTGTTTTCTTAATCCAACAGGCTGCTTATTTATATACACAACCCTTCCTCTTTCCATACTTAGCGCTTGATGCCCGCGCACGACGTCAAGGTCAGAAAAAATTCGCTTGCTTTGACATCACTGGCCTACAGTATCATTTACACATCTTCCACGACTTCACAACTGTCCGCGGACTATCAAAACTGGCTGAGTGTGCTCCCCTCTATCGAGAAACAAGAAACACTGGTAAGTGGCAACACAAAATTTTATTCTTAAAGTAGAATAAAGCCCAGGTACCGCTGAGTTTATAGCCTTTATTCTTCAGAACGAATGCATTTTTGAAAGCCAATACACAGACAAATCACTAGCCTCTATTGTGTGTTTCCTTATCCGACTGTTTAAGAAGAAGCGTAACTAAACAACAATCACAGCGCTTAATAATCCTTCAAGTTATTTAATGCTAAATATAGAACGCGAGTTAAATAAGCAAAGGATCAATCATGTGCTCATTAACGTCGTGCAATAACAAATTATGTGCCTCCTGTCTTACTTGTGCGGCCCTCGGGGAGTCTGGTTCTATAAATGCAATTATTGCAGCACGTAACTTTGCTCGTCATGCTCTGTTCATTATGGCCAGACACGGATTTACGAAATGGACAGCTTATAACTCGCGTATGGATTTTGAACAGATGTTGTATTAAGTGCTGTCACTCCAGATTCGTGCTTCTGTTTTAGTAGCCTACCGCTGAAGAGCATTGAACCATGAATCTCGTCAGTTCAGGAGATGTAATCTCAGGATCTCAGGAGATGCACATCATTTCATCCCGAGTTTCACGATATGCCCACCCAAGTGGCCTGTGTGAGGACAATCCAGCCAATACCCCTCCCTTCAGCATAATATACATTGTGCCCCCGAAATCATGGTAATATTGGTGCCAGATGAAAATGAAGCTCTCAACGTTTCTCCTCTGTAAATCTGAGGCGCCGAAGAAACAAAAGTTGGTAACAATAGAATAAATTTAATAATTGTTACAATATTATACATGATGGATGTGCAGTAGAGCAAGTGGACAGCTTCAAATACTTGGGATGTACTATAAGCAGTAAAATGAGCTGCTGCCAGGAAGTCAAAAGGAGGATAGCAATGGCAAAGGAAGTTTTTAATAGAACAAGGAACATCTACGGAGCTCTGGAAAAAGAACTGAGGAAAAGACTAGTAAATTGCTTTGTGTAGAGTATGGCGTTGTATGGAGCAGAAACATGGACATTACGACGAAATGAAGAGAAGCGAATAGAAGCATTTGAAATGTGGATATGGAGAAGAATGGATCGTGTGAAATGGACAGACAGAATAAGAAATGAAGGTGTGTTGAAATGAGTGGGTGAAGAAAAAATTATGCTGAAATTGATCAGGAAGAGAAAAAGGAATTGGTTTGGGTACTGGTTGAGAGAATTTGCCTTTTGAAGGATGCACTGGAAGGCATGGTGAACGGGAGAAGAGTTCGGGGCAGAAGAAGATATCAGATGATAGACGACATTAAGATATGTGGATCATATAAGGAGACAAAGAGGAAGACAGAAAATAGGAAAGATTGGAGAAAGCTGGGTTTGCAGTGAAAGATCTGCCCTTGAGCATAACACTAAATGAATGAATATGGATGTTTGGTTGTACATGACTGGCATAAGAAGCAGAGAAGTCTGATAACCTGTGTGTTGCAGTGGTCAGCTCTCCTCAATGAATAAGGATATTCATTATTTTATATTTTAATTGGTTATGTAACGACCCCGTACCAACTAGCGTGGATGGTATTGATGATAATGAAATGACATTTGTCGATAGATTCAGAAGATTTGGCATGGCATAGGCTTGCAGCTGGAGAAAACTTGGAAAGAAACCCAATTAGTCTAATGACCGAGTGTACCAATCTCGGTTAGAATGCGTGGTTAGATATCCACGGTTAACTAATAAGAATATAAACCGATGCACCATCAACTTCGCTTGGTTACGAAACCGTGATTAGTTGCCGCGTGTTTATTTCGCCATTATTCCTCTCCGGAGCAATTAATCATAGTATTCAGAAGGCAGTGACTAGTTGATTTTTCGAAGCGGTATTATAAAATATTGTATAAATAGTTGCAATTTGTATTTATTTGATGGGCGATGTACAAGTCAAAAACGTTATTTTACAGGAGAGCAAAAAAACTGTTTAACATCGTACATTTTTTGATAATTCATTTTCTAAATTTTGAACCAGAAATAGATATCGAGCTGATGATGAAAAACTGAAAAATTTCGAAAAGACTTGACTCTTAATCGCCCATCAAAGATTTATTCGTGTACATATAAACGTAGCTTTTCATTTATAACTCCTTTAAATAAGTAGTTATGGAAAGGAAAGAAATGAAAAGAGAGAGCGTTCATACTGTAATTCATTTTTACTCGATCTTATTGAGAAATACTATTAAGGGATAACAGAAAATAAATAAACTGATGACGTGACAATGAAACGAAAAGAGTATTGCTGGAAGAAAACGTCACTTGAATTTTTCGGTATGCTGGGTAAGTTAATAAAAATACGAACAACTTTTCTCCTTTGCTTTATGCGTGTTGTAGCAACACTTTTCATCCTATTATTTGTATCTGCTTATTCCTCAGGTGTTAAGTACAGAAAAAGCCTACAATAATTTGAAAACAGGCTATTAATGTTTAAAGAGGAAGTGTATGGAAAGTCGTCAAACCATAGTTCAAAAGTAAGAAAATCAGACAGTAGCCAGATGTGTTCGCAAGAGTACGTGATTGGGACATAGAGCTGAAGGATGTGTGACAATGCGTGGTAGAGCATTTCCTACAGCAGCGGTGACCAAAACTCGAACTGCAGTGATTACATGCGACAGACAGCCTATGAAGTAAGGATACGGAGGAAAGGTATTTGGCATGAAAACTACAACCAGTGGTGGTTCCTGTACTAACATCTTGGTCAATTCCGCGGATAAAAATCTCAAGCTTTGCTGTATCAGTAATGTCACTGCTGTCATCAAGAGCCAGTAAATAATATACGATTTTTCTTGCTTCTTTTTTTAATCTTCCTCTTGAATATAATCAAGAATTTTCTAAATTCTTCTCTCGATACTTGGTCTAGAAATTCGTAGTTTTTCAACATTAAAAACTTCTTACGGACAAGTTATTTAAGCTATTTTAATCTTTACTCTTTTGAGAAATTCTGTTCTATTAAAAGGCTTTAGAGCACGAGATATTTCAAACCCCATTAGGTAGCTGACTTCCTTACATTTATTTATCTCATCTTTCTCTTCCTGGCTATGATTTAAGACATGTCAATTCCTGGCGTTTAACAGTTCGTTGACACATAATATTTATTTATTTATTTATTTCAAATTATACAGAATAAATTAAATTATTATTATTATGAAATGGAAAAACAAACGAGAACTACAATTGTATTCTTCAAATAATTACAACAATATAAAAATTTTAGATGGGCAGGGCATGTAGTATATAACTAAAATGCATTGAGACCGGGAATGAGGGAAAAAGACCTTTAGGGAGGCTCGAGACGCAGATTCAGGATAATATTAAAATGGAAAAAATGATAATAATGGATTAATAATAATAGGGAATGGCGGGCTTATGTGAAATGAACCTTCGGGTAATATAAGCCAATATTGAATCAGTTTTTTATTATTATTATTATTATTATTATTATTATTATTATTATTATTATTATAACTAATAAATAATTACCCTCATCTAAAGATGAAGAAGATTAAAATTGAAATAGACCCTAATAATTTTATCCTTCTAGGGAGAAGATCTAAAAATATCAATATTCATGCATGTACAAAGAATTATAGAAACACATACTTAGTGCTCATTAATAATAATAATAATAATAATAATAATAATAATAATAATTATTCTGCGTGGCAATGTTTCTATATATTCCTAATTGAACCGTTGAGCAAAGTAAATATATTACACAAATCTAGTCTTTCAGGTAAAGCTTCCTGTAAAGCAGATTTGAATAATTTCAAGGGAAAAAATTGTTCCGGGGCCGGGTATCGATCCCGGGACCTCTGGTACGTTCAACCAGAAGTCCCGGGATCGATACCCGACCCCGGAACAATTTTTCCCTTGAAATTATTTAAATATATTACATTTTGTCCGACAGAACAACAAAAAGTTCTCCTTCTCATTCTTTACGAAAGTAGCTCTTACTGCTTGTAGAGACAGAGTTTGTAGAGCGACATGATACCGCCACTGCTTGCCTTCAGTACGTGAATGAAACACACAGTAATGTACAGATAACTCCTCGCACCCGTTTGAATGTCTGTGATTACATCCATTTGTTTCGAGACATATGTTCACGGGAACTTTTATCTAGTTTTGGGCAATATCTGGTGTGCAAATGTGCCATACTTGTATTTAAACGTCCTGTATATTTGTCTGCATGTTTAGAGTCGTGTGTGTGCTGCGGTAGTCTTTTGCCATACTGACCATATGGCCGTGGAATAATTGCACTACATTTTATAGTCGTACATTGAAACAAAATCTTTACAAAGTAGCAATTTAGAGAAGAGGAATTTCACAATAAGAAAAATTGTACTTGTAGAATTTTGTAGCTCTCAATTCCGACTCACTAAGAATTTCGATTTTTGCTTCCGATTTTATTGTTTTACATTATTTCTTCGGGACATAATAGACTGAAGAGCGGACAGTCTCTTTCTCGTATCATTCAATCCATTACAACGCAGCATCAGTCACAGTCCTCATGCACCTTGCAGCAAGACAGCGGAACATTAAAATTTAATCAGATTCCACTGCAAGCATCCAGTCTGGATGGTACTATTATTTCAATATAATTCATTGCCTCTGTTTTTTATCAGATGATGTACGTAACTCGGATTGCAATAAAAGAGCTAATTAACTCAGAAAGAAATATAGGGTGTGTCACAAATGTCGCCAGAATTCGTAGGAATTCTGGAATAACAGTCTGAAATTTATGGAAGTCATCTGATTTTTATTTCTTAAAAAAAAAAGCTTTTTATAGCTTATATGACAGGTGCTTCTGTGCCTACTACGCTAATGGACTCATGGTCGAGTCTGGGTAATGGTTAATTTGTATTGTATTCGTCGTCTATCGTCTTAAGCTACTTCGCCAAGAAGTTCCACAACTGTGCTGTAAAAGAGATACGATAGTGTTTTTGCAATTCGTCCTTTGTTGATCTTGCTTTGTGAGCTGGTGAATTTGTCATGGAGTAAAATCATTCTCCTTGTCGAAAGACCTGGGCGTTTATTCTTGATGTTTTGTCTGAGATGCCCGAGAGTGTCTCTATAATGCTGGGCATTGATGATTTATGATTTGTCCTCGCTTCAGAAATCCCACTATCAATGGGCCTCAATAATATAAAATCAATAACGTGATTTTAGCGTAACAGTCTAGAGTGCTTGTCCTGGTAGTGGATTGTCCTGTAGAGATGTTTGTCCGGAACCAAATCGCACGCACCAATCCTTTACAGCTGATTTACCTGTGTATGTATGTATGTATGTATGTATGTATGTATGTATGTATGTATGTATGTATGTATGTATGTATGTATGTATGTATGTATGTATGTATGTATGTATGTATGTATGTATGTATGTATGTATGTATGTATGTATGTATGTATGTATGCTTGTATGTATCTACATATATTGCATACATTCTGCGATGGATTGCAGCAGTTTTGCGCCCTTCTGCAGTCAGAAATAAAAACGAATTGTAGCATGCTGTTCGCTTTTGGGCGCTTCCATCTTGCACCATTCGATTTCCTTTTCTTGACTTATCTGGACCAAAATAACGGGTGTGCCAATCATACCTATCAATATGAAGTCTATAATAACTGTTCCCAATATCCACAAAACGAACTCCGGCCCATATTTATGTTGTACGAAGTATGCGTACCGCCTTTTATTTGAACTACCAAATATAATAATATATAATATGATATACATTCTACTGACCCAAATTGGTACACGCCTACTGTCCTGTACCGGCGATCCTAGATGTATTAATTCCCTTCGTCAACGCATTGGAATTGCGGTTCAGCAAGGGAATGTTACCTCCATCCTGGGATCATTTCCTAACTATTTCGATGGAATAAGATCTTTCTCATTTAATGTGTACCTGCTTCAGCACGGGAAGAAAGTTCACAAGAAGAAAACTTCCACGAAGAAAGGAGAGAGGAGTCCGATCTTTAATGAAGCCATGATCTTCAGTGTGCCGGCTCACACATTACAGCAGTCAACGCAAACCACGCAACGAAGATTCAATTAAGAATTTTTTTTAAATTCTTAATTGGTTATTCATTGACAGTGTATTTTTTTATTTTTTTTAATTGGGTTATTTTACGACGCTGTATCAACATCCCAGGTTATTTAGCGTCTGAATGAGATGAAGGTGATGCCGGTGAAATGAGTCCGGGGTCCAGCACCGAAAGTTACCCAGCATTTGCTCGTGTTGGGTTGAGGGAAAACCCCGGAAAAAACCTCAACCAGGTAACTTGCCCTGACCGGGATTCGAACCCGGGCACCTGGTTTCGCGGCCAGACGCTCTGACCATTACTCCACAGGTGTGGACTTGACAGTGTACCAGCTGCGAGATTATGTAGCGTCTATGGAATTGGTGACAGGGAGATGATATTTTGGCGATATGGGGCTATGACTTTATAAGGGATTGCCTAACGTTCATCTTATAATTTGAGTAATCTTCAGTAAAACCCACACCAAGGTAATCAAGATGAATTCGAACCAACGGTACAACTTCGAATTAGGAGATCAGCTCTTTTCCTCTCAGCTACTCCCGTGACAATGTTATGTTTTTGGGGGGAGAACGTTTCAGATTTCAGCAGTTGCCTCTAATGCTCTTTCTTATCGATAGAGGGGAGCACTTTCGGTGAAATGATCGGTCTGTCGCGAAAGGTGAGTTAATATTATCCATGGTGTTTAGGTAAAAGCGCTTAGCAGTAATTTTTAAACGTGATTATTTTGGTGTAATTAGTGTAATTAATTAAAATTTAATTACAAAACGTGAATATATGTTTTTTGACAATTTTATTATGTTTACATTAATTCATCTGAAGTAACTAATAATAATGTGTTAAAATTTAATTATAGCTGTTTCTGAATTTTTTTTCTGTAGGATAAGCCCTTTTACCTGAACACCACCGATATGAAATTATGAATTATGTTATGAAGGATTGTAGGTTGTGAGCCTTGTAATTAATATTGCGCCAGAATTTGTCTGGAGTGATTTGTAAAACTACGTAAAAACCAAATCAAGATAAACTGCCATTGGGATCGAACCCCGGAGACCTCCCGAATTCACAACGATACAGTGCCGGAAGGTATGATACAATATAATATGATAGGTGTAAATTATGTGTGTATTTATTTACACTGCAAGTGGGCAAGCACCCGGTGGCAGTGGTATAAACAATATAAACAATACACAATAAAGATTATAAAGATATACGACATATTAATTTGAAATGGCTAAAAAATAAATTATTATTTATCCAGTGAGTGTACCAGAAAAAGGAAGACTGCGATTCAGTGATGTATAAATACAATGTAAAATTGTTCTCTGCTCATACACCTTATTTAATTTCCAGCAGTACTGTAATGTAATAAAATGAAATAAAATATACTTTTTAGTTTTACGACTGAATTAGGAATTTAAAAAAATACATGTCCTTCTGGATTCCTGTGATCGAACTTGTCCTATAAAACTGGAAAGTGAACACGTTCTCTACTAACCCGTTATCACCACAAATGACGACTATTCAGTGTTGGACCACTTCGAGGGTTTCGTGCAGTCACCACAATTGCCAGCAACTAATTAACTTCTAACATAATTTGCTTCTTATTTTTGTTAATTTGACAACTATGTGTTAACTTGTTTCGAGTCTTATCGAGTAAGAAGTACTGCAATTATTAACGCATAATATTATGTTTTGAAGATGTTACAGACACGTACAACTCTAAACAAAGTTGCGGCAAACTAGGTAGGAAGTTATATTGTGACCTTCGAAGATCACGAAAAATATGTTGCTGAAGACTGAATCAATCAGCTGTCCCCAGACTTTGAAGACTACTTATATTTCAATACATGTCCGACACAATCGAGAAATACAAGAATATTTGCAACATATAAATGAAATCAGTAAATAGCTCTGAGATGTTTCAGACCATATTTGAACAGAGATTTGAAATCCCCTAGAACTAGAAAGATATAAACATGTTCCTGAATAGTTCCGTGATATTTCAGACCGTATGTTTAAGCATAACTGTATGATTGAAACTTTCACAACATATCGAGAAATACAAGAATATTTACAACATTTAGATGAAATCAGTAAATAGCTCTGAGATATTTCAGACCATATTTGAACAGAGATTTTAAATCTCCTAGAACTAGAAAGATATAAACATGTCCCTGAATATTTCCGTGATATTTCAGACCCTATGTTTAAGCATACCTGTATGATTGAAACTTTCACAACATATCGAGAAATACAAGAATATTTACAACATGTAGATGAAATCAGTAAATAGCTCTGAGACATTTCAGACCATATTTGAACAGAGATTTTAAATCTCCTAGAACTAGAAAGATATAAACATGTTCCTGAATAGTTCCGTGATATTTCAGACCGTATGTTTAAGCATATCTGTATGATTGAAACTTTCACAACATATCGAGAAATACAAGAATATTTACAACATGTAGATGAAATCAGTAAAGAGCTCTGAGATGTTTCAGACCATATTTGAACAGAGATTTGAAATCCCCTAGAACTAGAAAGATATAAACATGTTCCTGAATAGGTCCGTGACATTTCAGACCGTTTGTTTAAGCATACCTGTATGATCGAAACTTTCACAACATATAAGACACAAACGAAATATTCCTGGGGCTGGAGCCAATAAATAGGTGGAAACTTTACATTTGAACATGTTTCAAATATCTAAGAGCTACAAGAATATGTATAATATGACCCTGAAAATAAGATTGGTACATAGTTTCGAAGTGCTGAAAGTGTTATATTTTTGAAATCAAGAACATCAACACATATTCCTGAAGACGGGATCAATAAATAGTTAGGAAACATTGAAGACAATTTCAAATCATATTTGAAATACTCAAGAATTACAAGGGCACGAAGAATATATGCCTGAAATTCTTTCTAGATATTGAAGATATTCTATTTCAACAAACGTTTGAAACACTTAAGAGCTACTAGGGAACGAAGAACTTGTGTGTCTGAAGCTGAAACTAGTAAATACTTCCTAGATATTGAAGATGTTATATCTGAACACACGTTTGAAACATTCAAGAACCACAAGGATGTGGAAGACACGTTTCTGAATATGGAACCAATAAATAATCCCTCACGTTTGAAACATGTTAAAACTGCAAGGATAAAAACGGTACGTGCCTGGAGGTGAAACCAGTAAATATTTTGAATAAATTGTATTTAAACACTCTTTTAAACAATCAAGAACTATAAGGGCAGGAAGAACATTTTTGTCTGAAGATGAAACCAGTAAATACATCCGAAATGTTATGGGCTTTGTATTTCAACACACGTTTGAAACGCCCAAGAATTACATGATTACAGATGGTACGTTCCTGAATATGGAACCAGTAAATAGTTACGAGACACTGAACACACTATATTTCAACACGAGTTTCAAACAGCCAAGGACTAAAAGTATACAAACGACTCGTTTCTGAAGTTGGAATCAGTAAATAGTTCTGAGACGTTCAACATGTTATATTTCAACACACATTTGAAATACTCATAAATTACAAGGGGAGGAATAACATTTTCTCGAAGATGGTACCAGTAAATACTTCCGAGACGTTGAAGACTTTGTATTTCAACTAGAAGGATACAAAAGACATGTTCCTGAAAATGGAACCAGTAAATAGTTTCTAGACTTAGAGAACGTTATATTTTAACACATCTAGTATTACAAGAATACAAATGACATGTTCCTGAAAATGGACCAGTAAATAGTTTCGAGACTTTGAGAACGTTATATTTTAACACATCTAGTAGACAAATAAATAGTTTCGAGACTTTGAGAACGTTATATTTTAACACGCCTAGAATTGTAAGAATACAAACGACATGTTCCTGAAAATGGAATCAGTAAATAGTTTTGAGACTTTGAGAACGTAATATTTTAACACACCTAGAATTACAGGATATAAATGGCATGTTCCTGAAAATGGAACCAGTAAATAGTTTTGAGACTTTGAGAACATCATATTTTAATTTACCACCTAGAATTACATGGATACAAACAATATGTTCCTAAAGATGGATCTAGCAAATAGTTCCGCGAAATTGAAAACATTACATTTCAACATGTATTTGAAAGACTCAAAAATATCTTTCTGAAGAAGGAACCATTAAATAATACTGATACACCGAAGACTATGTGTAAGTTTTTTCCATCAGCTTCTTCTTAGTCTCCTCCAATACCTCGAATAGGCTACAACACTACGCATGTGACTCCATAGAAAATATCATTGCAAACTTAGAGCAGGATACAATGTGCAATGGGTTGTTTTTTTAAGTAAAGATTTGTCATTGAATTCGAAGCTCTATAACGTTTTAAATTAATATTTTTGAACATTTATTTTAAGCTAAAATTTACTTACCTCGACCCTATCTATTACCCGACGAAATATGTCTGTCGAACTCTTCTTTAATCTGTGTATGAAACCAAATATTTAGTCTACATTGGAATACATTTAAGATAACTTGTTATAATATTTTTATCGCTAAAATGGGGTAATTATAACTGTAGTTAAGATTCACAAATTACTTAGTGTTTAGTAGTTGAAAGTCACGAATCCGAATAAGTTCTTTGAAGATGTCCACATTTTCCTGGTATTGCACACGGTGATATCACTTCAACAGTTTTAAGAACCTGAATTAATATGATTTTTATGCAATAATAAACTCTCTTCCTTCAATTGCAGTAAATGTTTTTCACTGTAACTTGTATTGTTTATATGAACTGCCCAATCACGTGCTGAATCTTTGTCACTCTTTTCGTTATATTGAAACGACTATGCCTAAGAATTCTATGAATTCAACGAAATGGCTGATCAATCCAGTTGAATTGTGTAACATTCTTTGACACTTACTGTAAGAATGACATTTACTCTTCATGTTTATAGTATATGTGTTGCCGTAAAATATCTCGTCGTTATTCTAAAAAGCTTAAGATTTGGCGTGCAATGGGTGTAGATGTAAATTTTTCTTCATTTTATGAATAATATCTCACAAAACAATCTTACATTTACCTCGAAACTTCAGCTTTAAAGTAATACAAAGAATGTGGAACCAACTGACGCATGCGTACGCAACACAGATCGCCATCACTATGATTTATGCACAAGTCGAAAAGAGGCGTTGAGACTGGAAATACAATACAAAACTTGATGTTTCATTTTATCTCTCACCGTTTTAACAATCGCAACCTGTCGCCAGTTTAATGACCCACTGCTTTTCTGCGAGTCTGATGAAGACGATGGTGGTCGCGGTTATACGAGTAACAAAGCTTGTTGACAGGCAGGCCTATCCAATTTCAATTTAAACCACTTGGCCGAATTCTATTTTCTTGTAATAATTCCAACTAGCCAAACCCCTCGTTTCCTAACGCTAAAATTCATAGCTTGATGTTTTATCAACTGATGTGACTGTACCGTTCACTAGACACAAAACTCGAGACATGTTGGGATCCTGCCCCTAATTACCAACGAGAGTTTTCACTTGGAGAGCACTTATATCATGTACCATGTAATATATCACATCATATCATTATATCGTACATGTGTACCATGTTGTACGTTATACTGTCGTATGTTTAATATATCGCAGCACATAATATCATATCATATCATATATCATATCATATCATATCATATCATATCATATCATATCATATCATATCATATCTTATCATATCATATCATATCAAATATCTTTTTTTATTTTTTATTTTTTTATTTTTTTACTAGGTTAATTTACGACACTTTATCAACAGCTTAGGTTATTTAGCGTCTGAATGAGGTGAAGGTGATAATGACGGTGAAATGAGTTCGGGGTCCAGCACCGAAAGTTACCCAGCATTTGCTCATATTGGGTTGAGGGAAAACCCCGGAAAAAACCTCAACCAGGTAACTTGCCCCGACCGGGAATCGAACCCGGGCCACCTGGTTTCGCGGCCAGACGTGCTAGCCATTACTCCACAGGTGTGGACATCATATCATATCATATCATATCATATAATATAATATCATATCATATCATATCATATCATATCATATCATATATCATATCATATCATACCATATCATATATCGTACCATATCGTATCGTATCGTATATCATATCATATCATATATCATATTACATCGTATCATATCATATCATATCATATCATATCATATCATATCATATCCTATCCTATCCTATCCTATCCTATCCTATCCTATCCTATCCTATCCTATCGCATCGCATCGCATCGCATCGCATCGCATCGCATCACATCACATCACATCACATCACATCACATCACATCACATCACATCACATCACATCATATCATATCATATCATATCATATCATATATCATATCATATCGTATCGTATCATCGTATCATATATCATATCTTATAATCATATCGTATCGTATCATATATTACATCATATCATATCATATAACATATCGATGATATTTTGATAAAAGGGCGTAGCACTCATTTTTTAAATGTGACCTTTTTGCTGTAATTAGTGTAATTAGTTAAAATTTAATTACAAAACATGAAGATATGTTTCTTGACATTATGTTTACGTTCCTTCATACAGGTTTCATTTCAAAACTTCCCAGTCTAAATAACCAATTATTTAAATTGAATTAAATTTAAACAAAAAACCCGCCAATTTAGATATTGAGGGGGGAAGTCTGAAACCAGGCTTAATTGCATTTTAGGTTTCACCCCCAACCCCAGCCACCCCCACTTTGAAATTTCAAATGGCACCCCTATATTTTTATACTTAAATATGAAAGAGCATTCAATTGTTTATAACTGAGTGAACATAGGATCTCCAACACGTACGTAATTTCGGGACTGTGAAATCCCAAATTACCGTCTATCCGCCTGAAGGTTAGGCAGTCGGCGGAGCAATTAGAAGTATATAGGTTCTACTACAGTAATTCTTTCTTCCATCCAGTTTTCCGGAAGTTGTACTGAAAACTTTTGCAGGAGACTCTAAGCGTCTAGTTATCCTACTGTAGTTAACTTTTCCCAGTCAATGTAAGAAGGAACGAGTTTTAATGTATTAAAAATGTTATACCGTACTTACATTTATAAAATTTAACTAGAAATAAATTCTGCCTATAAATTGTAGACCTATTCAGAGTCAAGTATTTCTAACATGCGTGGTATAGAAATCATTAAGATATTATAAAATATGTAAGGGTGTTACTTTGTAGAACTGAGAAGTGGTGGGGGGCTCACCTTAAAACTTTTCATAGGCCTATAACTTCTAGTTATGCCACTGTCTGATACTGTCGGTGGATTACATTTGCGCCAAGCATTGTCTTATATTGGTTACAAAAGCGCCAAATGACCACATAATGAAAGCGCCATTCGCAGTGCTACCTTCATACTTTGGTAACACTGATTAACGATTTATCGAATGTGCTCAGTTGTATCCAACGAGTTAGATACTATAGAGAGGCTGAAGACCTCTGATAAGCGCTCCCTGCGGAGGCCAACAGTACTATGGATCGTTCCCTAAAAAACATGGCGATCTATAGTACCGCCAGCCTCCGCAAGGAGTGCTTATCAAAGGTACACTGCAACGAGTTGGTACATGTATTAAATTTTTCAGATACATAAATATTTAATTTAAACATTTCGCTATAGGTTTTGTAAAAAGCTGATTTATAAATGAAAAAGTAATAATTAAGACTTTAAAATTTCCAAAAATGTCTCATTCCCTCGGATTTAAATGAAATGTACCGTAAATCATAATATTCGTTGCTGGATAATTAAACCCTCTCAATACAGGTACCATTGCCGCAGAGAATTATAAGATAAGACGGACTGAGCATAAGCGAAATATCTGTATTAATAAGTTTGTAAGTTTGTGTTTATAGGAGCTACTCCAATTTTCTTTTTATTAATGCGTAGGGCTCTTTTTGTTAACAAAGAGGAAAGTTAGCGCTTGCATCACACACAATTTGTCATTATTGTTCAAAATAATGTAAGAACAGTTTTATTCTGCAAAAGCCTCTGCCTAGACGCGAGACACGTGTGAGATCAATTTTTGTTTCAAATTATATTAGACTACACGATGTCTCCATCACGCGACAATATTTGTATCAAATTATATTAGACTACACGATGTCTCCATTGCGCGACAATATTTGTTTCAAATTATATTAGACTACATGATGTCTCCATCACGCGAAAAGAAGTGTCCCTAGCTGTGGCTCCTGTTGTTTCTGATAACAATGTTAATCGTAAGTATCTTATCGTTTCAATAAATGTGGTGAGTTATGATCATGAGTAAATTTCTATTAGTGTCATTCTTTAATTATTATGTTGCATGCTAAGAGGTTATTTGTAGTTTTAATAATTGCAGTTTTCAAAAGTACTCTGTGTTAATTCCAATTTCAAATGCATTTTTCTCAATAACTTAATTACTAGATATATTTTTTTAATTTTCGCCACTACCTTTCCTATATTTTACTCCTATTAGTTACATACGTCGTTTCTCTTGAAATCACCTGGTGAGCACTGAATTACATGATTTCATATTAGGTTAGATTAGCTGTAAGGTAATTAAATTTGTGACGAAGTCAAAAAATTATTTATTTTTCTTCTGCCGATTAAATTCATCAGTCTTTAGGTGCTTTGCTTTGATTGCATCGAGTATAGCTTGTCATTTAATATCTGGGCTATATTTAGTGAAATTAATAAAACATAGGCCTACAGCTGTTATAAAACGTAAAGTTTTGTGTGTATTTTACTTTTTACTTATTAACATAATCTTAATATGTAACTCAATTCACAATAATACTGACTTCATCATAGTCATTTCCTACAACATCCGAGCCACGCCCATTTGTTTTGACTAACCGAAACATGGCGGACCAATGTTCAATTGTCTTCAACTTTCTGAGATCTTTGTCCTCTCTATAGTATCTAACTCGTTGGTTGTATCTCAGTGTATCAGTCTTGTGCTTACCGCTGTCAGTCTTGTCTGTGCATGTCTTGTGCGGAAATGAACCTCATTGTGACTAGCACTGATAAAGGTGTGCCTTGTATAGTACGCAATGGTTTTAAGTATAGAAAAATACGAGTGATGAGCTGTGGAGAAATATCATTGAGATGTACTTTTAAAGCTTGTTCAAGTAGAATTGTATTATAAGTGAATCTGGAAACCATTCACATGAAACATCTACCGCGTACATATTGCACAGCCATGTTTTACGAAATATTTGTAAGCGTAAAGCAGAGGAGCAGTTACAAGTTACATGGGAAACCCAGCAAAATAATACGACGGGAGTTATGTACAGTATAAAATACTTCATTGAACTCGACAGCCATTTTGAATGTATATGGCTATGTATAGAAAAAGGAAGAAATCACTTCCGGTTGTTCCTAAATATATGAAATAGACTTTATTACAATTGAAAACCACGCATTCTCACCAATAAAACTGAACAATTTGTTTATGTTGATATTGAAAGTGAAGCTGCTTGTCTATGCGGATGACGTGAATATGTTAGGAGAAAATCCACAAACGATTAGGAAAAATACGGGAATTTTACTTGAAGCAAGTAACGAGATAGGTTTGGAAGTAAATCCCGAAAAAAAAAAAAACAAAGTATATGATTATGTCTCGTGACGACAATATAGTACGAAATTGAAATATAAAAATTGGAAATTTATCCTTTAAAGAGGTGGAAAAATTCAAATACCTGGGAGCAACAGTAACAAATATAAATGACACTCGGGAGGAAATTAAACACAGAATAAATATGGGAAATGCCTGTTGTTATTCACTTGAGAAGCTTTTATCATCCAGTCTGCTGTCAAAAAATTTGAAAGATAAAATTTATAAAACAGTTATATTACCTGTTGTTCTTTATGGTTGTGAAACTTGGACTCTCACTTTGAGAGAGGAACAGAGGTTAAGGGTATTTGAGATTAAGGTGCTTAGCAAAATATTTGGGGCTAAGAGGGATGAAGTTACAGGAGAATGGAGAAAGTTACATAACACAGAACTGCACGCATTGTATTCTTCACCTGACATAATTAGGAACATTAAATCCAGACGTTTGAGATGGGCAGGGCATGTAGCACGTATGGGCGAATCCAGAAATGCATATAGAGTATTAGTTGGGAGGCCGGAGGGAAAAAGACCTTTGGGGAGGCCGAGACGTAGATGGGAAGATAATATTAAAATGGATTTGAGGGAGGTGGGATATGATGATAGAGACTGGATTGGTCTTGCTCAGGATAGGAACCAATGGCGGGCTCATGTGAGGGCGGCAATGAACCTCCGGGTTCCTTAAAAGCCAGTAAGTACGTAGGTATTGAAAGTGAAATTGTTATGTTAACAACTCAAAATAATTTACAATTTTTATGCACTAATGAAGTCGATATTTTAGCTGATGGAACTTTCTATGTACTTATGTCCCAAGTCTTTTCGCAGTTGTACACGGTGCACGGAATAAGAAAGTGTCTACTGTCAGTATTTTTCTTCCTTCCCTGTAAGCCGGCGCAGTGCTATGAAGCGATGTAGAACATGAAATTCGTTTGGTTTGCGCTTTTCACTTGTGACAGTGACACTTGGCTTTGAAAAATCTGCACATGTAGAACCTTTTAGAGACGAAATATATTCTTGTGACGTGAAATCAGATGAAACCAATTCATGAACGATGACGAGCGCCAAATGAAATATATTCATGTAACGTGAAATCAGACGAAATGAAGTCATAGGCATTTTGGTAAGTTAAATTTCTGGTGTTGGCACTTTTGTTATACAGTGATTGGCGCATATTTAATATGTCTGCGGTTCCTTCCAATGGCGCTTCCGCCATCTATCCCTCCAAAATTTGGCGATTATGATCGCCAGCCGATACTGCATACAATAAATTGGCGCAAATATTTCTAGTCGGAGTAAGAATCGAATTCTAGTGTTGCCAGTGAACGCAGATTTGTCGAATCTCTGCAGCCCATGATTTGATATTCCGTCCGTAAGTGGGGACAGCTTGTAATGGAGACGGGCGCAGTTAGGCAGGCGGCCAATGGCGCGGGTATTTATGGCTCCGCTCCGAGCACTTCCGTCTCTCTCGGGAGAGACAGCTTATGAATTTTGTATCGATGTCCTCTGGGTAAAACCCTCTTGGTCCCTGCAGTGGGATCCAGATGTTCATTTCCCACAGTTGCCCCCAGCCAATGGATTCGCAGTTCGTCATTTTTTTCCACAAGTGTGGTTAACCCAGCTGTTGTATTCCACGCGACTATGGCTATTCTTCGACAGTCTAAATTACGTGATGGCACAACAGGATACATCTGCTGCCTCTTCCATCCGCACAAGTTTCTACTTGCATATTATTGATTAGGTTATGTTTCTTACGCATTGGCATGGCAAGAGATAGTACTGTGTTCATTGAATTAGAGGCGAAAAGATAATGGACAACATTCGGATGATAGCATTAGCGAACTACTCCCAGAAAACCTGTCCACATACAATTTCATCTACTAATCCTATAGAATCTGAACGAGAAAACAATTCTGGTTGTTTTGGTGTTATATCATCAGCTGAATGACAGGACCAAACATAATAAGGTGATGACTATACTGTTTTCGCTATAAGAAAAATCCTAATGTAAACATAAGCATGTTGCTGTCATACCCGTGATTGGCTCCCAGTCGAAACACTCACATGGCTCAGGAAAATACCGGGTGTTCAGTTCAAAATGTGTCTTGGCTCGCTGTATGTCGTCATGTGGCTAGCTGACGAGCCTAGAAAATTCAATCTTCCTACACTTCCGCAGCTCAGGTGTATAATCTAAGAGGCAGAGAAGTTGGCTAGCAAGTACGGCGTTCATTCTGAAGAGTACGTGCCGATACGTACGGTAACGCCGGTAGTGGCAGGAATGTGAACTGTTTGGAAATACGTACTGTCGGGATATGGGGAGAGGGTTAAGACGATTACTTACGTATTTGTTGACATTAACTTCGACGGTCAACATGGACACGGAGCATTTGATTTGTGTTGTGGAATGTTACCGTACGCAACCGATGATAACAAATACCCTGCGTACGACTTGCCGGCGCAAAACACAGTTCGAAAGAGGTTATGGTAGCACACAGACCATACAGACCGCCATCTGTTGCTACGACGTTCAAGTTATACCGTACACGTTCTCAAGTTCAGATTGAAGAATGCCTTAAATAATAGGCAACTTCTCTAACATATAAGCTGAAACTCACTTCAAATCGGTGACCCAACAACAGTGACGTCATGACACACTTTGAAATGAACACCCAGTATAGTTCGTATTTGGAAAGCATAATCTTGTATTTGAAAATAAAAAATTGAATTCTAGTTGTTAAATACGATGAAACATTTAACGTCACTCATATGTAAAACGCTATGTAAAAGAAAAGCTACTTTTATATTTTGTTATGTACTATGAACGCGGATGAATACTAACAGTAATACCAAGGTAGTCTGTTCTGTAACAAGGTGGCGTCACTTGAGGTCGTAGTTGTTCACGTAAGCACGTGGTACTGAAGTATGGCTTCTGCATCCTCAACTGTCCATTGTGAAGAAATAAGACTTAAATAAATTTAATTACAGTAATTATAAAATAAATGTTTCCTAAGCAAACGAATGCATAGGCCTACTTGACGAGTAACGGGAAATGTTTAATATGAAACAGAATGTACAACAGTAGGCGGGATCATGTACTGAGAATCTACGGCGCCAAACAGCGGCCAATGAAGCCTCACTTCAGTCACTTGCTACTGTTTACATTAGGATTTTTCTTACAGCGAAAAGATTATAGAACCCGGATGTTTAGGTATTAATAACAGTTAAAATAGGCAGGCAAAAAAGGCAATAAAAACGTTAAAAAAAAGGCACAATAACCTTTGAAAAAAGCATTATAAATTTTAAAAAGGCATAATATATTTTAGCAATAAATTTAAATTATATCAACATAACTCATATATTTACTTCGTAGGTGACACATTCTGAGTTATAAATGACTTTTTTTTTTTCGTGATTAACAGTCTTTTCACAAATCTTACATAACAAAACTGTTCCATCGGTTGAAAACACATGGGCGTCAAATTCACTAACGTAAGCATGAAGTTTACTTTTCAATGGTTTACCGAATTTAGGCATTCTTCTTATACCTTTTGTCACCCGACAATAACTGACGGTTTCTTACTCAAATTTCTTTCTCCTACAATAATAAACAGTGTGGCACAAAATTGTAGCAGTAAGATTTGAAAATATGACAGCAAACAATTGGAAATGCTACGTGACAACTTCTATGAGAACGAGCTTAATGTTTAAAATTATAAAGCTGATTGTAGGTATCGTGAAGACATGACAATATTATATTTGTAACTGGGATTGTCGATTGTCCATGTTTTATTTAATATTCCAGGATTTGGACCCTTTGGCAAAAATATAATTAATTCATATTCTGCCTTAAGGAATTGGCCCTCGGACAAAAATACAATATTAATTCATAATCTGCTTTAAATAATTATAACCTTTGACAAAAATATAATTAATTCATAATCTGCTTTAAATAATGAAACCCTTTGACAAAAATACAATTAATTCATAGGCTAATCTGCTTTAAATAATAGGGCCCTTTGACAAAAAATACAATTAATTCATAATCTGCCTTAAAGAATAGGTCCCTTTGGCAAAAAAAAAAATACAATTAACTCACAATCTTCCTTAAAGATTTAGGCCCTTCGACGAAGAATAGGCCTATAAATTCATAATTTGCCTTAAAGAATTGAGCCTTTTCGCAAAAAGAAGATTAATAACCTGCCTTAAAAGATTGAGCCCTTTGGCAAAAAGTAATAAGAATTGGGCCATTTCTCTTACCTAAATGATTGAGTTCGTGGCAAAAAATATACATAATTAATTCGTAATCTACCTACAAGAATTGAGTCTTTCGCCAAAAATACGTATTATTTTAATTCACAATCTGCCTTAAAGAACCATTTGGTTCATTCCGTTTTCAGTGTTGTGCAAATTGTGAATAAGCATTACACGTAAACAAGCAATGTAATTTCCTGCTGATGTTAGAATATCGTGCAAGGCCACCAAAAATTAAAATTAAACTTCGGAATATGTATTATATGTCTTTCTCGTGTTAAATATTACTGTACCTGATTAACATGTTTCGGTCTGTTATTGACCTTCTTCTATGTTAACCAGGTACAGTAATATTTAACACGAAAAAGACATATAATATATATTCCGAAGTGATACAATGTTAAAAGTTGTGTAATCAAGATGTATAAAATTAAATGTTAAATTATACTTAAAATTCCTAAGATTTCTTTTGTTTTGGCTCCTATTTTTATCGCTATTATTTATACTCGCTTTAACATCTTTGTCATATCGCGAGTTAATCTTTTGGATCTTTTGAGACTGGTTCTATTGTGAATTAGATGGCGACTGTTTATGTATTACTGATTTGTTACGAATATGATTTCGGTGATGAATGAGGCAGGTAATATTCAGGGATCTAGTAGCCCGAATTTCCTGGAATTTGCCTTACGGTTGAGGAAAAACCCTGAAAAACCTCAAACCAGGAAATTCTACCCGACCGGGAATCGAACCCGGGCCCTCTGCGTAAGAGACCAGCATGCTGACCCCTACACCACAGAGGTGGTTCCTACGTTCATTATAAACGTCACAGAATCTTTCGATTATCGAATCGCGGTCCATTAAATGAAAACCGTCAACGTACTACGCTCGATTGGGTCTTTTTTTTTTTTAACTCACGCCACTGTTTCTTACGAAAGTCTATATGTTGTTATATGCTGTACAATCAGATCACCTTGAAATGTGATTTCTTGTTTGTTTTTTAAGAATTCCGCAAAATATCACCTATGCGTTCTTTCCCGGAAGCAATGGCGTGGAAAAGCACTGCTCGAACTTATGAGACATCGGTTAGGAACTTGACGGTGAGTAAACGGATAAACTTTTCCGTTACGAAAAAAAAGGGGGGTGACACATCCCCTCTATTGCGAAACGCGGTCTCCTGGGGCACTCACAGTCTTTATTCTGGAATGCCTCTACAGGGACGCCCCACTTCATTCGTGTCAGCAGCGAAGCTGTACGACTACCCGTCGAGGGTTTTGAATTACACGATGTGCATTATAATGGGAGGGGAGGACTAAAATGGATTATAGGCTCTAGTCTATGATGTAAGAAGCGAAGGGGGGATTATAGCAAGAAAAAATCGTAGAACTGTCTGGGAACAGCAGATTCAACAGAAATAATAATATTAGCACTTCCGCTTTATCATATCGGGGACGCACATTAAATTGAAGCTGTTATCGAAGGTAGGTGCACGCAGTTTTGAAGCAATTTGTTCTAATAATACTTGACGGATTGTATAGGCTAAACCAAAGATGCCATTAAGAGGAGATTTAAAACCCTAACTTATCAATCTCATATGAATACCTAACCTATAATTCGATATAGCAGGCAAAGAGTACATTCTCTTTGCCTATATCGAATTATACATGATTCCACACCCAACTACCTTGCCTCTCGGTTTACTCTCCTAGCTTCACATTATAATCGTAATACACGTTCACAGCACAATCTGTTGCTATCAATACCCACGTCATCAGACTTCTCTGTGCTCAAGTTCTTTTTCAATAGCCATGGCCCGCTCATGGAATTCGCTGCCGCTGGAAATCAGGGGTAGTCTTAGTCCTCAGTTGTTTAAAATTAAGTTGTTTAGAAATGTTTTAATTGCACAGAATTAGTTTTTTTAGGTATAATTGTTATTATTATTATTATTTTACACAGTCATTACTATATTTTTTTCCATTAACACTAATATTTAGGTAATTCTGCTATTCCTTTAGTTGTGAGATTATATTCATATGCATTAATTCTTTTTTTTTTTAAGTTAATACTTGTATACTAGAATGTATTTTCCTGTTTGTGATTATGTATTCAGTCTAGTTTTTTATTATTGTTATTTTAAAGTTAATACTGATAGTGTATATGTATTCAATCTCTCTTTTTTACTTAATTATGTTTATTATTATTTTGAAGTTAATATTTGTATACCGGTATGTATTTTTCTGTATGTGATTTGATCCTGGTTGAGTAGAAGAGAAGGCCTGATGGCCTTAACTCTGCCAGGGAAAATAAAACTATTATTATTATTATTATTATTATTATTATTATTATTATTATTTACTTACTTACTTACTTACTGACTTTTAAGGAACCCGGAGGTTCATTACCGCCCTCATATAAGCCCGCCATTGGTCCCTATCCTGAGCAAGATTAATCCATTCTCTATCATCATATCCCACCTCCCTCAAATCCATTTTAATATTATCCTCTCATCTACGTCTCGGTCTCCCTAAAGGTCTTTATTTTCTCAGAAATCATTGAGTTTAAAAATGTGATTTTTTACAGGACGTTTATTCATTCCTGTTCAATAACTTTCAAGTAATGTTTAGAAAACTACATATGATATTTCTTACAAACCTATTTTTTAAATAAACTTTAGACTTCTATTTGTTTAAAGACTATTTAAGGAAATTTAATAAAAATAGATCCACAGTTTTACAATATTGTCTGAATTATGTGGTAAAAATTTCATGCAATTGTTTTTGAGAAAATGAGGCATAATTGTTGAAAAAATCTCTTTTGAGTAAATCTTCTTTAAGGCAAACATTTACTAAACAATAGAAAGATACAAATAATTTTAAAAATCATTTTAAAGTAGCAGATACAGTATAAAGCAAAATGATACAAATTATTAGATAATAAAATCAAAATCCAATTCTCAAACTGTGTCAGTTAGGCCTCTTTTGACTGGTATAATATTTCCTTAGAATATAGAGAGTGGAAGAGAAATAACCCTGCAGATTTTAGAGCAAATAGCTCATTTTGTATTTAACAAAAAAGTATAATACCATATTGGTGGGAATTCCATAGTTTTCTCAGAAAAAAATATTTTTTTCCCCTAATGTTTAACATCCTCTTGTTCGGTAACTACGTATTGTGAATAGAATCGTGATTTTTTTCTATAACGATATAAAATCTAATAAAGGATTATTTATCCCTCTGGCTTATTTCAATAGCGTGGACAGTTTTCATATAAATTTAATTTAAAAACCACTAATTTTAAGCCAATGACCAATGCGACCAGCTTGCAACATTGTAGCCAGAAAGGTTGACATAAACTAATTGTTTTATTTTTTAATTTTAAAGGTTACTGTATAAAAATGTTAATTTTAACCCTAATTTATTGTCTCTCAGTGCCAGAAAATTATTAAAAAGATTAATAAACATTAAGATGCACAGAGGCTATAAACTGTTTTCGATACACATATTGTCTGTAGCTTTAAAATGCTCAGAATCAATAGACATGGATTCGAATATTGCGTTTGCTATGGTCGTTTATTATCCAGAAGAGAGGTACAAAAGCAGGACAATGTGGTCTTTCATCAGCATAATTTTGAAAATTGTACAAGTTTTAAATATTTAGGTACAATGATTACAAACATTAATGATATATCCTCAGAAATAAAGACAAGAATAATGGCCGGTAATAGGTGCCTGTTTGGGCTTGGAAAACTATTTAAACTCGGTTCATTATCCAGATCTGCAAAGAAAATAATTTATAAAACTATTCTAAGACCAGTGGCTACATATGCTAGCGAAGCTTGGGTTTTAACAATAAATAATGAAAATATGCTAGCAGTTTGGGAAAGAAAAGTTCTGAGAAAGATTTATGGTCCCCATTTTGAAAATGGTCAGTTTAGAAATAGAACAAATAAAGAACTAACGGAACTGTGTGGAGAACCGAGTATAGTTTCCTTCATTAAGAAAGGCAGACTTATATGGTTGGGACATCTTGAACGTATGCCAGAAGGCCGATTACCTAAACAGGCATTATATGGACACCCAGGAGGATTAAGGAAGAGAGGAAGACCAAGGTTGAGGTGGCTTCAGGATGTGGAGGATGATCTGTGGAGAGTTGGATGCAAGAGATGGAGACAACGGGCTCAAGATAGAGATGAATGGTTTCTACTGATTAAGGAAGCTCAGGCCCTTCATGGGCTGTAGTGCTAATAATGAATGAATGAATGGTCGTTTATTAATATTGTGAATGTGATATATTGTCTTTGGTGGCAGGCCAAGGTTCATGCTCACTTTAAGTATTGTCCTTCTAATAGAAAATCAAGAAGTGGTGCGAATTTTTTTTTCACCGTGTCATATAATTATATTGACGGATTAGATATACAGAGTGATTCAAAACCTCTGCGACAAACTCTGAGGGGTGATAGATCTAACAGTAAGGAACCCTTTTCGTTAAACAATCTATGTCCTTCGACGCGTCGTTTCGAAGTTATCGTTGAAAATGTTTTTTGCGCGGGTGTACGTCAATGTGTGCGAATATGTGCAACCCTGTTTGTTTGTTGAGATGTTTGTAAGAGACGAGAAGGGTTGTTGTTGTTTGTTTACGTTTAAAGTTCAATGCCTTTTCCTTTCAGTTCAGTCTAATCATCAATTGAGAATGGATGTCTACACTTTTCCCGAGTTAGCCGACATGGTAATGTGTTATGGGGAGGCTCGCGGAAACGGAAGAAGAGCTCTCCACATGTACCAATAACAGTTTCAAAACAGAAATCACCCTCACCACACAATGTTTGCTCGACTTTATCAGCGCCTTCGAGACGATGGATCTCTTCGTCCCCGGCGCATTGATGAAGACCGCGTAGACATCCATTCTCAATTCATGATTACACTGAACTGAAAAGAACAGGCATTGAACTTTAAACGTAAACAAACAACAACCCTTCTCTTCTCTTACAAACATCTCAACAAACAAACAGGAGTGCACACATTCGCATACATTGACGTACTCCCGTGCAAAAACATTTTCAACGGTAACTTCGAAACGACGAGTCAAAAGACATAGGCTGTTTAACAAAAAGAATCCCTTATTGTTAGATCTATCACCCCTCAGAGTTTGTTGCAGAAGTTTTGAATCACCCTGTATAGCTCCGAAATGTCGTAGCATGAAATTTTGAGCAGGGAAGCTAACTCAAGTTGTCTTTCATGCAATATGAGAAAACGTATTACAAAAATACAGTCTTAAAATAAATAGTAGTCAATTTCAAGTCAGCAGTCGAAGATTGGTTGGAACATCGTAAGTAACACCAATAAGGCATGACCTCAAATGATACATAGTAAAATATGATTTCACGGTTTACACATATCTCTTCACAAATAGACACGTATACGTATAGCATTAGCTCACTCCCTGTCATACTTAGAGAAATCACAATATTAGTACCTATCATTACGTAAGTATGCGTCTGTCTTTTGGTTGTGTCCTTCATTGACAGCAAGGGAGTCGGTCATTTGTTTTTTAAATCACACTTTTGTTCGTAAGTCAGTCTTGATAATACAATTGTCCTAAAAAAAATTCAAGTAAATTAGTGTCAGGAACTGTTGTTTCGCTCATTATTTATTATATCAGCCACAATGCACACTAACACTTCAACTGAACACAACTGACGAAAAGGGATAACTCGGAAACTACTTATTTTAAATGTTAAAGCTAGCTTCTTACGAGCCTTGCGACTAGGATAGCTTACTTAGAAAGAGATGGAAAATCTGCGGGGTGGATTACACAGAAGAAACCAATCTGCTTGGAATCTGGTGTGTGCAGGCTTCTTGTTTACTGCTGCATCAAAAATTATCCTGAGCTGCCGCATCACAATATTTAACGCGTAAATATAAATTCTATTAAAATTAATAAATAATTTTCTCCATAAACTGCAGGTTTATTATGAAATTATTATTAACTGGGGAAGCTAAGCTTTTTAGCTTACATTGACGCTACGCCACTGGTTTCAACATCTCTGGTATTGTACAGAAACAAAAAAATTCTGCTACCTCTTAAATTATACTCTATAAGACCAGAATTCCACATAACAACCCGGACGAATGTTCCTGCAGGTGGCCTAGCATTGTTATGATAGAAGAATGCCTCACGGAGTGCATGTTACTGTTATCTCTGGCAGGCGAGACAGGATGAATAGAAAACCGTTGAGATAAATAAAGACGCGCACGGTCATCGTTTTCGAATTAATGTCAACTAAGGACAAATAATTAAGTCTCAGCGACTGGTCTCGTGTATTTAACGAGACGTCAGCGCAGATTCGAATTACAGTCTCATTGCTACGCAAGCAGTGACACCAGAGCTGCAAGCAGTGACGTAAATAAAGAGCAGCATCCCTGGATGCGACGCAGTGCAAAGATTTCTCGGAAGAACTGATCGTCCGTATTTTATTTCAATTGGATAAAAACGAGATCGGACTGGGAATTTTAAGTAGGACTCCAGTTGCTATTGAACAGAACTTAGTGTATTCTATCAATAGGCAATTCTCGGAAGTATCTAGGCAGCGAAACACACGGATTAATGTGAATTCTAGAGAAGTGAAATAATTGGTTCAATGATATAAGGAAAACTTTTATAACTACAAAGCTGTTTTTATAATGATCCCTTTGTTTATATCAGGTGAATCAGTAGTAAGGACACTGCTTGTGGCTTCCTATTTTTAATTTTATGAAGAAACATATAGGTCTACAAAATTATAAGGGTTTCAAAGAATATTTTGAACATATTTTTCCTCAACCAAAATTATTCTTTCTATTCAGTTTTCTTATCTGAGCCAGCCTTCATCTGACCTTGGCAATATCTCGCATAATCTTGATTTCTTCCGCTCATTGAGTTTTTCCGGAATAAACCCATTTTCTTTGATTTCTTTTGTTTAAAATTAATCTTGATATAAACTAAATTGAAGAATGCCCCAAAGCCATGACAAATTGATTTTATTTGAATATTATTTCAAGATGTCTTGCAACAATTAACGCTAATTATTATAGTAACAGAACATAACCTTCTGCGACAGTATTGGATTTCCAGCCTCCGTGACGTTTCGCTATTCTCTTTCGATTGCATATCCGAGAATAAACGATACTTGCGCTTTCACATTGCTACAATGGTGTTTTCTGATTAAGGGAACACCTAACTTTAATGAATCATATCCGTACAGCAATTGCAAACCATTAAAACAGAGGATGGGAAGTACATGATGAAATTACTATTTCGACATGGTCTGAAGATGATTCTTTTATAAGATCCCTTTGTTTATAATCAGAAGAACCAGAAAGCGATGGTCTTAGGCTTTCCTATTTTTGCTTTTATGAAGAAACATAATCAAGCACTGCAATAAATGATGACAAGCGAAAAAAAATATTTTGTATTTTTATAAAGAAATTTTCAGCAGTAAAAATGGCATTTCCTTTACAAAAGATATATTCTTCCATTTGAGCGATTGTTTAACAAAATTTAACATCAATTAACATTAAAACCTTTCAAATTCCCTTCCATTAACCAATACAATTAATGTTAATAACATTAACATTAATTTTGCTCGTCTAACATTTCCATTTATCTTTTAAATTAAATCCTATCCCAGTGGTCAACCTCACAAAACTGATTTGAAATAAATCTTATAGTAAATGTCCGACCATCTAGCTGCATTCAAATTCTCAACACACTTTAACAACATCTTTTGTAAACACACCAATTTGACACTCTTATCATTTTTCCCTTTTCAAATTTTAAACATATTTTCAAAAATTTTTTTTCAGATTATTTATATGACGCCGAGATCTAAGGAATCTCTTGTTTTAATAGTATTATGAAGCACTATTTTTCAATTTTTAATTCTTCAGATCCCAAAGCTTACAAAATAATAGGCACACCTAAGATTTATAATTTAATCAATTATTGAATATTTTTAGCTCCAATGTTCTTTTTGAGTAGGGAATCTTCATCTGTCAGGTTTCTCTTCTGCATAATCTTCATTTCCTCTGCCCAGTGGGTTACTGGTCTAATTTTCCTTTTTTCTGGTTTCCAAATTTAGGGCTTTTCTATTTAATCTTTTAGTTTTCTATAACATGTAAAAATATAATCTCAGTTGTTTTTTCTAGACTTTAAAAATCTTTTGTAACACAAATTTTCTGCTCTTATCAAAAAAACTGAAGAATTTTTCAACTGAAAAAATTTTAAACATATTTTCAAAAATTGAAGAATTTTCACAATTGAAAATAAGTGCATGGTGCCAAGGAAAATTGTTTTCCAACAATAAAAGTAAGTTTATGGTGCCATTTTTCAAAATTCTTCAGATCTAAAACGAATTGAAAATAATGTATGGCTGCCATTTAAAAAAACATAAATTGTTATTTTATAAAAAATTGGTTGAAATTTAAAAAATGTTGTTTTAACAATTGAAAAATAAGTTATGCCATTATTAAAAAATTCATGAAGAATCCTCATTTCCAAGTGATAAATTGGTAGTATTTAAAAAGCCTCTTGTTATGTATCAACAATTGAAAAATATTTACGTTTCTTTAAAAATAATAATTTATAAATGGAAAAAAAACTGCGATTTTGTCATTTAAAAAAAAAAGCCTTAAGAATCTAACAATTGAAAAATAAGTGTATTGTGCCATTTAAAAAAAAACATGAAGAATCCAACAATTGAAAAGTAACTGTATTGTGTCATTTAAAAAAAAATGAAGAATCTAACAATTGAAAAATAAGTGTATGGTGCCATTAAAAAAAAACATGAAGAATCCAGCAATTGAAAAGTAAGTGTATGGTGCCATTTAAAAAAGCCTGACGAATCTAACAATTGAAAAATAAGTGT
The DNA here is from genome assembly GCA_025594305.2 of Periplaneta americana. Lineage (NCBI taxonomy): Eukaryota > Metazoa > Arthropoda > Insecta > Blattodea > Blattidae > Periplaneta > Periplaneta americana. The sequence goes on from JAJSOF020000001.1 coordinate 29,109,165, forward strand.
ATGGTGCCATTTAAAAAACATGAAGAATCCAACAATTGAAAAGTAAGTGTATGGTGCCATTAAAAAAAAGCCTGACGAATCTAACAATTGAAAAATAAGTGTATGGTGCCATTTAAAAAAAACATGAAGAATCCAACAATTGAAAAGTAAGTGTATGGTGCCATTTAAAAAAAGCCTGAAGAATCTAACAATTGAAAAATATGTGTATGGTGCCATTAAAAAAACAATGGTACTCAGGTTTTGGCCCTCTGAGGATTAGAGAAAGAGAAGATTTCATACGTTTGATTGTCAAGATACAAGTGGTCAAAAGTCGCTTTCCCCAATATTCGTTCTTAAGTTTCGGACTTGTACACATATACAGATGTCATATCTTGAATAAACGAATAGCTGGTGTAATAAGTGGTGGACTGACAACCATATTCGTGGGTCAACTGTTTTTTCTGTCATGTCTTGTTATTGCTGTTGTTTTGTTTTACTGTGTCGGGTTGCGTCTCTAAATGTAAGGAAGCGTTTGGGAAAAGCGACTTTTAACCCACCCTGTATTAAATTCCCATTTCAGCCTATTAAAACACTGCATTCCGAATAGAGAAAGAAACTTCCTCTTATTCACGTATATAACAAGGAACTTTGCGAGTAGTTCTCTTAATTCGCAATAAAAGGGATCAGTGACCAAATCGAACATGTTGACCAGATGGCCGGATGGGCGGGTAGTATCTTCAGATTCGTGGAATTTAACTTGCCGCAGTCATTTATTCCACAGGACATGTCCCCATAATTTCACCTGTGCCTAATAAGCATAAAGTGATAGATCAAAGCCTGCTGTCATCACAAGGCCCTCCTGTGTACAGTTTGCGCTTCGACGGACCAACCACACGTGCCAATGCCTTCAGCTAAATCTTCAGTTGTCATGGATGCGTATAACACTTAAAGAAAAAGAGTCCCACTTTCTCCTATCCTGTGCTTTTTTAATTGGTTATTTTATGACGCTTTATCAAGTGCTAAGGTTATCTAGCGTCTGAATGAAATGAAGGTGATAATGCCAGCGAAGTGAGTCAGGGGTCCAGCGCTGAAAGTTACGCAGCATTTGCTTTTAATGGGTTGAGGGAAAGGAAGTTCATCAGTTGAGCGCAAGAGAAAATTTTACCTGAAGTGAATGAATCAGTTGAGCGCGGCGGTCAGTTTTGGGATGCATCAGTTGAGCGCGGCGGTCAGTTTTGGGATGCATCAGAGCGCGGCAGCAATTTTCCTTCGCGGCGGTCATTTTGTAGAGACTTAGGAGCGCGGCTGGGATGCACATTGAGCGCGGCGGTATTTTGGGATGTAAAATTGCTGCTCTCAGTAAAATGCATCAGTTGAGCGCGATAAATTGGGATGCATCAAAAGCGCGGCATCAGTTGATAACGTCAGTTGAGCGCGGCGGTCAGTTTAAAATGCATCAGTCTGAGCGGGCTGTTTTGGGTAAAGGCGGCGATAAGTCACAAAAATGCGTTTTTGGATGATAAATGAGCGCGGCGGTCAGTTTTGGAATGCATATTGAGCGCGGCGGTAATTTTCTATGCAAATTGAGCGCGGCGGTCATCAACTGCGCGGCGGTCAGTATTCTTTGATTTTTGCACAGTTGAGCGCGGCTCAGTTTTGGGATGCATAATTTAGCTTTTTGGGATGCATCAGTTGAGTCATCTTGGGGATGCAAAATTGAGCGCGGCCTGGACAAAAAGCGCGGTGGTCAATGACATTGAGCGCGGCGGTCTTTTGGGATGCATCAGTTGAGCGCGGCGGTCAGATTTGTTCCAGTGAGCGCGGCGGTCAGTAATGGCGCGGCGGTCATTTTTTAAGCGCGGCGGTCAGTTTTGGGATCACTTTCTTGGATAATAGTAGCGCGGCGGTCAGTTCTCTGTAGCGCGGCGGTCCAATTCTATGCTTCAGTAATATTTCAGTTGAGCGCGGCGGTCAGTTTTGGGATGCATCAGTTGAGCGCGGCGGTCACTATATCAGTTGAGCGCGGCGGTTTTTGAGGATGCGCAGAGCGCGGTGATACATTCAGTTACGCGCGCGGCGGTCAGTTTTGGGATGCATCAGTTGAGCGCGGCGGTCAGTTTTGGGATGCAGGTTGAAACGGTCAGACTAAATCAGTTCTAGCGCAACTTTTGCTCAAAAGCCGGCGGTCAGTTTTAATTCCGGCGGAGTTCCAGTAGATGACGGTCTTTTGGGATGCATCAGTAAGCTGCGGGCATTATGCATGTTGAGCGCGGTCCACACATTTGAGCGCGGTGGTGTGGGATGCATCAGTTGAGCGCGGCGGTCAGTTTTGGGGCGGTCAGATACTCGGATGCATCGTTGAGCGCGGCGGTCTTTTGGGATGCATCTGAGCGCGGCGGTCAGACTTGGATGATATCAGCGGGCGCATTCTTGGAACGCGGCGGTCATTTTGGGATGCATCTTGAGCGCGGCGGTCAGTTTTGGGATGCATATCCGGCGGTCTTGCAACAGTTGAGCGCGGCGGTCAGTTTTGATGCATCAGTTGAGCGCGGCGGTTTTTGGGATGCATCGATGAGTGGCTCCTGGGATGCATCAGTTGAGCGCGGCGGTCATTATGCACTGAGCGCGGCGGTCAGCAAATGTGTAAAGCGCGGCGGTAGAAGAAATGCATCAGCTTTACATTCTTTAGCGCGGCGGTCAGTTTGGGATGCATTTTAGCGCGGCGGTCAGTTTTGGGAAAACGTCAGCATAAGTGAGACTGCCGAGAATATGGGTTTAGTGATGCTTTGAGCGCGGCGGTTTTTGGGATGCACAGTTGAGCGCGGCGGTCAGTTTTGGGATTGCACTGTACGAAAGCGCGGCGGTAATTTTGGGATGTTTACATTTTGGTGTGTTATTTTGGGATTTCTTTGTGTGCATCAGGAGCGCAAGTTCCATCAGTTGAAAATGGTCAGTTAACTCTGGAATTAACGGTTTTGAGATGCATCAGTTGTATGGAGCAGTTTTAGATCTTAGTTCCATCTCTACATTATGCATCAGTTGACACAAAGTATTTACACGCAATCATGAATCGCGGCGGTCAGTCTTTGGGATGCATCAGTAAAGTAATTCTTCTATAAATGTTTCCTCCTTCTAAATGTTGGATTGGCTCTAACAGTATTCCCGTTGTGATTCATTTTAATATGTGCTAGTTTGTGTCTCAATAATGACTTGAAGAAACAAATATAGTGTATATGAGGGTGAGCACTATTAAAATTCACAGAGAACGCTTTGTGGAACACCTCACATGCATTATTAGTTCTGTCTGATGTAACAGTGTCGAAAGTCCATATTTCAGGGGTCAAATAACGAATCCATTTTTATGAAATTTGATACCAAATAATCAGCAAAGGCTCGTCGGTTGCTAAACTAAATCTTGAACAAATGCATCTCCGACTTCATTTGGAGGAAGAAATGAAAAACCGAATACCCAGCGCAACCATTTACCTCTGTCAGTATTGTTATCTTTATACTCATTACAAAGCCTCAAGGATTGAATTTTTCTCCACCAAGCTTGACATACACTACACACAAATTTTCTCATACTCTACGTGTCATCACCAAGCCTAAGGAAACTGACCCCGCTCTCAACTGATGTATACCCAAAACTGACCCCAACGCTCAACTGGCTCAAAACTGAACCAGCGCTCAACCGGGAATATGAACCCAAAACTGACCCCAGACGCTCAACAGGTGTGATAACTAAAACCTGAACAAATGCCCCGCTCATTTGATGAAATATACCCAAAACCATTTACCGAACCAAGTTCAATACTGATGAATGCCTCAAATTGAATTTTTCTGACCCCGCGCTCAACTGATGTATACTCAAAAACTGACCCCGCGCTCAACTGATGTATACCCAAAACTGAACCGAGTTCAACTGATGTATACCCAAAACCGAACCCCCGCTCAACTGATGTATACCCAAAACTGACCCCGAGCTCAACTGATGTATACCCAAAACTGAACCTCGAGCTCAACTGATGTATACCCAAAACTGACCCCGCGCTCAACTGATGTATACCCAAAACTGACCCCGCGCTCAACTGATGTATACCCAAAACTGACTCCGCGCTCAACTGATGTATACCCAAAACTGACTCCCGCGCTCAACTGATGTACCCAAAACTGACCCCGCGAGCTCAACTGATGTATACCCAAAACTGAACCCGAGCTCAACTGATGTATACCCAAAACTGAACCCACGCTCAACTGATGTGTACCCAAAACTGACCCCGCGCTCAACTGATGTATACCCAAAACTGACCCCGAGCTCAACTGATGTATACCCAAAACTGACCCGCGCTCAACTGATGTATACCCAAAACTGAACCCGCGCTCAACTGATGTATACCCAAAACTGAACCCACGCTCAACTGATGTGTACCCAAAACTGACCCCGAGCTCAACTGATGTATACCCAAAACTGACCCCGAACTCAACTGATGTATACCCAAAACTGACCCCGCGCTCAACTGATGTATACCCAAAACTGACCCCGCGCTCAACTGATGTATACCCAAAACTGACCCCGAGCTCAACTGATGTATACCCAAAACTGACCCCGCACTCAACTGAATGTATACCCAAAACTGACCCCGCGCTCAACTGATGTATACCCAAAACTGACCCCGCTCTCAACTAATGTATACCCAAAACTGACCCCGCGCTCAACTAATGTATACCCAAAACTGACCCCGCGCTCAACTAATGTATACCCAAAACTGACCCCGCGCTCAACTGATGCATTTTTAATCCTTTCGCGCTCAATTGATGTACACCCGAGGAAAAACCCCAGAAAAAACCTCAACCAGGTAACTTGTCCAAACCAGACTTTTAACCCGGGCCCGCTCGTTTCACGGTGAGTCATGCTAGCAGCAGTGGACTCTATCCCGTGTTATGTATAATATTGTGTGGGAATGATGTGACTAGAGTACTGTGAAGTTGAAAAAAGTCGCCGAAGAATTAATTAAAGAGAAACGCGATCTCGGTATAGCCACGCCCTTGTCATTTCCTCTTTCTATTGAAATGATGAAGTGAAGAGGCAGGAAGGACACAGTTTCCTTACACTTGACTGTGGCGGATAATTAATAACAGCAAGCTGGTTGATACATTCAAGTCCGTATCAGACGTGATGTCCGATTTATGGCTCTCGTCGCAGGACCATTTGAATCTGTCTACCGGCTACTGTGATGAATCGAGAAACCCTCGCATTTCCACATCTTGCAATAGCCGCGAGCTGGGCAAGATGCTAGCGAGAACACAGGTCGTCCCTGAAAAGAACAATGGCGCGAGGAGGGCATGGAGGTAACAACTTTATTTTCTATGCGGAAGCTAGCAAAAAACATGCACTAAAGTTACTTTGGTCGTTCGTAAGTCGCTTGCGACATTCTTCCCTAAAGAAAATTAGCATATTGTAAAACTTTAATTGAACTGGAAAGTTGGAGTACAAACTCCGAGTTCTGGCAGTGAAATTAACCTCAAACTTTTACGAGAAGAACACTAATGCCAAGGCTTTCCCGCATTAATTCCCAAGAAATTCTAAAAGCTACCTCTGTGTGAAATTAAAAAAATATATAGGGCTATTATGACTTTAGTTTCTATACCACCTGCATTCGATACGTTAGTAATTTCTAGGCCTAGGATTTTGATGAAATTGCATCTTTTTTTGTAGTAAGCCAGAAACATTCCCGCTTTAGTATTTATATGTTATGTGATAAACTGAGTGTTTTAAAACATATTTTGTTAGGACATTTTTTGCAATTTTTTACCTCTTACAACTCATAAGAGCATTTTTTGTTTTATTCGGTAATTTTGGCCATAAATCCCCATTATTAATATAAAATATTGCTTATTTCCTTTGACATTTTCTCTACATATTTTGTCAATTAATACCCATTATTTTATATATTATTTTAATCGTTTTTCTACACAACTATTGTCATTTTAACGTAGTACATACCACGTAATAGATCAGTCCAACCGCCCCTTCAATATAGACTCCTCTATACTTGCTAATTCCGGATAAGAGTGGCCTTGTGGTGGACTACATGGAACTACATCAGGTGAAATAAAATTAATTAAAGTGTACTACTTAGAAAAATTATGTAAAATTAAAGAAACTTGAATGTTGGTACTAGAATTTAATTTAATTACTAGTCTAAATATTAATATTCCTACTAAGCCAATTATGTAAGATCAATTTTTAGAGCATTTTTAAGGGCATATTTTTAAGGGCCGTATTCATAGACATTTTTAGCGCGGGCTTCCGGTGGATGATCAGCGTTTTTCGTATTCATAAACCAGTGTTAGCGATAGGATATGATTTGAATTCTGTACTAGTAACCAGTGGATAGCCGGGGCTAGCTTAGTTCGCTCGTAGCGCGTGCTGCGAAATGTCTATGAATAGCACCCATGATTTTTATTTCATAAATACATTACTTTTAGGACATTTTTTCATTATTTATAGATCATCAAAATCCTAGCCCTAGTAATTTCACATGTTTCGTAGCTTTATGCACTGATCCAAGTAACATTCAAATTCCTGTGATTAACTTCGCAAAGTTGCCATGGAGATGTTGGACAATGCAAGAAAATCTGAAGTGAGTTATTTGATCCGTCCACTTCTCGCCTATTTTTTAAACAAATTATCACCACGAAATAGTCGTGCCAACGATCTGACTCAGTAGAGAAATCGGCCACGGGGATTCTGTCCGCTAATCAAGGCAACTGCATGTGGTTAATAATTGCTAACTGGTAATCTTGCCTGGATCAGGGTTCTAATGTTTCCCTTCTGAAGAAATCTATGCTGAGTATTTGTATCGCTAGAAATTCGTTATAATTCGATGGCATTGGATTGTACGAAGCTCTTAATATTACTGCATGCAATGTTTTCCAATTCTGTTAACATTTTTTTAATTTTTACTTCTTATTTTACTTCACGTAAAAGAGCCAAACATAAAAGGAAAAAAGGGAGTGAAGAAGTAGAAAAAAACATGCAAAGAGATTAAAATAAAAGAATGAGCGAAAGAAAATGGAACGATGGTAGAAAGTAAAAACGTTGGAGAGATAATTGGAAGAAACAAGAATCAAATAAATCATGAAGAAGCTATAAAAGAAGGATACATAAGGTAGGAAGATACAAGTAGGCCTAACTAACGCAAGGCCGGGGGAAAATTGAAATGACGAGAGAAGAAAGACACAAAAAAAAAAAAACAAATAAAGGCAAAATAATTGCAGAAATTCCACATCCAATTTTGCAATACTCCGACGCTACGTAGAGGTCGTAAATCCATTAACACTTGACAATTTCGTAACGCGGAGTTGGCAGGTTTCATACTTCCTCCAGAGACTACACAGAGCATTAGACATAGGCAAATATTATTCATTATGTATGCAAAATTCTAACACCAATAACTTTTACCCACTGTCTTCCATTGCGCAAATCACTGGTCCGTCATGTATATTTTATTTTTAGTTGGTTATTTAACGACGCTCTATCAACTACTAGGTTATTTATCGTCGGTAGTATTGATGATAGCGAGATGGTATTTGGCGAAACAGATTATATGACATTTATTTATTTATTTAATTAATTAATTTATTTATTTATTCATTTATTTATTTATTCTGGTGTAGTTAAGGCCATCAGGCCTTCTCTTCCACAACACCAGGAATACAAATACAATAATAGAAATAAACAGAAAAAAATATACTATATACAAAGTAAAGCTGCACAAGAAATAGCCTTACGGTTGGGTAAAACCTCGGAAAAACCCCAACCAAGTAATCAGTCCAAGAGGGAATCGAACCCGCGCGCGAGCGCAACTTCAGATCAGCAGATAAGCGCCTTAGCCGACTGAGCTACACCAGTGGCTCCCGTCATGTTGATTTTTATGTATTTTAAGAGCAATAACTTTAGGCCTATATGTTCACTTATTTCTGATATGGGAATGAATGAATTTATATTATAAATAGTAATAGGGCTAAGAACCCATCACCGTAAAAAACAGCTTGTTACGATTCATACAATAAACCTCGGAATGGGAATGATTCTCCGGCACGACCACAGCCAGAAATGCATGTAGAGTGTTAGTTGGTAGATCGGAGTTAAAAAGACCTTTGGGGAGGCCGAGACGTAGATGGGAGGATAATATTAAAATGGATTTGAGGGATGTGGTATATGATGATAGAGACTGGATTAATCTTGCATAGGATAGGGACCGATGGCGGGCTTATGTGAGGGCGGTAATGAACCTGCGGGTTCCTTAAAAGCCATTTGTAAGTAATATAATAATTACTCTGTTAATGTTAAACAATGTTAGACAAATAATAGATTATTTCGAAATAATTACCGAATTTTTCTGAAGTGCTTTCTCTCATCTTTAATGAATTTATACAAAATTCACGTCTCATAATAACAGAAGTGTCGGGAGAAAGAGATTTCAACGACGGAATAGAACAGTAACAGGATTCATTAAGAACATATCAATGCCTCTGGGGTCGGAGGACGATACATTACCATACAACTCGCATACAATGATCGGATTCATCAATAATATTACACACCAAATATTTACTTTACTCGTATTCATACACAAGACACAACATTGTCTACTCTGAAAAATATGTAGAAAATTAAGTATGAAAAATACTTAAATCGAAGCTCATTAAACTGTCAGTGAGTGATAGAGGACGTTCCAGATGTCATGTTAAGTAGTTGTTCGTTTAATTGGGTTCCAAAGAAGGCGATATACAAGCGTTACAGAGTCGTGTTGCTTTTTATATTTATTTACTGCCGCTAAACAATTTTATTTGAAGGCTTTTACTGAAATGCCTTCGTTATTTTCTTTCCAAAAAAGGAAATTTGTGCTCGGAATGGAGTTCCCTCAAGGCTGCTCTAGTAGTGCCACATGTGATCGCATTTCTTTAAAATTTATATTATAGACCTCCAAGTTGTTACGATCATCATACATACTGTATGTGGATATATAGGTCTATGTTGTATATAAATATTCACGTATCACCTGATAGCATATATACATATCCACCAAATGAACTCAGAAAGTACGGGTTATGTGTCTCTTTTTTGTGTTTCTTCCGTGGATAGTTGTTAACTCTGACCACACTAGCAGATGGTCCTCATTAATGAATATAGTGTGGAAGGAAACTTAACTTTCCTTTTCAGGTATGAACTCTTGTAGCGAGATGAACAGAAAATTTAATAAGTAATAACATTTTGTTTCTTGTGGATAGTTTCCTTTTAAAATCGTAAATTTCGGTAAATTCTTTTGTAGCGTTTCAGAGACAGGAATTAAATGTTTACGATTCGTCTAACACAGGGATGAGGAATAAGGGTGAGAATCAAGTAGGCTTGCTTTACCCATTCCACATGTCAGCTTTATTCCTTTCTTTCTACTTCTGTTTCTAATACAAGATGGCTTCATTGGCGGGAAGCAATACGAATATAACATTTATGTAGATCTGTTTTATCATACTACAGATACTTGTAAAGTAACATTGATGAAAAATGCTTGCAACGAAAAGAAACTTAATAGTTCAGTAATAGTTTACATTTCATTAAATATAAGCGAAGTAATCATCAGCGTATATAAGATAAAATAAACTGATAACGTTAAACGTTGAATAAAGACATTTCAAGTTTCTTTTCACAAAAAAAAACAACAACAACACAGGCCTACAGGCAAATAAACTTCAGAATCTCTTCATACACATTTGATTTACGGTTTACCCATAGATATCTTGGCTTTATTAGCAAGTATCATAATCATTAGTAAAGGCAAGATGATTGAAAGACTTAATAAGAAGATCTAAAGGAAAACCATCATGAAGATGTGCTGATATTTGGCTACTAAAAATGAAATGCGCAGCTTTTCCTATGCTGCATACCTTTACGTAGAAGGGGAATAAAAGGAGAATAGGGAGAAGGTAAAGGGAACAATAGAAATACAAAGAGGACAAGGGGAAGACAAGGAGAATAAGGGGTAGACAAGGAGAATAAAGAGCAGGCAAAGAGAACAAGGAAACGGCAAGGAGAACTTCCATAGGGAGAACAAGGGGAATATTTACGTAGAATGGAAGACAGAGAGAACAAGGGGACGACAAAGAGAACTTTCATAGGGAGAACAAGGGGAATCTTTACGTAAAGAGAAGAAAGAGAGACTAAGGGGACGACAAGGAGAACTTTCACAGGGAGAACAAGGGGAATATTTACGTAGAAGAGAAGAAAGAGAGACTAAGGGGACGACAAGGAGAACTTTCACAGGGAGAACAAGGGGAATATTTACGTAGAATGGAAGACAGAGAGACTAAGGGGACGACAAGGAGAACTTTCACAGGGAGAACAAGGGGAATATTTACGTAGAAGAGAAGAAAGAGAGACTAAGGGGACGACAAGGAGAACTTTCACAGGAGAACAAGGGAATAATTACGTAGAATGGAAGACAGAGAGACTAAGGGGACGACAAGGAGAACTTTCACAGGGAGAACAAGGGGAATAATTACGTAGAAGAGAAGAAAGAGAGACTAAGGGGACGACAAGGAGAACTTTCACAGGGAGAACAAGGGAATAATTACGTAGAATGGAAGACAGAGAGACTAAGGGAACGACAAGGAGAACTTTCACAGGGAGAACAAGGGAATAATTACGTAGAATGGAAGACAGAGAGACTAAGGGGACGACAAGGAGAACTTTCACAGGGAGAACAAGGGAATATTTACGTAGAAGAGAAGAAAGAGAGACTAAGGGGACGACAAGGAGAACTTTCACAGGGAGAACAAGGGGAATAATTACGTAGAATGGAAGACAGAGAGACTAAGGGGACGACAAGGAGAACTTTCACAGGGAGAACAAGGGGAATAATTACGTAGAATGGAAGAAAGAGAGACTAAGGGGACGACAAGGAGAACTTTCACAGGAGAACAAGGGAATATTTACGTAGAAGAGAAGAAGAGAGACTAAGGGGACGACAAGGAGAACTTTCATAGGGAGAACAAGGGGAATATTTACGTAGAATGGAAGACAGAGAGAACAAGGGGACGACAAGAAGAACTTTCATAGGGAGAACAAGGGGAATATTTACGTAGAAGAGAAGAAAGAGAGACTAAGGGGACGACAAGGAGAACTTTCACAGGGAGAACAAGGGGAATATTTACGTAGAAGAGAAGAAAGAGAGACTAAGGGGACGACAAGGAGAACTTTCACAGGGAGAACAAGGGGAATCTTTACGTAGAAGGGAAAAAAAAGAGACTAAGGGGACGACAAGGAGAACTTTCACAGGGAGAACAAGTGGAATATTTACGTAGAATGGAAGACAGAGAGAACAAGGGGACGACAAGGACAACTTCCATAGGGAGAAGAAAAAGAATCTTTACATACAAGGAAATACAAGAAAAGAAGTGGAACAAAGGAAGAACAAGGAGAAGACAAAGGGAACAAAACAATTACGAAAAGAACAAGGGGAAGATAAGGAAAAATAAGGGGAAGACAAAGAAAAGAAGGGGAAGATAAAGAGACCAGGTGAAATACAAAGAGAAGGATACAACAAGAACTACTCCCACATGGAGAACAAAGGGGAATCTTTCAGTAGAAGGGTAATACAAAAATAATAAGGAGAATAAAAGGAGAACAAGGAGAAGGCAAAGGAAACAAGTGGAATGCAAAATAAACAGGGGAATATAAAGAGAATAAGGGGAAGGTAAAGAGAACAAAGGGACGACAAAGAGAACTTCCACAGGAAGAATAAGGTGAATATAGGGAAAACAAGGGAATTATAATGAGAAAAAGGGGAATATAGGGAGAATAATGTGACGGTAAGGAGAAGAAAGGAAAGAAACGGAGGACAATAGCAGTACAAAAACAAGACGATTACAAGAAGAAGTAGGACAATACAGGGAAAAAGGAAAAGACAAGGAGAACGAGGGAAGAAGAGAAGGCAATACAAGGAGAACAATGAGACGACAACACAAGGAGAGGAGGTTGTATTTTTATGAGACGATCAATTCCCAAGTACCCCCATGCCCAATGAGTAGAAAGACGTACTCTAGTTCCAAATCAAAATCTGTGGTAGATTATTAATAAAAATAGAGAGAAACGAATTGAATATGTATGCATTACAGATGTAATGTAACGTATAGAAGACACGAACGCTGTGCGGATGCCTGTAACCTGAATCCCATAAAATTATGGTACTAGAAACTAAGAGTTCGAAGAGCCGTTGACCTTCCTGTGGCATGGAGATGAGACAGGCTAATCCACGTTGTCTTCGATGATAGTATCCTTTCCTGTGAGAATCCCAGCACAAGTGGAAAGAACAAGCTACTAGTCTATGTTGGGAGAGGGAGAAGTGTTTCAAATTTGTAATAGCAGACACACAGAGGGTGTGCAAACAGTGTTCGCCACTAAACCAGCCGGAGTGGCTTCATTGAATAAAGCAGCTTCTGTGTCATTGTGGCGGGGTCGTTATCCCCGAGCCAATAATGAGGTGCACTAAATGGAGAGATACAGACCACTTAATGGACCTCCACGCAGTAATAGAATTTCGACTTTACGACTTGCCGAATCAGAGGGCTTGCCATTCAGCCACACCTCCAGGTTGCTTCTAGGAACGCGGCGTCGCGTCGGGCCCAGCAGGAGTCCTGCCATTCATCCGGCACTCGCGACTCCTATTAAGGTTATTAACATATTATGAGAAAGAAAGTCAAAACATTTTCGTTGTGCAGATAGTCCCGCAACTTCGTGTCGTTGTCCTCAACAGATTCCGCTTGTGTGAGATCCGTGCTGGCTTTGGTGAAAGAGAATCCACAGGTGAAATTTCTAAATCATGCAATTTTCAAGCAAACTTATTCAAAATTTTATCACAGAATACTCTACTATTATTATATGCATTATATAAAGTTTGTGTTTTTAACATTAAGTCCAGGATAAAAGAGAGGGTTTGAAATTGAACGGGTTACATCAGCTTCTTGTCTATGCGGATGACGTGAATATGTTAGGAGAAAATCCACAAACGATTAGGGAAAACACGGGAATTTTACTTGAAGCAAGTAAAGAGATAGGTTTGGCAGTAAATCCCGAAAAGACAAAGTATATGATTATGTCTCGTGACGAGAATATTGTACGAAATGGAAATATAAGAATTGGAAATTTATCCTTTGAAGAGGTGGAAAAATTCAAATACCTCGGAGCAACAGTAACAAATATAAATAACACTCAGGAGGAAATTAAACACAAAATAAATATGGGAAATGCCTGTTATTATTCGGTTGAGAAGCTTTTATCATCCAGTCTGCTGTCTAAAAATCTGAAAGTTAGAATTTATAAAACAGTTATATTACCGGTTGTTCTTTATGGTTGTGAAACTTGGACTCTCACTTTGAGAGGGGAACATAGGTTAAGAGTGTTTGAGAATAAGGTGCTTAGGAAAATATTTGGGGCTAAAAGGGATGAAGTTACAGGAGAATGGAGAAAGTTACACAACGCAGAACTGCACGCATTGTATTCTTCACCTGACATAATTAGGAACATCAAATCCAGACGTTTGAGATGGGCAGGGCATGTAGCACGTATGGGCGAATCCAGAAATGCATATAGAGTGTTAGTTGGGAGCAGTGCCTGTGGTGATAAATAATCCTGGTGGTGCACAAATATTTATTTTGATTATGATTATCATATTATTATTACACCCTATTATTATTATTATTACTATTATTATTATTATTATTGGTACTAACTACGACATAACTATTAATATATGTTATATAGGTATAATTTACATAATTTTGTTAGTCAAGAAATTGCAGTTAATCAGTTTCCTATGTAGGTACAGTAATAGCAAAGTAAAGTGTTCAATTTCTATGCAGCACACCGTAAATAATATTGTTTTCGCTACATTACGTTTTATAACACAGTTCACACGTTCACAAGCATTCGATACGTGTGTCGTCTCATCAGCGTTAACTGCTAAAAGTCAGCATTTTTATTTCTTTGAAATCTCATCATGGCATACATCCAAAATGGCTTATTTCGTGCTGTATAGTGTTTGATGTGCTTTCAAACACTGTTCCTCTTTCCAAATGTTCCTTAAGAGTGCGTCTAATTCAGAACTAAAATTGACGAGGCCAAGAAAGATACAAGCGTTTCAAGATGAGTTTCCGTCTTCGTGACCGCTTAAAGCCAACTCAGAAGCTCCACAAAACCGCACGCACTTATCTGTTCTTGGTAACTTTATCATTGTGAAGTTCGATAATCTCATTGAATGCAATTGTGTCTGTATGTTTGTTTGACCCAATACTGCTAATTTAACATTATTGTTGATGTGTGCAGCTGAAGAATCGTGTTTTTCAATTTTCGTTCATGTGCTTCAAATCAATCATATCTGCAGAACGATAATCAAAATTATGTAGTTACTACGCACAGTCCTAAATTAAAACAGAAAAATAAATAAAATTCATAAAACGCACTTATTTTTGTCAGTAAATGTTCGCCGTCGATCAATAGGCAAGGAAAACAAAATACAGCGTCTTTTATATTGCAGCCACATATTGCATTTTTCGTTAAGTCCGAATGTTGAATTTTCTTGTCACTTCTCTATTACTGTTCTTCGTCACTTATAATTTTAATTCATGTGTAGGTGTACCCATCTCCTTTATTTTGATCTTTTCGTGTAAAGGTCTTACATAAAATTACATATTTAAAAGATTTTGCACACTATTCATTGCAATATTTATGATAGAACGTGCCAACAGCTACTGCAGACAGCTTGAGAACACATCTGAAAGTGCTCCTAACCCCGCCTACGCACACTGTACTGCCTCCCTACCATGCTCCAAAGCCTGCCAGTGAAACTCTACTACTGCGCATGCTCGATTGGAACAGTGTGCCGCAAGTGTCGAGCGGTAAACATAAGTCCCAGGCGTCAACAAGACCAGTACACGTGCAGTGTCATTTTTACATAGTATTATAATGAAGAATTATGTCGCTCACATAGTCTATGGCAGCTCATTGATGTAACTTTAAAAACATGTGTTATTTGAAGAGGTGGTGCACTGCTCCTGTGCTCCTTAAGAGAAATCGCCACTGGTTGGGAGGCCGGAGGGAAAAATACCTTTGGGGAGGGCGAGACGTAGGTGGGAAGATAATATTAAAATGGATTTGAGGGAGGTGGGATATGATGATAGAGACTGGATTGATCTTGCTCAGGATAGGGACCTATGGCGGGCTTATGTGAGGGCGGCAATGAACCTTCGGGTTCCTTATAAGCCAGTAAGTAAGTAAACTGTAATAGTTTTTGAGAAAGAATTATTTTATTACTATTGTTTTGCAAATATTGGAGCTAAATGCTGTGAGCAGTATGGAATGAAGCAGGGTTCAAGCCACAGTCGCATTTGTCGCATTTTGCTACTCGACTTCTAAAAATGCAACAAACTTTGAATGTAACGTGCAAAGATGTGACAACCACATGAGACTTCAGAAACGAACATGGTAATGTAGAAAATGAAGTCTCAGATGTGTTTCAACTTGAACTAATCTGAATTTAAATGAAATGCTAATGGCATAGGCAATGTTCAAAAAGGTATTGAGCAATAGATGTTCAGGAATGGATTTCAAAGAGCTGGTGCAAGTCTTGTAAGTTAAGTGAACAATTTGTTCTAATTGATTTATATAATTCAATCGCATACTGTAAATTGTGAGCGATGATTTAGTTGCATGAATCTTGTAAAAACTGGAATTAGAAATTGATTAAAAATAGTTAGCACTCTATTAACAATAAATCTTGAAGGGCCTACTAGTAAAGAATTTCAATGTTTAGTGTGTCCATAAAATAACGTATTTTAATGTGATGTAAATTCAGCAGTACTTTATTCTAAACATACCTACGTGTTATGATTTACTTACATAAGTATATCTAGAGTGTGGTAAGATGGATTGATCGTAATAAAACAGCAAGAAAAAATTACATAATTTTTATTTCTGCATACTTTATTGATTTCTTACTTTTATGTTTGTGCATTTTTGCGACAATTATTTATTTTCTATCATAAACCCTGGGATGAAGATAAATGCAAATGGTTATCAGAAGAAAAATAAGGAAGGTAAACTTGCGAATTCAAAATGAGACAGTAGAACAAGTGGACAGCTTCAAATACTTGGGGTGTACTATAAGCAGTAACATGAGCTGCTGCCAGGAAGTCAAAAGGAAGGCAGCAATGGCAAAGGAAGGTTTTAATAGCATCTTCTGTGGACATCTGGAAAAAGAACTAAGGAAGAGATTAGTGAAGTCTTTTGTGTCGAGTGTGCCACTGTATGGAGCAAAAACATAGACATTACTACGAAGCGAATAGAAGAATTTGAAATGTGGATATGGAGAAGAAAGGAGCGTGTGAAATGGACAGACAGAATAAGAAATTTTAATTTAATTATTGTTTATTTAACGACGCTCGCAACTGCCGTTTTATATCAGCGTCGCCGGTGTGTCGGAATTTTTGTCCCGCAGGAGTTCTTTCACATGGCAGTAAATCTACTGACATGAGCCTATCGCACAGAATAAGAAATGAAGCTGTGTTGGAAAGAGTGGGTGGAGAAAGAATGATGCTGAAACTGATCAGGAACAGAAAAAGGAATTGGTTGGGTCACTGGCTGAGAAGAAACTTTTACTAAATATGTTATTAATTGATCCAACAGAATAATATCTGTCATAGTGGGGAGGAATGGTGAAAGAGAGAAGAGATCGGGGCAGAAGAAGATCTATCTATCTGTCTGTCTGTCCGTCCGTCCGTCCGTCCGTCCGTCCATCCATCTATCTCTCTATCTATCTATCTATCTATCTATCTATCTATCTATCTATCTATCTATCTATCTATCTATCTATCTATCTATCTATCTATCTATCTATCTATCTATCTATCTATCTATCTATCTATCTATCTATCTATCTATCTATCTATCTATCTATCTATCTATCTATCTATCTCTATCTATCTATCTATCTATCTATCTATCTATCTATCTATCTATCTATCTATCTATCTATCTATCTATCTATCTATCTATCTATCTATCTATCTATCTATCTATCTATCTATCTATCTATCTATCTATCTATCTATCTATCTATCTGTCTGTCTGTCTATCTATCTATCTATCTATCTATCCTATCTATCTATCTATCTACCTATCTATCTACCTATCTATCTATCTATCTATCTATCTATCTATCTATCTATCTATCTATCTATCTATCTATCTATCTATCTATCTATCTATCTATCTATCTATCTATCTATCTATCTATCTATCTATCTATCTATCTATCTATCCATCCATCCATCCATCCATCCATCCATCCATCCATCCATCCATCCATCCATCCATCCATCCATCCATCCATCCATCCATCCATCCATCCATCCATCCATCCATCCATCCATCTATCTATCTATCTATCTATCTATCTATCTATCTATCTATCTATCTATCTATCTATCTATCTATCTATTTATTCTGGTGTAGTTAAGGCCATCAGGCTTTCTCTTCCACAGCACCAGGAATACAAATCTATACTAATAATAAAGCTGTAGCCGAAATTTTTCTGGTAATTTTCGATTTTCCAAAAATAATTGGTCCTAACATATATAATTAACCACCCTGAAACCGAAAATCGCATTTTTGAAATTTTTGTTTGTATGTCTGTCTGTATGTTTGTTACCTTTTCACGCGATAATGGCTGAACCGTTTTATATGAAAATTGGAATTTAAATTAAGTTCGTTGTAACTTAGATTTTAGGCTATATGGCATTCAAAATACTTTATTTAAAAGGGGGGTTATAAGGGGGTCTGAATTAAGTAAATCGAAATATCTCGCTTATTATTGATTTTTGCTAAAAATGTTACTTAACAAAAGTTTCTTTAAAAATGATTTCCGATAAGTTTTATTCTTTACAAAATTTTGATAGGACTGATATTTCATGAGATAAATGAGTTTTAAAATTAAAATAACGCCATCTAAGACGGTGTAATGAATTAAGAACAAATGACTTCGTCTATAAGGGGCGTTGGACAACAACAATCGAAACAGGGGCCTTTGACATCAACAATCGAAAGCTATTAAACATAGCCTACAGAGAATGTTTCTGTGTTTGTATGAAGTAGTATCAGAAGCTAAATTAACCGATTTGTATAATTAATTATTATTTCATCATTGGAAAGTGTAGTTTCTCTAGAGGGACATATTGCTATAATGCTATTACAGTAACGTCTGAGTAAATCGAGGACAGGTAAGATTAAAATAGCTTCTTATGCACAGAAAATTTGATAGGCTATTTTGTACATTCGTTTTCTATATTTCTTAAAATAATATTTATGTACACTCATTTTAATGTCAGAGAATTAAAGAACAACGAGAGTGTGTTGATTTAGTATGCAGTAATAGTACGTTAGCTTAGCAATCCATTATTTTATAATTCAAATTTTAACTATGCTCAATTGAATCGTATTAAAATACATAAAATATATATGTAATAAATGCAATGCAAAAAAAAAATTGGGTAATGAGCGAAGCAGATTATCTTGCGCTGTTGTAAAAGTTGTTCCCTGGATCAAACGTCCTATTTTAATTATGTAATTACTTTATATTTATTTCTAACAGGTGCAGCGGAGCGCACGGGTACGGCTAGTACAATAATATAGAAAAACAGGGAGAAAGCAGAAGATATCAGATGATAGACGACATTAAGATGTATGAATCATAGCCTATGCGAGGAAAAAGAGGAAGGCAGAAATAGGGAATATTGGAGAATGCTGGGTTTGCACGAAAAGCATCGAAATTTCCAATTACACTTTGATTCTGAAAATATTTAATATTATACAAATCACTACGTTTTTCTTATTAGAGCTATGAACTTGTATTTTAGTGGTGTTTTAAGCCTCACACGGTTTATAGGCCGATATTCACCTAAGAGTCCATTTTCTAGAATCACACTGACAACGGGCGGGCCACATTCTGGCTGAATTCGAGCCGTCGTCGTCGACTGTGTCATTCATTAAACGTCAAAGCTGTGCAGTAGGCGTTACACACATCACGACCGACACACATGAAGATTCAAGAGTGAAAACTACGAGTTTCGGGAATAATTAGTCTCTCACATTACTTTCCTCTGTGCTTGTGTGGTTATCGTCACTTCTTCTGGATCGAAGTGACGTGGGTTCTAACTCGTTAGTGGGCGCTGGAGTTTTTTAGTTTGTTATTTAACGACGCTGTATCAACTACTAGGTTATTTAGCGTCGATGAGTTTGGTGATAGAGAGATATGAGGCCGAGGATTCGCCATAGATTACCTGGCATTCACTTTACGGTTGGGGAATCCTCGGAAAAAAAAAAAAAACCCAACCAGGTAATCATCCCAAGCGGGGATCGAACCCGCGCCCGAGCACAACTTCAGACCGGCAGGCAAGCGCCTTAATGGGCGGTGGATGTTTGAGGGACGATGAAATTCTTAGCTTGGTTCCTATGAGCAGGAAGCACAGTAGAAGCAAAGTCAGTCGTTTTAGCAATCCAGAGTGTTCCAAGAAAAAAAGTAAAAAAACCTCGGCTTCGTCCACCACGAATGTCATGTTCGTCAGGGATTGAACCGGGGCTCACTTACATAAAAGTCGCTGTTCAAACCGGCAAGCTATGTGGTTAGGATATTTTCCGGTGGGTTGAGCCTTGTCTTCAGAATCCTATATTATTTCTGTGGATAACTTAGGCATGAAAGCGTGGGTAATATACAAGGTGTCAGGGGTATAAGTGCCATTATTTTAACTGATAATTATTCATGTCATAAGGAAGAAAGAATGTCCTTACAATTTTTTTCTAATTGCAATATTTAACTAATTATTAAAGTTTACAATATTAGACGTTCTGCAACGTTGCTGGATGGAGAGGAGGCTGTTTAGAAGTACACAGTACAGCTCAAGCGGGTACAGACATACCGGTGCAAAACAGATGCTCTGTTATAATGCAAGGGCGGACCAGAACAACTGTTGTTTACATAAAAAGAGCAGCAAATACAAACTTTCAAGGTCATTAATAAAACATAATGGTAAATTTACATTTTATTTAACACTATTACTCCATTTTTTATTGTACGTCTAAACAATAATGGTTTACTGCACAAAATCACATGAACTTTTTTTCTAATGCAAAATTTTAATCTCTCCCGCTTCCATAAAGCAGTATCATTTTTAAAGAAATTTCTCGTAGTGTTATTTTCGAAACGGGGTAAGGGACTCCCAGTTTCTAATAATCGTTGAGAAACTGCTACAAAAGTTCGTCGATCAGGTAACCTTCTTTGACGGTACATCCTTCTTGCCGCACTTCAATTACGACGACTTTCTCCATAAATTAATAACGTATCATGATATATCATAAGATCACAGGTATTTATGAACATTTTAAATCCAAATTGCAGTACGAAGAGCAAAACGAAGTAGATATGTACGATATAGTGCAATCATTCATTACAATGATAAATATCTGCAAATCAAATATGAGGGAAAACAGTTCCATCATTTCCCATGCTTACAATCTTTTTCTGATATTTCTGAATCAAATTTAAATAATTATGCTCATCTAAATCGAAAAACAGAATTTCAACAACGGAGATTCGGTGATTTTTAAAATATGCAAATGATTTCTTACGTTTTGCGAATCCTTTGACCATAGACATAAACAAGGTTAAACCAGAAGTGCAGCAAGTAGTAGCTGATTTACATAGTGACACATATTTACAAACGCGGTGCAAAGACATGTGTGGTTTAAATTTCTTTAAAATTCTGTCTACGGAAAAATATGCTTCCTTAGGTTAATTGCCGCCAATATAGCGGCTATGTTTGGTTCCACTTACAGTTGCGAACATTTTTTTTTTTTCAAAATTGAAACTTGCAAAATCGAAACAAAGATCGCGGCTGAAAGATGAAAGTTTATTCGCTATCTTGAGATTGGCTATTTGCGACATAAACTTAGAATTCTGTGGCACCTTGATAGTTACGGTACAGTAAATATGAAGTTTGTGATGGCTGCACGCCACTGATGTCTGAGCGGGCCCTCCACCCTACCCACAACCATGCGACGTCATGTGTATTGCTGGTTGCATTGCCTGATGTCATCGTGAGTACAATTCTGCCGATGACTGCTGTAGACCGTCTCCGAAGACTATGAAAAGGACGGCACTTAAACCCCTTACACCCTGTATGAGTAATATCAATCTGAATGGCTGAAATCTAAAGTAAAAGATAATTCCTGAACATGAAATTTGAATATTATGTTATTTATTCGTAAGTAAACACTATCGTGCTGCTGATAGAGACAACAGACTCTGAATGCAGTGCCACGATCCCATTCCAGTTCATCCTGTCAAACCGTTAAGCAATTGTTTACGGTTGGTGGTCACCTTATGGGGTTGTTGTGGTTCGGGGAGCCGGTTGTCGCGTGGGAGAGCGCGTGCGGGCCTCGCGCTTTGCTGCTGTCCGACCACCTGGTCGCTCGCAACAGTCAACAAACCCACCCCCACTCTACTGAGGGGGAGAAGGGTCGGCTGAACTGATAATGCAGTGTTAGTTTGGCTCTTTCAATCCGGATTTGTTTGTGCGGGTTGGACCCACACGCAACTGAACAAACGAGAAGTGTAACAGAAAATTCCATCACCACAATAACAGGGTAGTAGTAGTAGTAGTAGTAGTAGTAGTAGTAGTAGTAGTAGTAGTAGTAGTAGTAGTAGTAGTACTTACTTACTTACTTACTTACAAATGGCTTTTAAGGAACCCGAAGGTTCATTGCCGCCCTCACATAAGCCCGCCAGCGGTCCCTATCCTGTGCAAGATTAATCCAGTCTCTACCATCATACCCCACCTCCCTCAAATCCATTTTAATATTATCCTCCCATCTACGTCTCGGCCTCCCTAAAGGTCTTTTTCCCTCCGGTCTCCCAACTAACACTCTATATGCATTTCTGGATTCGCCCATACGTGCTACATGCCCTGCCCATCTCAAACGTCTGGATTTAATGTTCCTAATTATGTCAGGTGAAGAATACAATGCGTGCAGTTCTGTGTTGTGTAACTTTCTCCATTCTCCTGTAACTTCATCCCGCTTAGCCCCAAATATTTTCCTTAGCACCTTATTCTCAAACACCCTGAACCTATGTTCCTCTCTCAGAGTGAGAGTCAAAGTTTCACAACCATACAGAACAACCGGTAATATAACTGTTTTATAAATTCTAACTTTCAGATTTTTGGACAGCAGACTGGATGATAAGAGCTTCTCAACCGAATAATAACACGCATTTCCCATATTTATTCTGCGTTTAATTTCCTCCCGAGTGTCATTTATATTTGTTACTGTTGCTCCAAGATATTTGAATTTTTCCACCTCTTCGAAGGATAAATCTCCAATTTTTATATTTCCATTTCGTACAATATTCTGGTCACGAGACATAATCATATACTTAGTCTTTTCGGGATTTACTTCCAAACCGATCGCTCTACTTGCTTCAAGTAAAATTTCCGTGTTTTCCCTAATCGTTTGTGTATTTTCTCCTAACATATTCACGTCATCCGCATAGACAAGAAGCTGATGTAACCCGTTCAATTCCAAACCCTGCCTGTTATCCTGAACTTTCCTAATGGCATATTCTAGAGCGAAGTTAAAAAGTAAAGTAGTAGTAAGAAAATTATCATTTGCCAATCATGTATTAGGCCATGTGGCCTGTTACTGGCCCAGTCCATCTTTTAGCAACACGTCCAATTGATCTCCTTCCTCGAGGTCTATATATTGATGGACAGCTTTCGGGATTCTTTCGCTGTTCATTCTATTGACATGGTTGTTTCAATTTTCCCTTTTTGATGTCCTAGGTATAGCAAAGTATGTTCAATCTGTAATTGTTTCACTACGTCTTCTTTCTTCTGTGATCCCATTTGTGTATCCAGCCGTACATCGCTTTAACCTCATGTCAGCTGCAGTTATTCGAGCCTTATCCTTCTTTCTGACAGACCATGTTTCATAACTAGGGGGCGGATGTTGATGACCTAAAAATGTACTTAAAATGATCATTAAAATGTCCTTAAACTAATGGAAAAATGACATAAAATAAAAATAAAATGACATTTAAATATTATCCACCGTACTCGCACCACAGCTTCTTAAAAATTAGTCATCTTGTTTCAATGACTGCTCTGCAAATCTAGGAGAGATGAGGCAACTTCCTGGAATTTAGCTAAGATAAAGAAAAAGAACATGCAACAAAATGAAGGTTTTAAGGGAAAACTATAGATTTTAATGAGGGTTTACAATGTGTTTCAATCAGGGGTGGTCGGTCAAAGCCCTCACTTAAACTACGCTGTTGTCAAGCATTTTATATTACTTCCGTTGTGTGAAGTCAAGCCTTCAGTGAATGGGATGGACTTTAGAGTCTGTTCCAAACTATAAAAACAAACTTCACTGTATTCACTTATTCACTAGGTAATTACTACTGACTTATTTTCTTAGAAAATGATTTAACAGATAATAATAAAATAAAATGCATTTAATCTGACATGTTAAGTTCTTCATAATCCTACCAATAACAAATATAAATAAAAAAAAAATGAAATAGTTCAAACACTGAAAAAATGATAAGAAATTATTTTAGAGTTGGTAACAGATCAAAATGATTTCATTATAGGCATCGTCCTAATGAAAAAATAAGCAAGATGATTTTGATAACATCATCAATAATAATAATAATAATAATCGGTAAAAAAGTTTTATGCATTTTCAAATGATGTAAGAGTTCTTCAAAGTAATAAAAATAACCAAAAAAGGCCGAAATAAAATATAAAAATGACCTATTAGTTCAAAAACGTCAAAAAATGCAATATAATAAATTATTTTTTTTTACGTTCATATTAACATAGAAATTATTTATATATTAATAGGCATCGTCCTAATGTGAAAAATAAGAAGATGACTTTTCATCAATATCCGCCCCTATTCATAACCATATGCCACAACTGGCGTAGCTAAAATTTTTTACATTTTAATTCTGCTATGCTCTTCGGCCAGTAGTGGTTTCAAGACAGAATTTATGGAGTCCATAATTTTAAGGGATTTAGTAACAATTTTGTTCAATATATCTGTGTCATTCATAATATGCATAACATATATAGTATTAAAGACACTTACTCTTTCTAATAGAGAATTATTAACGTACATTTTGATTGAAATAGGATCTTTCTCCTTGGAAATAAGGATTTTTGTTTTAGAAAAAGAAATTTCCTTATCATAGTTTTGAGAAACTTTGTTTATGTTATACATAGAGTTTTGTAAATCATCCTCTGACCTGGAAAATTGGACTTGATCATCAGTGTAAAACAATATATCTAATATTGTACCTTTTAAAATGATTCATGTTTATTTCATAGTCCTTAATTAAAACTTTTCTGCTGTATGAGATTATGGATAGTCACGTATCATAGATTGTTTAATATATTGTATTAATAATTGAAATGGAATGCAACTGTTTTAATAAAAATGAAACTGAATCAACAAAGCCTTCTTGACTAGTAATCGTCCATAGAATTCAATGAAGATTGTATAGTTATCACAACTGGTAACAAGAGAACAGCAGATCATAACACACTACTGGCATCTAGCGGAATATTTGTAACGATGAGATGTTATAAAATACATTTTTTGTAAAGTTTAAGGGTCCAAGAGATTAATATTTTATTGTATTAAAGTACATCTTAAAATCTTTAATATTTTCTTTTAATCGACAGTTTAATAAGTCAATTAATATTTTATTGTACTGTATTATTTTATTTCTTCTAATCTTTTACATTTTCTTCTAATCGTGTAGTTTGATTTTGATTTTCTAGATAAATCAAAACATCTAATGAGATTACTGTTGAAAAACAGACGTTACACAATGTTTTTCTCGGAGTACTCCCGTTTCCTTCTTTCATTCAACAAATATCTTTACTTCCCCCTCATCTCATTTATCATCTATAATAGTAAAAATATGCTGGGGTGAAGTCTGGGGACAGTGCGGGTTTCCGATGCTAATATAGGTTCTAAGGGCTTGGGGTTCCTGGCTCTGGTTCTGAATTTCTTCAAAATTCCCTTAGACTCAGAATTAAGAAGGATTCCACTGTACTACTGCTGCTGCTATTGCTACTACTACTGGTGCCGCCAGTAGATGAGTGACCTTACCTACAGGGCTCAGGAAGGATGGCCCGCCTGTCAGCGTCTATTCACGAATGCTGTCCGATCCATCCGTTGGACAATCATCGTATATAGTGGAATATTGGGCCTAATGGTCTACCCTTCATACTAACCATCCACGTTCCAGCCCTCTTTAGCTGTAAACAATCAATTTACTGGGTCGCAAGATAGGGAAACATCTTTCAGTCCTCGCTACGTAACCAAAGTCTATAACATCGAAATAGTGTTTACATATAAACAAGTCGTCTTGATCTATTAGGTATAAATAAATAGGCAGTAATGACAGAAAGAATGAAAGGTATTTGCTTAAGAAAGAACTAAATAATACAAACTACTGGTACACAATATGCGACATGATTTTATACCTATTATACTGATATCGAATAGCATTCATTATTTTGAGCAAGATTAATGAAGTCTAAGAAAATCAGTTGAAATTTTTAATATCTTCCAAGTTCGACAGTCTTAGAAAGATCTTTTGCCCTCTAACCTCCCAACTAACTCACTCCATTTCAGGAGGAGACCCAACGAAGCTAGTGCAAGAAAATGACCATCTCAAACAGGAAGTTATGATCTGCTAGCAATACAGGTGAGAGACAATGTATAATGCTATTTGGAGTTCATCTCGATGAACAAAATTTTCCTAAGAACCATTGACCAAATATCGGAGGTCATATGTGATTGAATTGGTGCAACATGATGTAAGCGTAACACATCGCATACCATCAGGCCAGGAAGACGCGTCCTATTGTCATCCGTTTTATAAATTCTAAGTCGTGATGAATGGCTTGACAGCTGTTCAGATGAGAAAAATGATGGCAGCGGTCCTGGGATTGCGACAAAGAATTCTGGTCAACAGGGACCTTCCGGCAGGAAGAATCACAGCAGGTGACCAAATGACAGCAGTGACCAGAGACCTTTTGAACAAAACAAAGGTTGCAGAAAAGATGTCATTAAAATCACTGTTTGTTAAATAATTTGTGAATAGTTTGTATCTACCAAGATTTATTTTATATAATTTTGACTTAACAATGGCTAAATACTAAATTTTAAATAAAATCCATCAGTGCAAATTTAATACATAATCATATAATTATAATTGTATAAAATTTAATCTTAGATCAGAGGTTAATACAATGGTTTTTGAACGTGGAATTTTGTTCATAAAGTCTAATGAGATTAATTTGTCTCAAACTAAAGTCAACTATCAGATCTTAAAAATTTCACCGATTAAACTTAGATGATCCAAGTTCAATTTGTTTTCTGTTTGATTCTCTTGATAACCAGAAATAAAATATCCATTATTATTAATATTTTAATTTTTTATATATTAATTAATGCACAAACATTCTTATTTTTATAAGGCTATTCGTGTTCAGCAGTAAAATAACACTATAAATAATTCCTTTCGCTTGGCTCCAATGGATATGTATCAGCTCCCTTTCTAAATGTTCAATTAACAGAAGCAAACCAAAATTGTATTTTAAAAGCTTTATTAGTTTGAATCAAATACCAGTAACATGATAACAACTACGAAAACAGTCACTACTCTCTCATTGTCCGCCATTATTTACATTGCAACACAAAAAAACTGCCAGTGTCATCCCAATGGACAGTGTGGGTGACACAAAGTCGCAAAAAGTAGTGCTAAGTCGACCCGCTAATTATCAACAAAGAAAGATTAAATTTTGTCACTACTGGCGTGTCAAAGAGATGAGACCAAACCTACTATTTAAGCAATATAAAAGTTAAAAGAAATTGTTGTTGAAAAAGAGTTAAAGTCTATTGGCAACACTGAACAAGTTTGTATAATATGGTCCGATCCATCACGTTATTTCAATCATCGTTTATGTGATGTTGCCAAATCCTTTTCAAACTTAGATTGCATTTGAACCAATATCCAATTTGATCGCAGAAAAGTTTTATACAATAGAAGAAGTGTCAATTTACTGCTTCACTTTCTATCTTCGATCAAAGTTGATCTTTAGTCAGGGAGTTTTATACAATTGATGCCATCTTAGTCTTTTCGGGATTTACTTCCAACCCAATCGCTTTACTTGCTTCAAATAGAATATCCGCGTTTTCCCTAATCGTTCGTGGATTTTCTCCTAGCATATTCACGTCATCCGCATAGACAAGAACTATTGTCACTATTATCAGCAAAAAATATATTGGGACAGCACAACTGGAAGAATGTAATCGGTGACAATAATTTACTGAGTTGAAAACGAGTTAACGAAACCTTTCAAGTGGTACATTAGCAAGAAGCTCGCCGGCAATTAAGCACACACTATGCGACCTCCAAAGTCAATAGCGTTGCAGGGAAAAATTACATGCGAGAAAATGAAAGCTATTTGTAAAGCGAAACTTGTTGTCGCTGCATACATCACGCTTCACTTTTCGAACATTACGCGGTAACAACGTCCCCGTGACCAAGCAATGCGTCATGCAGATAAGGGGACCGTACAAGTAAAGTGCTGGGTGATTTGTTCTGGGCTCGCAGATAATCTATTGAGGTCGCTTACTTCGACACAAACTGATTACCTAGTTAACAAAAATGCTGCTTTCTCCATTGAGATGTACATTTTTGTAGACACAAGATCCAAACAGTGAGCTTCAGAATATGATGCCGTTTGCACTTTTGATACCGGTACCTAAATACTATTCTCCAACCAGGAGATCAACCGTGAAAGGAATGTGCTTACTATTGCGTCATCTATTGGAGCGAAGTAGATAGATAATATTATCGTTATAACGTCAGTTTAAAAACCATGCGCTCTCCTGCATATGTTATTTCCTGTATGGAGAGATTAAAAGACCGGATTAACAGTGATCTAATTTTGTAACTAGGGTAGTATAAAAATGTGTGTAACAATGTTATTGTTTGTGCTGTGACAGAGAGCGAATAGGGATAGGAGTACCCACGTGAGTGACATGAGCCTGTCGCATTTAAACATACTTAAATGCCATCGACGTGGGCCGGGATCATTCCGCAACCTCGAAAGACTTTCCAGGCTATACCGACTACGCTACCCAGGTCATTACGATAAGTAATAGGCCTAACAACTTTCTGTAAATCAAACAAAATATTAGACCATTGAATATTCATTTAATAAATTTTAATATTGAAAGCCCTGAAGTAACCAGAGCTTTGTAAATGGCAGTTACAAGTTTCTGATTTGTGCACATTAAAATTTCAGTACTGTATTTTTCCACATAAAGTCTTTGAAAATGATTTTGAAGGAAATGCTGTGAAAAATTTGAAAAGATGTCTGGTTTTTCAGGCCATATTCAATCATCCTCTTGGCTCTTAAATCTTACAAAAATTGTATTTATTTTTATACAATCCTATTACAAATTCCTGATCACGTTAATCAATCATAGGTCTTTTAAAATTCCATGTTAATCTTTTATTATGGTCATGGTATTCAAACTGAATAACGGGAATCTTTATTAGATTACATTTTCTTATGAGTAGAGCGGAATTTAGGTAAAAACTTTTTTTTTTTTTCCTTGATACATACAGGCTTGAGATTTAATATTTACATTTTTCCTGGAAATTAGAGAAAAGTAAGGTGCTTTATAAAAATCAAAGTTGCAAAGAAAAATGCAACATTAGTGCCTTTTTTAAGCTATTTTTTTATTTTTGATAATTTTTCACAATGAATATTTTTGATGGGTAACATTCCTATCGTCAATTCAAGACAGATATCAAGAGCTTTTCTATCAGTGATAGAATATTCAGAAATGATGCTGCAGATGGAATCCTTTCATTCCTACAATTTTCAACGTAAAATTGTTGACATGGTAAGGGACTATATTTGAAGTATGTAATGTTTAAAATAACTTTAAATTTAATGAGGTTGCAGTAACTTCGATGCCAGCCAACGTCAATACATTTGATAAATTGCTCATGTATTAGATTTACTGAACGGCTAAAAGAATCGGTTTTCAGGACAAATTATTATTAGTTAAATCGCGTTTTTATTATTATTATTATTATTATCTATTATTATTATTATTATTACTAGCCGTACCCGACGCTCCCCCGTTCAAATAAATATAACAGTTTTACATAATTAAAATCAAACGCCTACATTTGATCCGGAACATTCGTATCCCGAAAGATAAATGCCAATTTTATAATTTAAATTATCCAAATAATTAAAATGGCGATCATTTTGTCCAGAGACCACTCATCCAATGACAAATTCCTTTTTGTTTCTAATTTTTTTACAAATCAAAATTTTGAATAAACATTGACATTTTAGGAATGGATGTTAGATTAATTTTTATAGAAATATGGAGGTTTTTTCAAATTATGAAAATAACAATTTTAACCCAAATTTTATAACAACGTTCAAAAATATGTTTACAAAATATCATTCTGCAACCCTTAAATAGTTAAAGATTAGGCCTATTATAGGAATAAAGCAAAATATGAGAGTTATTAAATTATATATATTATATTAAAAAGCCCTGTGCATTATTTATATTATATTAATTAAAAGCCCTGTGCACCAAGCTATTATATTAAATTTATTAATGTATTTTACATATCGAAAATTATTTCGAAGGAAACAAAAATAACATTATAGTATTTGTCCATCTATATTAAATCATCTTTCCTTAAATGGTGAAATTGTAATTAATTATACAAATCGGTTAATTATTCTGATTCCTTCATAGAAACACAGAAACATTCTCTGTAGGGTATCTTTCATAGCTTTCCATGTTAATCTTTCCATTATGGTCACTATTCAAGAATACTCATTTTTTTTATTTCATTATACGTTAGATGGCAGATATTTTAATTTTAAAACTCATTTATCTCATTAAATACAGGCTATCAAATTTTTCAATAATTAAATTTTCATGGAAATTATTTTTAAAGAAACGTTTGTTATTAACAGTTTTCCTAAAATGCAATAATAAGACGTTAGATATTTTTAATTTTTTTAATTTTGGCCCCCTTTTAACCCCCTTTTCAATAATGTATTTTGAATGCCATATAGCCTAAAATCTAAGTTACAACGAACTTAATTCCTATTCAGAGAACAACAAATCCGTTCAATTATCGCGTGAAAAGGTAACAAACATACAGACAGACAGACATTTCAAACAAAAATTTCAACTTTCAGTCGGCCTTCTGGCGTTAATTATATAGTGTTGACCAATTATTTTTGAAAATCGAAAATTACCCAGAAAATTTGGCTTTAGGTTTATTATTAGATTTATTATTAAAAGAATTACAAATTATTATTATTATTATTATTATTATTATTATTATTATATTATTCCTCTTCTGTCATTAACACAAACTCGCTGGGTTGTACCCGAATAAGCATTTTCTTACATTCCAAGACAGATAACAACCCCTTCCTTTTTTTTTTATTATCATTTGTAAGTACAGCAGTAAGCGACACAATAGCCACAATAAGTGCTGATCATCTATTGTGAAGCAAACTATGGAAATGTGATTGATGAATGAAAAACACTCTTATATTAGTGACATTCTTTAACAAGAAGCCTATATTTTATTTTATAGAGCCTAAATAAAGGAGTTTAAGAGCCTATTTTAGACGCCTAAAATGCCACTTTTAAGGGCCTAAAATTGCGCTCTCTAGTTATGAGGGTGGCAGTCTACACTACTAACAAGGAATGGCGCTAAAAATAAAACGTAAAGCTGTAACAAGAGTCATATAATCAAATTTGCAAAATGCTACTGCATCGTGCTTAAGAGGGGTGGGTGCGTGCGATCTCGGAATCTGAACGCTTGCTGACGGACAGGAAGGTCCCCCCCCCCTCGTTGCACCTGGAACATATGACGCGCGACCCGCCTTGGCTGAGTGCGGACGGTAGCGGTTGGGGCGACAGATGTGTCTGAGTGTGTGTGTGCGGTACGCAACGCGTGGCGTCCATGTTACATCACACAGGTGGCCCCGTCACACGGTAACGGCGCAGATATCCAACTATGTCAGTAAAGGAAGGCCTTTCGGATTAGGTAAGGACTCTTGTAATCTTTAATTAGCAGTGTAAACTATTGGGTCGATGCAAACGCTCGTAGGTTTTTTCGCTGCGACTTAAGTAACATTTTATTTGAAGTTTTCATGAACGAGGAAAGTTTGAAAAAGCGAAACGTAGTAAGCTTTTTTTATTCTCCGACATTATCTAAGACTACCGCTCGTGTATCGTACATTTTTTTTGCGAAGATCGTTTATTTTACCTGAAAGAGTATTTCAATTATTGCAATGAAATTCCATCTTGGTTTCTGTTCAATGACGGCAAATTTGCAAAACAAAAATATCTATCTTCAACACTGTTGCTTTAAAATGTTTTCTGTGTTTACTATACTCCAGCAGGCCGTGATATATGTTCGTCTTTTTTTCCCCCAGTCTATAAATGCGAACTTAAAACAAAAGGCTTCCTTTAATGTTACTTGCATCACGAATGCAGTAACTTTAGTGGAGTTGTAGAGTTTACTTAATTTTTGCAAATATTTAAAAACAATAATTAACAGTGCAATTTAGGCGAAATTGCAGTGGTAAGTTTCCAATTTATAATTAAGCTTATTACTATATTGAACGTCTCTAAAAATAATATGTTAAAAGCCTAAAGCAGTAAAATCAATGTCACTTAAGCGGTAAGGAGAGGAAAATTGTTATGTGTGTTAGATTGGGAATACTGAATGTGGAATTTTAGACTTACCGCGGATTGGTTTTGTGCGCAAACCAAGCAAATACGCACGATCTCGCACAAATTTTTATTTGACATGAATAGAAGACAAAAATTAATCAGTAATATATTCTCCTACATTATTTAAGACTCTCTGCTAAAGTTGGGGTAGTTTTTCGATTCCGCATCTGAAGAAATCTGCTCCTTTGGAGCTAAAGAAATCGTCATGTCAAATTTGTAAAGTATCTTCGTTATTAAAGGAGTTCCCTTGAAGATTGTTGGCTACATACATACATACACACATACATACATACATACATACATACATACATACATACATAGTCTACAGTGGAAGCTCTTAAGTTCGACAGAAAACAAGTTCGACATCCTATAGTTCGACTGCTTACGTAGGAGAATTAGACACGCCTCTATACGGGCACTAAGAAATGGGTTTGCCATTTGAATGGGAATTGGTTTGTGTCTTATAGTGATACTTTTGTTAAAGGAAAACAGAATATTTTATTGATTAGGACATCCATATTTAATCACTGATTTTAAATTAATGAACTCTTCTTTTTCTATTTGAGAACTGTGCCGTTTGTGAGACGGAACTGTCGAAACCCACTGTGGTACTAGAAGCGCATACACAAGTCGCGGGGCGGGCAGGAAATGCAAGTACAGTACTGTATTCGTTGAATTTGTATTCATTTCACCTGCCACACCCACTACCCTTATTGGACTGAACTTTCAATTCTGTTCAGTCGAACTTAGGAGAATCCACTGTACATGCATGGATACATACATACATACATACATACATACATACATACATACATACATACATACATACATACATACATACATACATACATACATACATACATACGCCTTTCACTGCAAACCCAGCTTTCTCCAATCTTTCCTATTTTCTGCCTTCCTCTTAGTCTCCGCATATGATCCACATATCTTAATGTAGTCTATCATCTGATATCTTCTTCTGCCCCGAACTCTTCTCCCGTTCACCATTCCTTCCAGTGTATCCTTCAGAAGGTATTTTCTTCTCAACCAGTGACCCAGACCATTCCTTTTCCTCTTTCTGATCAGTTTCAACATCATTCTTTCTTCACCCACTCTTTTCAACACAGCTTCGTTTCTGCCTGTCCATTTCACACGCTCTATACTTCTCCATATCCACATTTCAAATGTTTTTAGTCGTTTCTCTTCACTTCATCGTAATGTCCATATTTCTGCCCCACACAAAACACTTCACTAATCTCTTCCTTAGTTTTTTCTCCAGAGGTTCGCAAGAGATGCTCATTTTCCTATTAAAAGCTTCCTTTGCCATTGCTATTCTCATTTTGACTTCTTGGCAGCAGCTCATGTTACTGCTTATAGTACACTCTAAGTATTTGAAGCTGTCCACTTGCTCTACTGCCTCGTTTAGAATTCGCAAGTTTACCTTCTTTACTTTTCTTCCTATGACCATGGTCTTCGTTTTTTTTTTGGCATTTATCTTCATTCCATACTGCTCACAGCTGCCATTTAGCTCCAGTAGCATATCCCTTAGTACCTATTATCTCCTCTTCTGCTAACAACGCCATATCATCAGCAAATCTCAAAGAATAACCCCTTAAAATTAATGACATTACTTACGGTTTATCTTGTATACTAAAAGTTCTAATATATTGCTTACTTCATGGGGAAAAAATATTTCACGCTCAATCATATTCACAATCCTTATAAATAAGAACAAATCCCTTAGGAATCCCTCAAAGAATAACGCCCTGAAATTAACGACATTACTTAGGGTTTACTCTGTATATTCAAAGAGTTGAAAGAAGATATAATAAACAAAAAAAATCATGTAGTTGTGTTAGAAACTAAGCTATGATAAAATAAATTGTTATTATTTTCACAACTTTTGCATCACTTAACAAGCAACTCCCCTGAAGGAAAAGATTGCAGACATATAGGCAAATACCTTACTATAATAATACCGGACAGCTGTATACTAGTAGCATTGGCGGGAGTGCGAAATATCACGGACCTGACATCTAGCGGAGGGGGATGGAATTATGTCCACATATACAAATATTAACATAGCGGGATTCGGACTATTGTTTAAAACGTGAGTTACTAATGTGGAATAATATATGAAACACTTAAGAAAGGTTGAATAGTATCTAATGTAAAATTATTACCTTATATCAGAGCTGCATATTATGAGAATATTGCATACTTCATATTACTTCCTGTAATTATTAATTGTTACATATTTTTTCTTTACTTTAGTGAGACAAAATCAGTTCTGACATTAGGAATGAATTTACAATAATGCTTTATATACCCATTGCTGACAACTGCAAAAATAAAAATAGTAGTACTCTGATGCTTGTAAGAACTATTAGTAAAGACATGTAGACAACAATAAAACTTAATTTGCTAAAACCTTAAAATTCCCAATATAATTATTTTAACTTCTATTCATTTATTAAGCCTAAATAAAAAAGCTAATTTTTATTGTTCTATCAACACAGAGACAAAGGCATTAGGCCTAATAAAGAATTTTGTTGACTCACGTTTTATGAACTCTCGGAAATCAAAAGTAGCCTACGATTTGGAGCAATTAGTAATGCTGAAATTGTCAAAATTATAAACAGCACACATACGAGTACAACCTGACATTTTAACACAGCACTAATTAATAAAACTATTAATTAGCCCAGCAACAATATACATTGCAGTTGATTACAGCTTGTTTCGCGAGTATATCCACACCGGCAGGTAGGTAGCAGCACCAGCGTCGTTCGCACGCAAAACTGCTAGCTGTCCGGTATTATTATAGTAAGGTATTTGATGTAGGCCTAACAGAAACAGGAATGCTTAGCAACATCAACAATCGTCAGATTGGGGCCGCCCCTGTCTTTCCGATCAACATATTATCTCTCTACAAGAGCTCGGTAATAGCACGGCCTTATAGGTAGCAATCAGGGTGACAGCTCTTTCTTATGCTAATTGAACGTTTGACTTGAAGGCTATGCAAGAAGTAGCAATGATCCCCTGCATGCTTTCGCAAGTCCGTGTCCTTGACTACTTTGAAAATTATTTTGTGTCTGATCAACGGGTTTAAATCCCGAATCTGAACGTAACCCGGTAGTCTAGTGAGGGCTGCATTCTAGCAGTGCCAGATACTAATCGAATCCGAGACACGTGTGCGTGTATATCACAATGAAAAATAATTCCACTGTAAATGCCTGTCTGACCTTCCGCGTCTTTGTCCATCTCCACGCATGTATCAAGCGTTATTTACATTACCCGTTTATAACCAATATGGATATACTGATTACTCCGGAAGATAAAACTGCATACCGGTAACCATCGCAACGTTTGTCTTTAGCCTCTTATGGACTGTGCGTTGACAAAGGAAGGTCACTATCTGGAAACAAGATTTTTAATGAAACTTATACACAGCTACAATGTTTAAAGAAAAGATTTCAAGATACGTTGGTTATAGGCGTGCATAAAATTATTATTTTTCATCACAACTATAATTTTTCTGCTCCCATACTAAAATTTACACATTTACTGTGTGATATTAAGTTTATATGTAGGCTTATATAAATGGGGTTCAGTTTGAAAGAGATTAGTTTATTTAGAAACGTCAAATCGACGGGAGAATTCGAAAGAGAAACAACTGAAAATTCAAAGTTTTGAGAAAATTGAATTATAATGCGGGATCGAATATCACACAAATAACAGCCAGTTACCATACAACAACAACGATCATGAAACTTCTATGGAAGTGACGTCATGAATGATGCCAACAACAGAAATGTAAATATACCACATAACATTATTCATTTTGGCGAACAAAAATATATTCCGGAAACTTTTTGAACCGAGTAGTATTAAAAATAAAAAATATGTTTATTATTTTATCTTACTGGTGAATTGTTACTATAGAAACTACTAAAACAATCACCGCCTTCTGCAACGTATCTAAAAACGGCGCTTATGCCTAGTGCTTTCAATTTAATTTTTCATAGCTAACCTAATTAAAATATCTAGCCTGAAAATGACAGCAAATTTAGCAGCTGTTCGTTCCGTTCCCGGCAGATCTCTCGACGGTACCCGATGCAGGCATGGCTGCCCTGGGACTAAAACTTTAGCACACGTCTTGGGATTCTGTGAACAGGGATTGCTCTTGAGGAACTCTAGACATCATCTTGTAAGATCCAAAATTGCTGCCGCATTAAGAAATAAGGGCTGGATAGTAGAAGAAGAAATCTCCTGTCTAGCTGAAAATGGGTCAACGAGACGAGTATATATTTTAGCGTACAATGCTGACACTAAACAGGGCATCATTGTGGACCCCACGATACGTTTTGAAGTAGAATGTCATCAGTCAGCCGAGGTCCACCTTGAGAAGAAGTCGATCTATGAGCCTACAGTCAACTATTTCAAGCTGAAATATGCCTTAATTCACGTTGAGGTATTCGGCTTGCTCATAGGTGCTCGAGGGACTATACCAGCTTTTTTCGAAGAATTTCGACGGCAGTTTGCTCTGGCAACATCCCTGAGGGAAGACATTGTGATAATTGTGTTAAAAAATCCTGCCAAATCCTAATTAATCACGTGGTACCACATTAATACCAATTGTAATTTTTCATGCCCTTTTCTTTGTTTTCCTACTTTTTAAATTTAATATCTATGTTTACATATGTATATTAATTTTTTTGAGGATATACTGAGTCCGTAAGGGCTATCCTCAATGGGGCAGTTTAAAAATTAAAATTAATTATAAAATATTATTATATGTATTACTGCAATATTCTAATGGCAACAAGAAAGTGTGTACAACTCCTGATTAACCGGTGCTTATCTCTACTTGAAATTTCTGACTATCCATCAATTGTAACTTGTATGTCAACAATATCTGAACTTCCCACTTGGTCTACAGGTGGCGATCGGGACTCGTGCCCGCGAATGAGATACATCTCTTTCCCCTTTGTCTGGTTATGATTTTTCTGAGGTTTCAACCAACGAATTCTCGGACTCATCTGCCAAAAATATCGTCTATCATCAATCATATTGACGCTAGAAACCTGTAATTGATATAGCGTCGTAAAAAACCGATTAAAAAGTAGTACTATGGCTAGATGGTTAACATCACAGACTATTATGTATGAGTCGTTAGTTCGATTCCACCGACTTTCGCTTTTCCTCCTCGTGACATCAATCATTATTTAGCAACAGATGCTGTAGGCGTACAAGCGTAGTTTTAAGAGTAGTAATGACGGCACTTTTATAAAAGTCTTTACTTTCTCGTGATACAAAGTGTACAAGGAAGTGTCTGTAATACTGCAGATCATACGATTTAGAGATTTTCACGGAAATACACGTTTTTAACCTCACTAATGTCAAAAAAATGGTTTGGAGCATGCTGCCTAGTTATACGTCTCTCTACTGGGTGTTCAGTTCAAAGTGTGTCATGGCTCGCTGTATGCCGTCATGTGGCTAGCCGATGAGCCTAGAGAATTCAATCTTCCTACACTTCCGCAGAGGTGTATTACTTATGTGCCAGAGAAGTTGCCTAGCAAGTACAGCGTTCATTCAGAAGAGTACTTACTGATACGTACGGTAACGCCGGTAGTGGCAGGAATGTGAACTGTTTCGAAACATGTACTGAGGTGAGTTTTTTCTTACTGTCGGGATATGTGGAGAGATTTAAGACGATTACTTACGTATTTGTTGACATTAATTTCGACGGTCAACATGGACACGGAGCATTTTATTTGTGTTGTGGAATGTTTCCGTACGCAATCGATGATAAATACCCTGCGTACGACTTGCCCGCGCAAAACACAGTTCGAAAGAGGTTATGGTAGCACATAGACCGTACAGACCGCCATCTGTTGCTACGACGTTCGAGTTATACCGTACACGTTCTCAAGTTCAGATTGAACGTCTTGATTAATAGGCAACTTCTGACACAAAAGCTGAAACTCGCTTCAAATCGCTGACTCATCAACAGTGACGTCATGACACACTTTGAAATTAACACCCAGTATATTTACGTATATCAGTGGCGTATACTGGTTAAAGGGTTTTACCGCTGACCCTATTATTACACAAAATATATCTAACAATTACTTTAATTTTAATTACTATGGTAAAACTAATAATACAAAATTATTACATTATGTTATATTATACACTTTTTCTTTTGTAATTTCCTTGGCTACCGCCGGTAGCCCGCAAAATACGCCCCTGACGTATATCTATATCTATCTATAACCTAGCAGTCTCTATCTCTATCCATAAGCTCTATCCCTCTTTCTCTTTCTTTCTCCTCTCTCTCTCTCTCTCAAGGTGGTCGGGTAGTTCAGTTAATAGAACAACTGTGTCTGCGGAATGAAAGGTCCTGGGTTCAGACGGAATTTTTCTCGTCAAAACTTTCAAAACGTCCCCGAGTTCACTCAGCCGCCTGTCAAATTGAATACCGGGTCTTTCCTACAGGTAAAAGGCGATCGGAACGTGGTGCCGAGGTCAAGAAAGCAGAGAGTTCTATACCCATATCCCTCAAGCTTCTGAGTCCTGAGAGTATAGTATACTCATACATTTTGACATAAGATGTATGTGTAGAGACCCGAAGTATAGTATAATATACTTGCATTTGTACCCTAACTGTAACCTGCAGAATTTTTTCAGCATTTTTTTTTTCATGTCAGTGACTTTTTTCAAAGTGTAGAATTATATTGAAATTTAATAATAAAACAACAAATGCTTCAGGACTCGGAAGGTTAACGGGATACCTTTACCCTTTATTTTTACTTCTCTCCTAAGTTAGTATATGAATTTTGTTCATATTCAGTATCTACAGGTTAATTTATGCTGCACGTGGAATATAATAATTGTATAGTGCTCAAAGAAAGTGTTGCATATTATTTTATTACAAACTTATGAAGAAATAGAACAGTCTGTTTATGATGTTGTATGTTAAAATGTATAAAGATTGCTAAGAGAAAAAAACAAACAAACAAAAAACAATTGTGAATTTCTTTTAATACTCAATGTAATGTACGGTATAGTTTATGTTATTATACATTAAAATGTACAGTAGTGACAAAAAAATCGGATCGACCCTTGTAGCTGATTTCAGAACCTTGTTCACTCCAGAGCACAATAGACTGGTAAGTAAGACTTTCGTGGTTCGAATCCTGCCTGGGAAGGAAACTTTTTTTTTTATTCCTTATTCAAATTTATTCCCAATACTTTTCGATTGCTGGTGAAAATTCATGTTCTGGGAATAATAAGTTAATTAAGTAGTAAAATATCGCTGCAATCGAAAAGTATTGGGAATAAATTTGAATAATGAACGAAAAAAGTTTCCTTCCCAGGCAGGATTCGAACCACGAAAGTCTTAGTTACCAGTCTATCGTGCTCTGGAGTGAACAAGGCTCTGAAATCAGGTACAAGGGTCGGTCCGGTTTTTTTCGCCACTACTGAACACAAATATAGCAAAAAAACAAACAAAAATTGTAGATTTCCTTTAATGCATAATGCAATGTACAGTACAGTACAGTTTACATTATTATAATATTCACAATAATATTTCATTTCTCAAAACTTTATACAGCAATATCTTCCATTGTGTGAGGATATAAATTCAATATTTTTTGTGCTAAAAAATATTGCATATTTCTTCACAAGTTTGCAGTAAACTAATGTGTCACTATTTTTTTAGCACAAAAGAAATATCGTAGTATTTCTTCAACAGTTTTCAATGAAATAATATCCAATAATATCTTTGAGCACTGTAGTAAAAAAATTGTAGGTTCTTATTTCAGAAATAAAAAAACTAATTATTGCTAAATTACTGTAGGGCCAATTTATATTACATAATTTATTTCTTCTGATTGAGGTTCTGGCTGATATGTACATCTATTATCAGGCAGTACATCTCACTTGACGATATGTGTCACAGGAAGAACAATTTGTATGCATCTTAAGTCTGATTAGTGTAATATGTTCCTAGTCGGCGATGTATGCAATTTAGGGGAAAAGGAACTGGCCACCTACCCCATTATCTCCTGACCTAGTTGCCTCATAAGTGGTACCTTTTTGTATTACTTTGATGTTCAGACCTGTCTTCAGACAGCTGACTAAACAACAACATTTATTTATGTAAAAGTCCTTGCGAACAAAACATGTACATGAGAGGATCAGAAGAAACAGACCCGAGTGGTAAGATGCCAATCGAGTTTGGCAACCACGTGAAGTACGATAATCCGTTATTTTGGACACTTCTCAAAAAATTTGTAAATTTCTGATTACTGTGCCAAATGGTATAATAAAATATAAACCTAAAACAATCCCTCAACTTTATGATTAATGTTTTTCATGAAAGATGAGGATAAAAACGGTAATGACTGTAATATGCTAACTTACTTACTTATGACTTTAAAGGAACCCGGAGGTTCATTGCGGCCCTCATAAAAGACCGCCATCGATTCCTATCATGTGCAAGATTAATCCAGTTTCTATCATCATATCCCAACTCTCTCAAATCTATTTTAATATTATCCTCTCATCTATGTCTCGGCCTCCCCAAAGGTCTTTTTCCCTCCGACCTCCCAATTAACCACTCTACATGCATTTCTGGATTCGCCCATACGTGCTACATGCCCTACCCATCTCAAACGTCTAGATTTAATGTTTCTAATTATGTCAGGTGAAGAATAGAATGCGTGCAGTTCTGCGTTGCGTAACTTCCTCTATTCTCCTGTAACTTCATCCCTTTTAACCTGGAATATTTTCCTAAGAACCTTATTCTCAAACACCCTATAATATGCTAACAATAGTAATAATTAGACTTCGTTGAATTGCCACACACAGCATGCAATCAGGTTGCCGATGTACGGTAGTATAGAGGTGAGCGACATCCCGGTCCCGTAGTATAAGCAGTTCATGTTAAGAGTTGTGACCTGTCCAAATAGATAGAGCAGCTACAGCTAATGTATACCTATGTAAGCACTTGTTTTTGCATTACTATGTTTGGAATAGTCAAAGTTTAACATTTGTTCAGTGCAGACAAGAATTCAATCAAACATACTACAATGAGGGTGTTGCTGTTCCAAACAATTGCTCCTGGAATACCCTTACCCCCGCAGCCAGTCTTGACTCGTTGGGGAACGTGGTTGGATTCTGTTAATTATTATGCAGAACATTACGGAAAAATAATGGAGGTAATTCATGTAATGTATGAATTACCTCCATAGACATAGATAGATAACTGTCTATAGATAACTGTCTATAGTACTATAGTTACTATAGATAACTGTCTATAGTACAGACAGTTCCGCTGTTGCAGCTGTGAAATCGTTGCTTTCTGATTAAATTTTAAGAGTTATATCTCACTATAAAATAATTGTGTATTTACTTGTTTAGGTATTTCCTACTTCAATGATCATTCATTATATTTCTTGAATGCAGGATACAGGTTTTATTGTAACCGTAATATACTGCTCAGTGTTTACATAGAGGCATACTCCATCCGTTGCACACCTCCTTCTCAATCAGTCTATACCGCGTGCACAGTAAACCTTGCGAATCTCGTGGCAATTCCACGAAGTCTAGTAATAATGACACTAGTAATGCCAAAGACTGTTCACAAATAGATATTACGCCAATAAACGCCTTTTATGTGTTAGAGATTAAGTCGTTTTCTTAGGTGAAAATTTCCAGTCGATTTCTTCGGTTTAACTACACATCGTCTTTCCTTTATAGGGCTAATAAGAAAATAAAGCTTGATGTGTATATTTTAGGAAGAAATAACCGGAACGTTGAACCAACCACAGCAACAAACAGACTTAGAACTGAACTAACACGATTAACTTTGTATATTTTTATTGTATTCCCAAATGGGTTTGTGCAAACATGCATGTAACATTACGCTGAATTATAATATCAGGTTGAGATCACATCTTTAAAACACATCACACAGCCAAAACAAATGAACGTGTTGTAGCAACAAGCCAGGATATTTATATACCTGTCGATTCCGATAGCAGCTGAAGAATATCGAGCAGATAAAAACTGGCAGTAGCTAATGGTGATGGATCTGAGAGGTGTTGCTACTGG
Source organism: Periplaneta americana (assembly GCA_025594305.2). Taxonomy (NCBI): domain Eukaryota; kingdom Metazoa; phylum Arthropoda; class Insecta; order Blattodea; family Blattidae; genus Periplaneta; species Periplaneta americana. Next base: position 29,151,262 of record JAJSOF020000001.1, read on the forward strand.
AAGCAAACAGTTTTACTCCAAGGTGTAAGCAAGCTGGGAAATCCTTACCTTGCGTGAGTTTATACAGCTGTGTTAATCGTCAATAAACAGCAACTCACACTTATGCACTCACGCGCGTGCTGAAGGGTAAATTATTCCGTAAGGCAATGAAAGAAGAAAATCGACTTCTGAGTTAACAAGTGTTCGTGATTTCTTTAAATATGGACTTAGTACACACGACGACTTAATCTGATGCTGTATGCTTGTGTAAATAGATGATAGGCTGTGTTTATTTACAGATTATGTAACTCCGACTGCCGATCCCAGCGGTGTTGTGTCGGTGGTCTGGCCGTGTAACCATCGGGGTTGCGGATTCGGTGCCCTGTCAAGGTACAGTACTCAAATTGTATTTTCAGTGATGTCTTTTATTTTATAAAAGAATTGATTTGTAATTCCCGATATGATGATATGATATTTGAATCCTCTAGATTCAAAACCCTCTAAAGACCATTTTGTTCAGAACTGAGTTATGCCCACATACTGCTTATGAAGAATGAATTCTAATGATTTATAGAGTTTGAATTCAAAACGTCACTAAATTTAATGCAAAACGTTTGTTGAAAGTCACTGTTAGGTTGAAAATTCCCTCTATTTGTCACTAGTTACTGTTAAAATCATTTAATTTGTGGAATGTATATAGGCTAGGGGATTTTGAATCTTTAGGATTCATTTATTCAGCCATCATACTGTATTTCTGTAAGACATATCTGTTACAATTCTATATTACTCCAGATCTACCTTACTTTACAATTCTATTCACCTATGCCAAGTCTTTTAATACCCTAAAAATTAATCCAATATCCTTAAAAAAAATAACACATTCAATTAGCTACTATCTAATCACACACACACTATAAGAAAGATCAATTTAAAAGGCCTACATCATTGGTTTTAACTTTCTCTTCCTATTTCAGCTTCACTATCATTAAAAATTTGCCTATTTTTCTTTAACTCGCTTATATTAATTTTACTAGATATTTTCTTATATGCTACATATCTATTAATACCCAAAAAAATTTTGTCTACCCACTTTTTCCTTGTATTGTCTGTTTTTTAACATTCTAATGCTATATGAGACGCGCCTTCTTCCATGCCGCAAAAGGGGCATATATCCTACTCTATCGTACCCCTCCTATTTTTCAATTTCCATAATCCTAACCTCCACTAAGCTAAGCCCATCTTCACTTCCCCGTTATTTAGCCTATTCTTACATATTCTTCTTGTTCCCAATATGCCTTTATGTTCTTAATATTACTTAATGTTCTTAATCCCTTCAGATTTTGATGTAACTCTTGCCTTGTAATTTCGTTGCACCTTCCTTTTACAAATTAAATTTAAATTCATTACTCCAGTTTCATCCAATAACCATTTTAGACCTAATCTACTCATCTTGTTCTTTAAATCTTCTAGCAATTGGATTTCAATTTCGTGTCCCGAAGAAAATTCGAACACTTCTTTTCAACGGCACTATCCTCTTTCGACATAATATGACCTAAGAATTTTATTTTCCTTACTAGTATCGTTTCCAGAATATTATCTATCCCCAGTTCGTAATTCCCAATAATTATCGAAGTAAATGACTCTTTTCATTCACTCAAGCATAATTTTTATTTAATTAATTAATAATACAAATAAAAATAATTACGTGTCAACAAATTACCAGTACTTAAATATAAGTAAGTAAATAAATAAATAACTAATGAAATTTATAACTATAACAAATATAAGTTAAAAATAAAAGGATAAAAGAAATAATTGTACCGAATGAGCTGAACTCCTATTTGGAGTTACAGTAGAAAGAAACATCAATAAAACAGACATGTAATGTCAAAAAAAAAACAGTAGAATAAAGGATTCTTGTACTATTTAAGAGTTCAAAAGGGCGTTAGAAGTAAAGTTCTGTTAGATTGGTCCGAAAGATGAATTTTGTTTTTCTCTTAGAACAATAATGAGCCGTTCAGAGCAAAAGTGGTGTAAGTCAAAATTCGGTAATGAGGTTTAAAGTAAAAATTCTGTAAAATACAGCGCAAAGTAGCAATTAAAATGTCCTTATTGCTATCCACTGACTACTAATAGTTTAAATAAAATAAATATTAATTGCTACTTCGTCCTGTATTTTACAGAATGTTTACTTTAATTCCCCTTACCCATTTCTGACTTACACCACTTCTGCTCTGAACGGCTCAATTAATATTACCTTACAGAGGTAAGATGATTTTGTTATATCTTGGGCCTAAATTTGCACGTTGTTTTATTCCCTTAGTAGTTTTACTCCTTAGTTCTTTTAACGTTATTGGGCCATTCCGCCTAACGCAATAATAATTGTGAGAATATGTTATAAGTAAAAGGTCTTTTTCATCAATGCAATTTATATTTTAAATAAATTACCAAAGGGTGTCCATACTATAGAGCTAAGTAAATTTAAATCTGTTCTTAAAATATGGCTTCTTGATAATCCGTTTTACAATATTAATACGTTCGTAAATTCATATGTCAGTGCTGTTTATTAAAACGTGCGTTATAACTTCAGGTGTCTGAAGTTCTTGACAATAAACTGATTAAAACTTTCGCAGCTTTTATTAAAATAAGTAAATAACATTAAATTATATAATTGGATTATTTATAATTCTTTAAATACTGTAAACATAAAATTTGTTAGGTAAAGTAAAGATTCATTTAAGACAAATTTTTATAATTCGTTTCTAAACCAAAATTAGGGAGTTGAGAGTGATTTTCCAAATTACCCCCATCCTGATATACCATATTATTGCAACGTAGGTTCAACAAGAGCTAAGCATACTAGACGTGACACAGTAAATGTCATAAAAAAACTAGGTATATAACAAATTTGTAAACAGTTTTTCTCAGTCCACTCCCTGTATAATTAATATGTTTTGTCGTATCTTAACTGCTGATCTATGTTTATTCATAAACATTATATATAAGTACAGTAGATTGATTTAAGATAGGATAAATACAGTTCGAAAAACTTGTCCAATTATTACAATGGATTTTTACATTTATTTCACTTGGTTTCTGCATGTTCGTATTCTCATACAGTTCTTCCCAAGTTATATCCACCATTTTCAGAGCCGAGCCTTGAGTTAATAGCTTTTCATTTTGTATACAATTCTAACCTTAATTATATTTTATTTTTGATTGTAGACCATCTCTTAATTTTATTGCACAGGCTTCATATTTCATGAAACTTTGTTGCACATTATTTTCAACACACTATTTTCCAGCGAAGACAATATTGAGGCTATTGAATCACGCATATATTATCACCGCGCTCTCATGGTTAACATGTCGGCATCATACAATAACGTGCGGTGTTCTTTTAAAATATAATTTTGCCGACTGATTGTTGCTCTGTAGGTTTCACTCTAAGCGTCACGTTGTCACGTCTACTTGCTCGATAAGAATAAGCACTAGTTTGTTATGTTGTTAATGGGTATTATTATTATTATTATTATTATTATTATTATTATTATTATTATTATTATTATTATTATTATTATTTCATATACGAGTTCGTTGACATTCTTAACTCTTAATAATAATTTTTAATCACATATCTTAATGTTCGTCCCCAGCACAAGACATTGCAACCTAGTTTTTAGTCCACGTGGATTAGACAAGTAGATGTCATTTAATAATGGAAGCAGCTTGTTGGTTGCAATACTGAAATTGAGGCGAGTGATTGGAGCGGCGACACAAGAAATTGAAAACAATAATTCAATTAAATTTCAAAGACCTGCCGAATGTTATGCACGAGGCCGCTCAAAGACCTGCCGAATGTTACCATGAGAGCGCGGCGATAATACCTACAGAGATCTCTGAAATTCTGCCTTCATTATTTGTCTATCCGGCCTTCTCTCTGTCTTTGTTTGTCTATGCTGTCTTTACCATAGACACACACACACATAACGAATGACATCTTATAAGACTTGTTTCCATTTTCGGAAATAGCTTAAAAAACGTATTCAAATGCAGGATGTGTTTTGTGGGAGGTCATTGTATTTCAAGCATGGGATCTGTCAATGATTTAACGTAGCCACCCAGTCCTGGCCCTGAATCTGGTCACTGCAGGAAGTTGTTGTGGTTCATGACATCTGTCTTGATAGAGGCTGGTAACGTCCCGGCCCATTGTCGTGTTACAGCTGTATGTGTGGGCCCATTCGTTAGATCGAGCCAAGAAACTGGACTAGTCGCGAGGAACAGCTGGGCTAGAGAGAGACGGGACGGGACGGCCCATCTGCGGCTGCTCTAACGGACTTCTCGTTAAGTGCGATATTATTGTAAACATCTGTTATGACAAGCATCAGACGGTGGAAATGTTAACAAGGAGTTTGACGCTCGGGCAGATCTGTAGGTTTTATTCCAACGAATCAACAAGGGAAAATTGTATAATTTCCAGGAACATCAACTTTAAATTCTGACACTCGCTGTCGTACTCTTTAGCGGCCAATAAATGAGGAGTTGAAAATGCAAGTGATATAAGTCAAGATTTTGCTGATTAGTACTTAGTCACATAAAGTACCTAATTAAGAAGTTATCGTCCCTGTTTAGAACTGAAGTGATGTAAGTACAGGGACATCATTTTATTTTTACTAACATTTTTAATATTAACCTGGCTATATCTTTGGATTAAAGGTCTAGAACCGGAAACACCGCTTGCTCCCCTTCCTTGACTGGAGTTCGATGATACTGGCGTAAACACAAATCACTTTACTAGGTGTAGGAGGGAAGAAAAGTAGTTCATCCATTTACGTAAACTAGGAAATATCGCGATTTTGAGTTTGATAATTTTCATTAGGTGAAATAGTAATGGAACGGAGAAAAATTCTCTCCGGCGCCGGGATTTGAACCCGGGTTTTTAGCTCTACGTGCTGACGCTTTATCCACTAAGCCACACCGGATTCCACCCCGGCCAACTAGTCACTCATTACGAGTGCACCTCAGCACATGTGTGGACTTCGGTCCTAGGTTCATAGATATCTATGACGTAGTGCAGAGGGCGGCCACTAGAGGGAACCCAAGAGTTGGAACTTAAAACTGAGACGATTCTTCCGAAGCCGGGGTGGAACCCGGTGTGGCTTAGTGGATAAAGCGTCAGCACGTAGAGCTGAAAACCCGGGTTCAAATCCCGGCGCCGGAGAGAATTTTTCTCCGTTCCATTACTCTTTCACCGTATGATGACGGAGAATATCTGCATGGAAATATCATATGTACTTCGGTACATTATAATAATATATATGATATGGCGCTTATTCCGTCGGATCCCGGCCAACTAGTCACTCATTACGAGTGCACCTCAGCACATGTGTGGACTTCGGTCCTAGGTTCATAGATATCTATGACGTAGTGCAGAGGGAACCCAAGAGTTGGAACTTAAAACTGAGACGATTCTTCCGACGCCGGGGTGGAATCCGGTGTGGCTTAGTGGATAAAGCGTCAGCACGTAGAGCTGAAAACCCGGGTTCAAATCCCGGCGCCGGAGAGAATTTTTCTCCGTTCCATTACTCTTTCACCGTATGATGACGCAGAATATCTGCATGGAAATATCATATGTACTTCGGTACATTATAATAATTTTCATTAGGTTTTTAGTACAGTACTGTATTAACAATAAGTGTTTTTACTCACGAATTGAGCTATCCATTCGGAAGTATTAATTATGCAGTGTATATTATACTGTTACATAACATTAGCGTACAATATAGAGAATGAAGTTAAATTGAAAAATAATCATAATATGGATATTTAAACACATTTTTGAAAATGGTGGCCGTTCATTTCGATACAGGTTTCAGTACTTTTGTGCATATTATCGCACTATAGACTATTGTACGTAATTCCAATTAACAGTTTCGTCCTTCGTACGAGTAACTCATGTTGAAATAATTCTATACCTTCTCTATAAAAAGAGTACCTTACGTACTGTAAATTTAATCTTCACTTCTGCCCGATCCGAAAAGTTAAAATTACTCAGAAATTATATCTACTGTCCGTTCAAGTGGTTTTGTCGCAGGGTCGTAGAAAAGAGGGGAAATCACATGACAGTTAATTACTTAACGAGGCCCTTTTATTTAAGTTATTTTAAACAGTTGTATAATATTACGTAGACGTCCAATTCCTAACAGAAATTAATGTTTTCAGAAAAGAGCTAAGACAGCCCAGCTACTAGACTTTACAGAGGGACGAACAGAAGCAGGTGGGGGAAACCGGGATGCGACGTAGGCAAACGGACGACAGTACCTGTACGAAAATGATTCAATATTGAAAGCTCTTTCGTCATTGGAAAACGCGAACATATTTCTGCAACGTACTATACTCACTAACTCAGAACTGCATACGCGGCCTCGGTTCTGTGTGGAGAACGGTTGGAAGTTTACTAGTAGAAGGGGTGGGAGTGAAGTACATTAAAAAACTCAGGTACAATAAAAATTGAAGTAAAAATAAAATGATGTCCCTGTAGAAGTTATCAAAATAGCTTACAGATGACTCAGGGGCGTACGCAAGGAGAGGTTACCGGATTTGAACACCCTTGAACTTTTTAAAAATAATTAATTAATTATATTTAGATTTGAATATTTTTTTATCCATAATTGTTTTCCTTTCTCTGATTTTTCACTGTCAGAGTAACAAAGTTTACATCGATGAGGCATAGTTCTCCTACCCCTCCTGTGCTTGGTGGTGCGGCACGTTCGAATTATAAGAATGCTATCTTTATTATAGAGAGACCTATCGCTTAATACCGACTTTGTAATAAAATGAAGCCAACATAATATGAAATTTAACTTATTGTGAAACATATTGAAGAGGTTATTTTAAACTCATTTTAAAACAAAACCGTAATAGGCCACTCGGTCTAATGCTTGTCAGGATGATGATTATAATGATGATGATGATGATGATGATGATGATGATGATGATGATGATGATGATGATGATGATGTTGATGAAACTCATTTTAAGAGCAGTATTCAATCGTTCGTTAATTTGAGTTCTGACTTTATTGTGAAATGTTAGTTTGTTTTGTGCATTTGACAGTTTCATATTTTTAATAATAATAATAATAATAATAATAATAATAATAATAATAATAATAATAATAATAATAATAATACACAAAATTTAAAATACCGATAATGTAGGCCGAGTGGCCTATTACAGTTTTGTTTTAAAATGAGTTTAAAATAACCTTTTCAATATGTTCCACAATAAGTTAAATTTCATATTATGTTGGCTTCATTTTATTACAAAGTCGGTATTAGGCGATAGGTCTCTCTATAATAAAGATAGCATTCTTATAATTCGAACGTGCCGCACCACCAAGCACAGGAGGGGTAGGAGAACTATGCCTCATCGATGTAAACTTTGTTACTCTGACAGTGAAAAATCAGAGAAAGGAAAACAATTATGGATAAAAAATATTCAAATCTAAATATAATTATGTACTGTAATTCTTTTTTAAAAAGTTCAAGGGTGTTCAAATCCGGTAACCTCTCCTTGCGTACGCACCTGAGTCATCTGTAAGCTATTTTGTTAACTTCTACAGGGCATGTAGCACGTATGGGCGAATCCAGGAATGCATATAGAGTGTTAGTTGGGAGACCGGAGGGAAAAAGACCTTTGGGGAGGCCGAGACGTAGATGGGAGGATAATATTAAAATGGATTTGAGGGAGGTGGGATATGATGATAGGGACTGGATTAATCTTGCACAGGATAGGGACCGATGGCGGGCTTATGTGAGGGCGGCAATGAACCTTCGGGTTCCTTAAAAGCCATTTGTAAGTAAGTAAGATAATGTAAATTGTGAATGACCTCTCCCATGACAAAATTCTGCGTACGCCACTGAGATGACTGCACTTCTTGGGCACTCTAACAAAACAGAAGAATCATTACAGATCAAGTAATGGAAGTCATTTGAAGAAAGTCATTTGAAGACTTACGAAGAAAGCAACAAAATGAACGCATAATATTAGATTCCCAATAATAATTTTCCTGCCTTTCAATCTCACTATACAAGGAAAGACAATCCGCAAAGAAAATACCTTTCCCCGACTTTGGATGAGAAGAAATTGGAGCTAGAAACTCTACATGAGCTACATTTGAGGAAGGCTGAAAAAACTAGAGAAAGCTTGAAAATTGACAAGAAAAGACCTGAAGAATCCCCAGAGAAAATATACACTTGTATCATGGATTTGCATAAAACATTAACATTTCCTATATTAACTATGTCAGAGACATATTATCGTAGAAATATGTATTGTTATAATTTTGGGATTCATGATGTAGCAAGCAGTCAAGCTATCCTCCATGTATGGGACGAATCGGTTGCATCTAGAGGCTCACAAGAAATTTCTTCCTGCCTAACACTTAAAAAACAATGCAGCTGGCAAAAAACACATCATCTTATGCAGTGATGCATTTACGTACAGATCAAAATCGAAATTAAACGTAGCCTTAATGTAAATAAAGCTGGCTCAGAGTAGTAACATTGAAATAATTGACCATAAATGTATGACTTTCGGACACCCGTGCCTTCCAAATAATGCCGATTTTGGCATAACAGAAAAAGCAGCAAAAAACTCATCAATTTTGTCCCCAATGATTGGTATGAGGTGATGACAACTGCAAAGAAAAAGAAGGAATTTATTACAGTGAGAATGGACCAGAAAATGTTTCTCACTGTAGCACCCAGGGAAAAAGTGATGACTAGACGGAAAAAAGTTGAAAATGGTAAAGATATTCGAATGAAACTACTGTATTCACAAATACTTTATACTTACTTACTTATTGGCTTTTAATGAACCCGGAGGTTCATTGCCGCCCTCACATAAGCCCGCCATTGGTCCCTGAGCAAGATTAATCCAGTCTCTATCATCATATCCCACCTCCCTCAAATTCATTTTAATATTATCTTCCCATCTACGTCTCGGTCTCCCCAAAGGTCTTTTTCCCTCCGGCCTGCATTTCTGGATTCGCCCATACGTGCTACATGCCCTGCCCATCTCAAACGTCTGGATTTAATGTTCCTAATTATGTCAGGTGAGGAATACAATGCGTGCAGCTCTGTGTTGTGTAACTTTCTCCATTCTCCTATAACTTCATCCCTCTTAGCCCCAAATATTTTCCTAAGCACCTTATTCTCAAACACCCTAACCTATGTTCCTCTCTCAAAGTGAGAGTCCAAGTTTCATAACCATAAAGAACAACCGGTAATATAACTGTTTTATAAATTCTAACTCTCAGATTTTTTGACAGCAGATTGGATGACAAAAGCTTCTCAACCGAGTAATAATAGGCATTTCCCATATTTATTCTGTGTTTAATTTCCTCCTGAGTATCATTTATATTTGTTACTGTTGCTCCTAGGTATTTGAATTTTTCCACCTCTTCAAAGGATAAATTTCCAATTTTTATATTTCCATTTCGTACGAGATTCCCGTCACGAGGCATAATCATATACTTTGTCTTTTCGGGATTTACTGTATAGTTGCGAAACAATTGGACATATGTACAGACGTAGAAACAAAATTTGGACCATCTAAATTTTGCACTGAGCATGCGCAATATGTTATATATAACTGGAACTTGGAAAATTCAGATGGCCCAAATTTTTTGCTGGGTCTGTACATAAACGTGTCATCTGCTGAAATATCTATTTGCTAATTGCATAAAAATTGTAAATCGATTCCACTATGAATATCAACCTACAGAAATTGCTCGCTTTTATTAGTCAGAACTTGTATATTTTTCAATTGACGACATTATTACAAAAACAGCCCTAGTCATATTTTTAATGAAAATGAGTTAAGGACACATTTGCTGCTATTTTAAATGTTTATAGACTCCAAAAACGGCCCAGGTTAAGTGCAATAGACACAAGGATAAAACACCTGTTGAACGGAAATAGCTGATATGTGTTATTCTTTTATTTTTTATTGTTTTCCTGAAAAATAGCAATTTTGACAAGGGTTGTTTTTGTAATAATGTCTTCAATTGTAATACAGCTTCTTTCAGACCTTTAATTGATTTCCTTCTTTTCTTGTACGTTCCATTCGAACGTTCAAAATGGCTATCGAATTCACCAAAGTATTTTCTAACGGACCCTTAAGTATACTAATATTGGCGATTTTATAACACGGTCATTGGCGCTTATGCAATCTTTCCTCCCACAAATTGACGCTTATGATCAACAGCCTTCATTATAACTCTAGGAATAAATTCTAAGTTTTGATGAGGACAGGCCTTCCTCTTAACAACAATAGTTACTTATGAAGTTACGAGTTATGATAGATCACCAAAAATCATGATTAATGTAATTATATTCTTACGAGATACCGTACAGAAAATTACAGCATACAAGATGATGTGTGCAGTAACACCACACTGTTTTTATTAAGTCGCAGAACCTGGACGTAATTGCGCAGATAACCTGAAGATAGAATTTAAGTTCATAATTAGTATCACAATTCCTAGAAGATAATAAAAAATACGGTATACAATCTTGTTCAAGTATAAGTCTCTCTCTAATTATTATCCATCGTACATTACAAGTTTCAGAGTTAACGTGTAACAACGTCCTTGTTGAAAGAGCAAAAAGAAGAACGCAACTCAAAGTAATACAATCTGATACACCTTACGTCAGTTCACACATGAATAGGCAAGGAAAGAGAGGGTTCAAGATGGCAAAGGAAAAGTCATGGCCTTCTCGAAGCTATTATCGTCTGGTGGGGACTCGGCAATATGTTTCATGTACTGCCTACAAACAACATCCTTGCCAAACCTCTATTTCTTTCCAACCCCCTCCTCAACATTGCAGCATAAAAAGCTTCGGGCCCTCTCACACACGCCGATTTCATGTTACCGGAAACATGCCCCGTTAGTTTCTATACCATCTTCTTTATTCGCCCTCTGAAATTGTGTCTCAATAGTTCATAGAGACGTGCTGAAGAATGTGGACAATTAGTCCGTATTAAGAGATAGCTATTGTCTTTTTTGTGCAGATTGGAAAGTGATTGGACAGTTCTTTGCTGGAGGAAATACGGTCCAGTGAACAGCGAAAATCCATTTTCCATTAGGGGAATCCCACGTTGTTAGAACGTTCAGAGTACGCGTTAAGGCTGATTCACAATAAACTGGGAACGGAAACGACAACGAGAACGAGAACGGAAATAATGTTAAAATAAATGTATTTATAGTCCCGTCGCTCTTATTTCCGGCAGCCAATCACGTTGCAGTCGGCTACATTTAAACGTGTGCGTCTTGTCATTCGCTATTGATGTAATGAATTTCCTAAGACTCGATAAATACTTAATATAATCGCCCGCCATTTTGGCTCTTTCGCTGGCGTTCGCAGAAAGCACACGAGGACGTTATTTGCCGCTCAATTATTTGCTCAATTACAGTGCGTTTGATTTATTATCATATGAGCTACGACATGATAATGTTTAACGGTGAAGCAAATAGATTCCTCATCTGGTAGCTCGGCAATGAAAGAACAAAAATAGCGAACGATACTACCTACCTAGATTTTATAGAGCCTTCACTTCCTAAGACGTAAGCAAAGGGGAGGAGTCACACCGGAAATAACAGCGACACGACTATAAATGTCAGCATTCACAATAGTTAATTGTGAATGCTCACATTTAAATACATTTATTTTAACAATATTTCAGTTCTCATTCTCGTTGTCGTTTCCGTTCTCGGTTTATTGTGAACCAGCCTTTAATCTTTAATGCTGAGTTGCAAGAACCTGTTTATTGGTTTTTTAACTCTTAACGCTCGTATAAATACTTATGAAGAGTTGCAAGACGCAATACGTTTACGTTAATGATTTTCTAAAGAGACGTCTAACTTTATAGAATAGGTCTGATTTTGGTCGTCTGATGGCCGGTTTCACCAAACTTCAATAAATTAATCCAAATTAAACATTAATATTAGTGAACACTAAAATATTTAACAATTCACTAAAATACGAACTGTTCACCAACCATATTTTTTTAACATTTAATGACCAGTAGGCCTAAGTAATGCTCCATTACGGATAAATAAATGTGTTCAATGAATTTTTCATAACTATATCACAACATTTTTATGAAACCACACCCTTCTAGATAGCAAATCGTGTACCTGCTATATCATTTGCATGCGAGCCAAAAATGAAGCAACACGGTTACAAAATATAGTAAATAAAGGAAAAAGTATTATTATTATTATTATTATTATTATTATTATTATTAAAATCCACAAACGATTAGGGAAAGTACGGGAATTTTACTTGAAGCATGTAAAGAGATAGGTTTGGAAGTAAATCCCGAAAAGACAAAGTATGTGATTATGTCTCGTGACGAGAATATTGTACGAAATGGAAATATAAAAATTGGAAATTTATCCTTTGAAGAGGTGAAAAAATTCAAATACCTGGGAGCAACAGTAACAAATATAAATGATACTCGGAAGGAAATTAAACACAGAATAAATATGGGAAATTCCTGTTATTATTCGGTTGAGAAGCTTTTATCATCCAGTCTGCTGTCAAAAAATCTGAAAGTTAGAATTTCTAAAACAGTTATACTATCGCTTGTTCTTTATGGTTATGAAACTTGGACTCTCACTTTGAGAGAGAAACATAGGTTAAGGGTATTTGAGAATAAGGTGCTTAGAAAAAATATTTGGGGCTAAGAGGGATGAAGTTACAGGAGAATGAAAAAAGCTACACAACACAGAACTGCACGCATTGTAATCTTCACCTGACATAATTAGGGACATTAAATCCAGACGTTTGAGATGGGCAGGGCATGTAGCACGTTTGGGCGAATCCAGAAATGCATATAGAGTGTTAGTTGGGCGGTCGGAGGGAAAAAGACCTTTGGGGAGGCCGAGACGTAGATGGGAAGATAATATTAAAATGAATTTGAGGGAGGTGGGATATAATGATAGAGACTGGATTAATGTTGCTCAGGATAGGGACCGATGGCGGGCTTATGTGAGGGCGGCAATGAACCTCTGGGTTCCTTAAAAGCCAGTAAGTAAGTATTATTATTAGTCTATTATTATTATTATTATTATTATTATTATTATTATTATTATTATTATTATTATTAGACTTCGTTGAATTGCCACACGCAGCATGCAATCAGGTTGCCGATGTACGGTAGTATAGAGCGACCGCCCAGTCTCGTAGTATAAGCAGTTCATGTTAAGAGTTGTGACCGGTCCAAATAGATAGAGCAGCTACAGCTAATGTATACCTATGTAAGCACTTGTTTTTGCATTACTGTGGTTGGAATACTAGTCAAAGTTTAACATTTGTTCAGTGCAGACAAGAATTCAATAGAACATACTACAATGCGAGTGTTGCTGTTCCAAACAATTACTCCTGGAATACCCTTACCCCCGCAGCCAGTCTTTACCCGTTGGGTGAATTCTGTTAATTATTATGCAGAACATTACAGAAAAATAATGGAGGTAATTGATGCATTGGATAGCACAGACAGTTCCGTTGTTGCAGCTGTAAAATCATTGCTTTCTGAATAGCTATTGAAAGATATTCTGTCATTGATTCTAATTTTAAAATCGTGTCCAAAAGCATCATCCTGTTAGAATAGTCTAATCTATAACTCTCAGAAGCCCTTAATATAGTGGATTAAAAGTATCACAAACCATTATCCAAAATAACAATTCACTAATTTCAGAAAAAGTGAAATGTAAGTTGAGAAACATTATTGCTAAAAATTCTGCCTGTTCACAACTTCCTATTATAAATGGTGTACTATCAGGTCACGACAAGGCGTCTGAAGTTGGTGTACTAAAAAGTAGTGACTTTTCGTTCTTCAAATATGCACGTATTACATCGTGTGATGTTGAACGTACATTTTCCCAATCTAAAAACTGTTTAAGTGACCATCGGAGGAGGTTACTTTGCAGTCTCTCAAAATGTACGTAACTCTTCACTGTAATGTACATATTCAAGGATTATGTGAGTATCTTACATTAAATTTTAAGAGTTAATATATCTCACTATAAAATAATTGTGTATTTACATGTTTAGACATTTCCTACTTCAATGATCATTCATTATATTTCTTGAATGCAGGATACAGGTTTTATTGTAACCGCAGTATACTGCTCAGTGTTTACATCAGAGACACGCCCCCTTCTCATACAGTCTATACCGCGTGCACAGTAAACCTTGTGAATCTCGTGGCAATTCCACGAAGTCTAATTTTTATTATAGGGTCGGCACTATACCTAAATCCGGTCCTAACTCTTTAGATTTGCTGTGCTGAACAGGAGCACGTGCAGCCTAAACAGATCGCTATCGACATTGGTCTAGCGTAAGCGTGCCTCGAGTATCGGAACATAAAGCGGTAATCGACCGTGGATTCCAGAACACGAAGCAATACATCGTATCGCTCTGCAGGTGCAGAGTTGACGCAATATGGTGATTTGTCCTTTCTTTGAACGTCGGAGTGAAGCAGTGCACAAGAACGCGAGGACAGAACGTTGCCGATAACGCTGCCAGTAGGCTACCCCGACTTTCACTCCGGCATACACACGTGCTACGAGATGAAGTCCACCTGATAGCAAGGTGAAGATCACATCCCGCCGAGAATAGTCGCGTTTTCCGCGCTAGTAAGATTGGAGTTGGTTTGTTAAAGAAAGGCGCAACAACAAAGTAACTCATTGTGTTGTATTCCACTGAACTGATTTTGCATTGCATTTTTGGGGACACTACGACCCAGCACTGCGACCTAGAAGATCTATCGCGATATCCCTCGAGCTAAACGCGTTCCCAAACCACACTGGTTGACTACTCTAACCTTGTCCGCCACAAGCATCACTACGGATTTTTCCAATGAAAAAAACAATCCCAGGACTGACCGGGATTCAAACCCAGACCGTCTGCGTGACAGTTTGAAGGTGTGGCCACTCAGCCACCGCAAGGGTAAAAATAACACATATTCTTTCTGGATGAAACAGAATTTCAATAACATTTCTGTCGTCGATTTGCAAAAAAGGACACGTCCAAAATAATAAAGTGTTGGAAAGTCGCAAAGAAACCATAACAGACTTAAAAAATTAAAATATTCACGCATCCTGAATGTATGTATCCATAGTGATCTAATTAGAAAAAAAAATATTTTAATTTGTTAACTTAATTACAGTTTTTGCGATTTTCCAACACTTTGTTATTTTGGACATGTCCCCTTTAGCAAATCGACGACAGTTTTATTTTATGTTATCAAAATATAATAGGGCGAATGTCTTTCCGTTATAGAGCCAAGTTATTGTACACTGGGCTGCAAAAGAAATGCCGATACGAAATTATAGGCCTACCGCTTGCCGAGGACTTCAGCAAATATGACAAGGTGGAAAACTATTTTCCTGATATTAGTTTTAAAAAAAACATGTAAATACGATTTTTATAATATGTTCACGTTATTATTTAGTATGAATTGATTTTAAATAATTAATATATTTTACAACATTAATAAGAATACCACACGAAAAAAATGAAACTGCAGTTTATATGGTATTCCAGAACCTATCCATGGATGCTGTCATTGTTACAATCGATATATGTGTGTGTGTGTGTGTGTTTCTTTTAATTTATTGAGAATACATCTACATGCCCCGTTACAGTAGTAACATTGCATGCAACCATTACAAAATGTACAATTTGATTTTTACAATTCAGATCACAATATAATAAATACAAACGTTTGTAACACTATTTGTAGAATACAATTGTTTTGGATTACTTAGTATTTTATGGTTCTGTTTATTATTGTTTATCTTTTCCACAAACTTGTATTTAGTACAAGTATTTGCATTATTGCACCAGAACAATGGAAGGAGTCCATAATTGTGCCTATTTTTAAAAGGGGGACAAAACCAACTGTGGTAACTTTCGAGGAATATCACTTTTGTTGACGTCGTACAAAATTTTGTCCAATATTCTTTTGAGAAGATTAACTCCGTACGTAGATGAAATTATTGGGGATCATCAGTGCGGTTTTCGGCGTAATAGATCGACTATTGATCAGATTTTTGTATTCGACAGATAATGGAGAAAAAATGGGAGTATAAAGGGTACAGTACATCAGTTATTCATAGATTTCAAAAAGGCATATGACTCGGTTAAGAGGGAAGTATTATATGATATTCTTATTGAATTTGGTATTCCCAAGAAACTAGTTCATTAATTAAAATGTGTCTCAGTGAAACATACAGCAGAGTCCGTATAGGTCAGTTTCTATCTGATGCTTTTCCAATTCAGTGCGGGCTAAAGCAGGAGATGCACTATCACCTTTACTTTTTAACTTCGCGCTTGAATATGCCATTAGGAAAGTTCAGGATAACAGGCAGGGTTTGGAATTGAACGGGTTACATCAGCTTCTTGTCTATGCGGATGACGTGAATATGTTAGGAGAAAATACACAAACGATTAGGGAAAACACGGAAATTTTACTTGAAGCAAGTAGAGCGATCGGTTTGGAAGTAAATCCCGAAAAGACAAAGTATATGATTATGTCTCGTGACCAGAATATTGTACGAAATGGAAATATAAAAATTGGAGATTTATCCTTCGAAGAGGTGGAAAAATTCAAATATCTTGGAGCAACAGTAACAAATATAAATGACACTCGGGAGAAAATTAAACGCAGAATAAATATGGGAAATGCGTGTTATTATTCGGTTGACGAAGCTCTTATCATCCAGTCTGCTGTCCAAAAATCTGAAAGTTAGAATTTATAAAACAGTTATATTACCGGTTGTTCTGTATGGTTGTGAAACTTGGACTCTCACTCTGAGAGAGGAACATAGGTTCAGGGTGTTTGAGAATAAGGTGCTTAGGAAAATATTTGGGGCTAAGCGGGATGAAGTTACAGGAGAATGGAGAAAGTTACACAACACAGAACTGCACGCATTGTATTCTTCACCTGACATAATTAGGAACATTAAATCCAGACGTTTGAGATGGGCAGGGCATGTAGCACGTATGGGCGAATCCAGAAATGCATATAGAGTGTTAGTTGGGAGACCGGAGGAAAAAGACCTTTAGGGAGGCCGAGACGTAGATGGGAGGATAATATTAAAATGGATTTGAGGAGGTGGGGTATGATGATAGAGACTGGATTAATCTTGCACAGGATAGGGACCGCTGGCGGGCTTATGTGAGGACGGCAATGAACCTTCGGGTTCCTTAAAAGCCATTTGTAAGTAAGTAAGTATTTGTATTATTGCAGGATGTGATTCTATTTCTGACAAGAGTTCCTTGGTAATTATGTATTAGATTTATCTTGGAACTGTTCAGAGAGTTGTTATGTGCTAAGTTATTTACAGTGATGGTGTGATGGTTTGTTCCAATTAGATGTTCATGGATTGAATATATTTTCTAAATGCTCGTAGGTGCCTAGATGTTAATTGCTGATTAGTGACTGGCCAGGTTCTTCCATTATATGGCAGGACTGTGACCCATTTTCTAGTTGTGGCGATAGTAGTGGTTATGGCAAATACCTTACTATAATAATACCGGACAGGTAGCAGTCCTACGCGCGAACGACGACGCTGGTGCTGCTACCTAGGTGGCCGGTGTGGCGAAACAAGCTGTAATCAACTGCAATGTATATTGTTGCTGGGCTAGTTAATAGTTTTATTAATTAGTGCTGTGTTAAAATGTCAGGGTGCATATGTGCTGTTTATAATTGCTACAAAATTACAGCATTACAAATTGCTCCAAATCGTACTTTCGATTTCCGAGGGATCATAAAACGTGAGTCAACAACATTCTTTAGTAAATTTAAAGGTCATATTGTTTCAGAAAAGTGTTATGAAGTATAATTCAATAATAGTTTATATTTTCAGTCAAAACACTTATCAGTATGTGAAGTCAGAAAATAATTCTGTTACATCATATTATAATTTAAAGGTCACAAATATTTTCGACTTATATGTTTGCTTAAGGATTCACCTGAAGATGACTTTTTATATAAGTCGAAAATATTTGTGACCTTTAAATTATAATATGATGTAACAGAATTATTTTCTGACTTCACATACTGATTTTGACTGAAAATATAAACTATTATTGAATTATAATTCTTTAGTAAGCCTAATTCCTTCGTCTTTGTGTTGATAGAAAAATACAAATTAGCTTTTTTATTTAGACCTAATAAATGTATAGAAGTTAAAATGTACCGGAAATTTTAAGGTTTTATCCAATTAAGTTTTATTGTTGTCCACATGCCTTTACTAATTATTACAAGCATCAGATTACTATCAATTTTATCTTTGCAGTTGTCAGCCATGCGTATATATTATTGTAAATTCATTCATAATGTCAGAATTGATTTTGTCTCACTAAAGCAAGAAAAAATATGTAACAATTACGGAAAGTAATATGAAGTATGCAACATTTCTCATAATATGCAGTTTTGATATAAGATAATAATGTTACATTAAATACTATTCAACATTTCTTAAGTGTTTCGTATATTATTCCACATTAGTAACTCACGTTTTAAACAATAGTCCGAATCCCGCTATGTTAATATTTGTATTTGTGGACGTAATTCCACGCCGCTCCGCTAGATGCCAGGTCCGCGATATTTCGCACTCACGTCAATGAAGTTAGTATACAGCTTTCCGGTATTATTATAGTAAGGTATTTGGTTATGGTAGTAGTGACTGGTGCTAATGGTAGTACTGATTATGATGGTGGTAATGCTAGAAATTGTGACAATGATGGTGGTTATGATAGTGATGTAGGCAAAGGTAATTCTGGCACAATATTGCTGGCAGTAATCCTGATGATTCTGATGGTTGTGGTGATGGTGCTGGGTAAACATATAGAATCCGTGCGTCCGGTCTACGAATCCGCGGTCTCAGAATGACAAGGTTCTATCAGACATTTTTGGCAAAACTGAGATTTTTGTTGCATTGAATTCTGCTACTTCACAGCTATCTACCATATAAATTATATGTTGATATCTCAATTATTTTTCGTGTTAAAGTTAGTTTGAAAAGGTTCCTATCAGCATTGATTTTATTAACAACCAAACTTTTAAAATGCTCTCCTGTAAAATTTACTAAACACTAGATAGAACCTTGTCATTCTGAACCCTCGATATCTGTTTCAAATGCAGTAATATAGAGTGGTCATGTAATGTAACGAATGATTTTCCCAAACTTCTTGTTCCTATTTTCTGAGTTACTGAAAGGGAAGGTACAAATGCGTGCTTATCATTTACCTTCCGAAGTGACAATATTTATAACCTCCTTTGTCTCCAAACATCGCCTGAAAAACGTATGAAAATGAGCACAGTACCACGACAGACTGGCAATGATTAATGTAGAAGTTGGTGCGAGAAATTCTTGCGGCGCCGAAGAAGTTGGAAAGCAGCCCTGTGTAAGACTGCTTATCTCCCAAATACCTGCTTGAAGCTCATTTAAAGCAAGCACAGGAATTCCTTTGGCAGTGCAGTGCCGTAATAGATTAAGGCTCCCGACTAGAGACGACCTACTTGCTTTATCAAACGCCACCATGTTTATCTTTGTCCCCGATGATAGCGATAGTACACAATGGAGGAAGGGTGGGGTGAGTGAAAGAAAATCCACGGGAACATGTTCCGAGTATTTAAAAAGAATCCACTTGGAAGTGGTCCTACACAGCCTTGACCTTCAAAGTGCCACATCATTTTTAAACCCGGAATATCGTGATCTACAAACGACTTAGCTCTAAGCTACCAACATGTCTGAATAACACTTCGACTGCATGTGTTAAGAAAACAATTGACGGTGTTAAGAAATCATTGTGTCTTAATAGCCTATTGTGTCATGCAGAGCAAACAATCGACACTCAAAAGCCTTGACTTGGTTCCTGGGGAAATAAAGACGTAGTTAAAGATATTGGAGCATTTTATACTAGTTTAATGACCTAATTGTTTCCAATAATTCCCATCTGAACAGTCCATTTTATTTTCAAGGTGGCAGATATGTGACAAATAAATCTACTCTACAGGGTGTCTGACTCAAGGCGTTCATAAATTGTTTTATGCATCACGCACAACATGACTAGGGATAGACATTTTTCGTCGTTCAAATTCTCTAACTCGTAGCGCTTATACAGAGTGGGCAAAATAAAACTGGTCCGGAAAATCTGTAATATTTACATGTATTATGGGTCTGTAACAATGAATATTCTTAGAAGTATATTAATTAATATCTAATAACCCATGTTGCATCGAAATCACGGTTTTCTGCATTGTCAGGGTCATTTTCGCGTCAGTCTTATACATATAAATTCATATATTTTATATATTTTTTCCGCAGGCCAGTTTTATTTTGCCCACCCTGTGTTTTAGTTTTAATAATGATGGTTGAAAACAGCTAAAATAATAGATAAAAACGAGTTGATAGATTAATATATTGATTCGTACGATGCGTTTGAATAGAGGAACATTAACTAGATACTTTGAGAAATCCGCGTATTAGAAATTAATGGCTCTCAACTAGAGTAATGAGTTCTATGAACATATAGACTGCCTGTGAGGGTTCGATGCCTGGCTCTTCTTTACGTACAAAGTGTACGAACTCCGATAGCAGTGTGATGCTAGAAGATTCTAGTTAATATTAATTTAAAACGGAAATATGTAATCGATAAAAAAGAGCCCACACCTGTGGAGTAACGGTTAGCGCGTCTAGCCGCGAAATCAGGTGGCCCGGGTTCGATTCCCGGTCGGGGCAAGTTACTTAGTTGAGGTTTTTCCGGGGGTTCCCCTCAATCCAATATGAGCAAATTCTGGTAACTTTCGGTGTTGGACTCCGGACTCATTTCACCGGCATTATCACCTTCATCTCATTCAGACGCTAAATAGCCTAAGATGTTTATAAAGCGTCGTAAAACAACCTACGTCTACTAAAATAAAAAAATCGATCAAAAATCTTATGAACCAGAATGTTCCACAGCAATAGCTATAACAGCTTGAATCCTGCCTTCGGTAATCATTCACGGTTCGAATCTCTGAAACTCGTGACAGCAAAAGTGAATGATAGCGACTGAAGAATTGAATATAAGATATTCCACAAGGATTATACGTCAACATGGTCCGGCTCCATGCGGGTTGTCATTGATTTCGTGTGTCATAGACTATTTGGTATATCATAGTCTTAATCCAACGTTTATCATGGTCTACCCAGGTTGTGACGTTCTCATGATAGTGTCGCTAGGAGTGACATAATCAAAATATCTTTAAATAAATCTAGGCCTATAAATTGTGTTAAAATTCTACGCTGTCTGTTCTTTACAGGTACCGGTACCTTCTTATTATGTCCGTTATTTATTCCGAATGAAATAAAACAAATTAATTTGAGGGATAATAGATAACTTACTTATTAAATAATATTATGAGAAGAACAATTTATTAATGGCTCGACAGAACACTATCCAAAGAAAAACGCGACTATAAGAAACGTTGAAAAGCCAAAGAAAATAAATAATTAACGTAAAAGATTGACTGCACATGTTTAACATAAAATTATCACATGAAAACTAAAATTCGTAACATTCACGTAACGATGTCAGTGGACGTTATACACATCCCTGATTCCGCCTGCGAAACCATTAAATACCTCCCGCATGTCTGGACTGCCTAAACAAAAATGAACGGCTGTGCAATTGTGGCATTATTATAATATAAAATACCGGTATGTGCCGAACTGATAATGAATTGTGCCCTTCAATTAAAATATTTTTCGTAAAACTATGTTCGTTAAATTGAAATACTTTAACATTAAATAATGTGGAAAAAGACGGAGGCAGAAAATAATTTCGTAATACGGAATATTTTACTATTATGCTGATGATGTTAAATTGTATAAAGCCATTGACAAACAACAAGACGCTTTTGATCTAAAACACGATTTTGACAGATTATATAGATGGAGTATTGACAATTTTCTTCTATTAAATCCTAATAAATATTGCTTTATGACGTATTCTAAAAATAAGATAATAATTACTCAAAATTCGTATGAAATTAATGGTGTAAAATTACTTAGAGTAAAATTATTTAAGGATTTTGGTATTTATTTTACATATAACTTATGTTTTAAAATGTACTTAACTTGAAATTTGTAGCTCAGCCACATGCTCATAATACGAGACGAAATGAAATTCTTAAATTAGTTGAACCTAAATATTTCACATCTGCTGTTTTACTACACAGTACAAATTATGGTCCACGTCTATATAATTCGATAATAAAATTTCATCCAGAATTGACTACTTTAAGCAATGAAATTTTCAGATCCAGAATTAAAAAATGTATATGACAGACTTCCCTGTATATATATTATGTACCATGTATTGTAAAACAAGTTTATTTCTATCCTAAGTATATTTTTCTATTTTATCTTGGTTACTATATCAACATGACCTGCACTAATTATACTACTAATAATAATTTAATATTAATCCATCAATCTAAACATCGTCTCTTTTTTCACTCAGTTATTACTAGTATTATTATTTAATAATTTTATTACAATCTTTATGTGAGCTTTTTTCTTAAGTATTTTGTCTACAAAGTATGTGTATCTATGTAACGGAACTGTCCCCGAACACGAGCTTTGCTCTTTCGGGGTATTTTAATGTAACGTTTTTATGTATATGTTATTATTAAATAAATAAATAAATAAAATAAATGTGGTAATTGATGTATATAAACATTAGGATTTACAATCAGAAATACAAAATAATCTAAAAATATAAATAGGCCTCCTATTGATATCCTATATAAAACTCTAGTTAGAAGTAATCTAGACTATGTGTCTATAATATGGTCACCTCAGTTCCAGTCCCGTGAGATGCAAATAGAAAGGATACAGAAAAGATTTTTGTGCTAGATCGTGCGTATTTGCTTGCTTTCCGCACAAAACCAATCCGTGGAAAGTCTAAAATTCCACATTCAGTATTCCCAACCTAACACACATAACAATTTCCCTCTTCTTACCGCTTAAGTGACATATTGATTTTACTGCTTTAGGCTTTTAACAATACGGTATTATTTTTAGAGACGTTCAATATAGTAATAATTATAAATTGGAAACTTACCACTGCAATTTCACCTAAATTGCACTGTTAATTATTGTTTTTATATATTTGCAAAAATAAAGTAAACTCTACAACTCCACTAAAATTACTGCATTCGTGATGCAAGTAACATTAAGAAAGCCGTGAAAAAATCAACAAACTTGCCGATGTTATTACTGCAATATGTTATATAAATAATATTGTTAAAATATTAAAATGAAAAATAAATCATTACATAACCTTACCGTTTGTTTTAAGTTCGCATTTATAGACTGGGGGGAAAAAAAAGACATACGTATATCACGGCTTGCTGGAGTATAGCAAACACAGAAAACATTTTAAAGCAACAATGCTGAAGATAGATATTTTTGTTTTACAAATTTGCCGTCATTGAACAGAAACCAAGATGGAGATTTCATTGCAACTAATTAGAAATTCCTCTTTCAAGTATGTAATAAACGATCTTCGCACAAAATAATGTACGATACACGAGCGGTATGTTTTCTTTAAATTCTCGGAAATTAAAAAAGCTCAACGACGTTTCGCTTTTTCAAACTTTTCCTCGAACATGAAAACTTCCACATATCGCTCTTGTAACGCATATTACTATTACGTTACCTATATTAAAAAAAATTACGTGTCGTCTTATGAAAAGAAAATTTCATATAATCAATTACTTTTTTAATTTAATTATAAAATTTTAAAATCTAGACGATTAATAAATAGCCTAATTTTACTGTAGACTGTTAATAGTATACTGAATAACTGTGATTTTCCACTATTATGTATTTTGTATATAAATTATATAGTTTAAATAAATAAAATAAATAAATTTCGTTCGTTATTATAACGACATTTTGCTATATACTGTATTGAGAAAGTAAAAGTAAGTTCCAGCGTAGCAAATTGTGAATGTTTACAGTACAGACTTCAATCGGGAGCGCCGCCGGGAAGGTCTCAAAATTCCGACGGCCGGCTGACCTTTCACGAAAGAACGTCCGCTTCCACGTTGGCCGCGTGTAGTCGCGAAGTTACGATGGTGACACAGATGCTACGCTGATATTGCAATGAATGAGTGAGTCACCGCTCACCGGAGTGAGGTAGCCCTCATCCATGACCACTATGCGCACTTATTCATCTGAGCTAACGTTGTGAATCATTTCTTCCTGCTACGCTACCAAAGTCTTCGATTCATTACTCATCGTGCGAATTCCTTATCGGTGAACGCTGCTATGGCAATCAAACAATAATGCACTGAAGAAATATGCACTCGCACTTCTGCTTGCCAAGAATTTCTCAACAGCCAGGTCGCAATTTCTTACGAGCCATGAACGGACTAATAATTAAGTCCCAGATTCTTTAAGTACTATTCCTGCATTGTTTAACGTTGAAATTTACATTTACTTTCACGTCTCACGTCCTGGTCAACAAAATATGAGATTCCGATTTTGAGAAACCGACGCTTTGAAGTAAAATAATAATGATTATTCTACCAGATATGACTATTATCTTTCAGCTTCATTTACTTACTTGAAAATGGCTTTTAAGGAAACCTCAGGTTCATTGTCGCTCTCACATAAGCCCGCCATCGGTCCCTATTCTGAGCAAGATTAATCCAGTTTCTACCATCATATACCATCCCCCTCGCATCTATTTTAATATTATCCT
Source organism: Periplaneta americana (assembly GCA_025594305.2). Taxonomy (NCBI): domain Eukaryota; kingdom Metazoa; phylum Arthropoda; class Insecta; order Blattodea; family Blattidae; genus Periplaneta; species Periplaneta americana. Next base: position 29,176,083 of record JAJSOF020000001.1, read on the forward strand.
CCCATCTACGTTTTGGCCTCTCCAAAGGTCTTTCCCATCAGGTTCCAACTAACACTCTATATGCATTTCTAGATTCATTCATACGTGCTACATGCCCTGCCTATCTCAAACGTGAAAGTTATCTTGCAATTATAATAGTACTTAACTGTAGCTGTTACTGCTATTTAAAATCAATTCCTTAATGATTGTTACAAACACTTTAAATTTCATTGCTATTTTTTTAAAGAAAAATCTTCCCATTATTAGTCTATCTTAATGTACACCCTGATCATGAGCAGCATTGTTTATCTGGAATTTTAAATATTCCAATGGTCCAGTCTCTCTTTAAGTAACTGTACATAATTTTTACAAGCGTACATACTACTCTAGTTACATTTACTTTACACCAATCATTGGTAGCATAACGTAAAACCGTAGTTTTATTTATTTATTTATTCGTTCATTCATTTATTCACTCATTTATTTATTAATTTATTCATTCATTCATTTTTGCTCTTTCATTAATTAATTAATTCATTCATTCATTCATTCATTCATTCATTTATTCACTTATTTATTCATTCATTTTTTTACTCTTTTACTTTATTTATTTATTAATTTATTCACTTATTTATTTATTCATTTATTCATTTTCATTCATTTTTACTCTTTTATTCATTTATTTATTCATTCACTTATTTATTCATTTATTCACTTATTTACTTATTCGTTTTTTTACTCTTTTATTTATTTTTTTCACTTTATTTATTCATTTATTCACTTTATTTATTCATTCATTCATTTTTAGTCTTTTATT
>JAJSOF020000001.1:29179378-29199722 GCA_025594305.2 Periplaneta americana
ATATACCAACGGAGTACATACAAGGGATTTTAATAATTCTGAGCATGACATCCATAAAGGTCCTAGATCGACCAACATACTGCTATTCCCATGTACACATGCGTCAGAAGAGGTGAAGTTCTCCTCACCGAACTGCAGAAACATAATTTTTCATTCTGCCACACTTTGCGAAATCCAGAATAGTCTTATTTTGTTAAGTTTATTTTCTGTTGTGATTCTGTTTATAGGCCTACTGTCCTTTGTTATCTTATATTTTCTGTATTAATTTTAGTTGATTCCAATCATTAACTTTTATGATAATGATGATTAAGACAGTGATGAACTGATGAATCATATTATGTAAATTTCCAATTCGGTATTTGCCTTTGTAACTGAGGGAAACTACAAAATAGCTCAGTAAGAATAGTCTTCAACCATATGTGGAAGTGTGAGAAACCAATCAACCTAATAACAAACTTCCAACCAATCGTTACCTTCGAACAGCGCAATGGCCTCCCCAAAGATCTTTTACCCTCCGGCCTCCCAACTAACATTCTATATTCATTTATGGATTCACCCATACGTGCTACATGCCCTGCCCATCTCAAACGCCTGGATTTAATGTTCCTAATTACGTCAGGTGAAGAATACAATGCGTGCAGTTCTGTGTTGTGTAACTTTCTCCATTCTCATGTAACTTCATCCCTCTTAGCCCCAAATATTTTCCTAAGCACCTTATTCTCAAACATCCTTAACCTCTGTTCCTCTCTCAAAGTAAGAGTCCAAGTTTCACAACCATACAGAACAACCGGTAATATAACTGATTTACAAATTCTAACTTTCAGCTTTTTTTGAGAGCAGACTGGATGACAAAAACTTCTCAACCGAATTCATTCACTCATAGTGTTCTGCCCAAGGACAGGTCTTTCAGTGCAAACCCAGCATTCTCCACTCTTTCCTATTTTTTGCCTTCCTCTTTGTCTCCGCATATGATCCTTATATCTTAATATATCTTCTTCTGCCACAAACTTCTTCTCCCGTTCACCATTCCTTTCAGTGCATCCTTCAGTAGGCAGTTTCTTCTTAGCCAGTGACACAGCCAATTCCTTTTCCTCTTTCTGATCAGTTTCAACATCATTCTTTCTTCAACCACTTTTTCCAACACAGCTTCATTTCTTACTCTGTCCATTTCACACGCTCCATCCTTCTCCATATCCACATTGCAAATGCTTCTATTCGCTTCTCTTCACTTCATCGTGTTGTCCATGCATCTTCCCCATACAATGCTACACTCCACAGAAAGCACTTCACTAGTTTCTACCTTAGTTTCTCAACCGAATAATAGCAGCTATTTCCCATATTTATTCTGCGTTTAGGCTAATTTCCTCCCGAATGTAATTTATATTTGTTACTGTTGCTCCAAGATATTTTAATTTTTCCAACTCTTCAAAGGATAAATTTCCAATTTTTATTTGTACAAGAATAAAATGTTGGACACATACGTCTGCGATGAAGTTATGGAAATGGGTGGTGACGTAAAAAAATCCCATTTCTTGTGTGGTATACCAGTATCGGAATTTTTAAAACAAGAATGTGTAGAAAATGTGACCAATTAAAGTTGTTACGTCTTACTTTTGAAAAACCCTATACATCGGTCTAGCATATCTCAGGCGAAGATTGGTACAGGCATTACTACTCAAATACTCAAGAGGTGACGGGGTCGATAAACTCGGGGGAACTGAACTTTCATCTCTGACCCTGCCATAAAATTGGCCAGTTGAGAGACGTAATTAATGGCCAAGTTTTCAGAATACGGTTCGTAAGGCCAAGCAAGTGAGGGAGCAGACAATACTCAGGGATGGGAGAAACACGTCCTAGGGCGTAACGGATATGCAGAGGTAGTCTAGCACGCAGTTTTCAACGCAACCACATCATTATTCTGCAGACTCTTTATGGATAGCGTTTGACAGAAATACTTTGTTTCGGAGATACCGCTTAGTATGGTTACCGTGACCGAAAGGGCTGACACGAATGGAACAAAATAAAATAAAATAATAATAATAATAATAATAATAATAAATAATAATAATAATAATAATAATAAGTTACTAATTTCACAATAATAGCATATTATTATTATTATTATTATTATTATTATTATTATTATTATTATTATTATTATTACTACTACTACTATTGTATTGGCGGAAGACTAAGAAGAGACTGTAACCACAGTCTAATATATAGGCCTAGTCACGAAGCTCAATACGAAGGGAATATGCATCCAATGACAGTTGAACTTCAGTTTCTAGCCACTAGGATCGGTATTATCGAACAGTCTATTTTTCCTAGCACTCTCAGTTGCTAACCGCTTGGAGCATTGTATCGCGAGAAATGTAAAAAATCACCTCAAGCCTCGTGACTGTATGTACTAACTAGACTGTGCTGTAACTCTGTAACGTACGTCCTTTCTTTTTACAGCTCAAGATAACGCCCATGTGTATGGAATTATATTGCTTACACCCCGTGTTCAATTTTTAATGGAAGCTTCCGGCATTTGTTTCTATAAAGCCATGAGGTCAACATTACGGAGCGAGTTTAATCCTTAAGACATAGATAAACGATAGCCTAGGTAGGCAATGTCTATTGTTGACATTGGTTACCGTTTTTTGTTAATAAATGAATGCAGTAGAATATTAAAAACAAGAAATTAATGTCATATTATTGTTATTATTATTATTATTATTATTATTATTATTATTATTATTATTATTATTATTATTATTTAATGTTTTTTAGTACATTTATAAAATGTTATTCATTTTATTGTATTGTTTGTATCAATCTGTTCAAAATTCTGCTGGACTTTTAATGGCCAATGGCTGTTATCCAGCACATAAATATCAATAAATAAATACATAAATGAATACGTTTATTATTATTATTATTATTATTATTATTATTATTATTATTATTATTATAGTAAATCAAACTTCATTTAACGGAGATCTTTTTTTATATATTTCTGAAGGGAGAAATAAATGTTACAACAAGCAGAATTTGATATAGCACAGTATAAGTATTTAGTAAGATTTTAAATGAAAAATTAAAAAAAAAAAAAAACAGTCTTTCCTTCTGGAGTGTCAAAATGACGCTTGAGTTTATTTAGAGGGAAAAAGAAGAGAATTTAATAGAAACAATAGATTGATTTTGTGAAAGCTTTTGATAAAGCAGGTACTATTTCAAGAAAAAATATTCCATTGTATTGCAAAATATAATGAGACGATAGTAAAATAAATAACTGAACCTTAGTTAATAATGGTTAGCAACTATCTGTGGATGGAACAAATATTTACTAGTGCTTATTGAGCTTCTCTGACTGATCATATACTAGATTCTGATTATAAATATAAAAAGATTTTCTGGAAATTTCAGAAAAAATCTTACATCCGCACAAAAGTTTTAGTTGCGGAGCAGTACCGTTATATTGATTATTGCATGAATGAATTTTTGGTCAAATGGCAACAACAATTCCTGCAACTTCCTTGACGAAAACTTCTCAGAATAACTGTGAACAAGTTAAATTCAATATTTTCTTGTTCACGCCACAAAAGAATAGACTACATTTTTTTTTGTAAACAGACATAATTTAAAAAAATTAAAATACTAATTACATTTAAACTCAGAAATTATTAAAATGCCAAAATTATTATTATTAATCAATAAAATCGACTGTCTTTAATTAGGCTCACGACGCAAACAAACCTATGACGTCGTGAACACAAAAAAAAGGGCCGGAAGCTTTCATTCGGAATTGAGCACGGGGCACAGTACATACACAGCATATTTATGAGTGTGTGTGCATTATGATTTGTACAAAAATAATTTCAAGCCATGTAACTATCACAGTCAAAATTAAGGTATCAATAAAATCGATATGTGTAATATTTCAGTATTTCATTCTTTCAATATTTATATATATGATTTGTATAATTTCATGTAACTATCACAGTCAAAGTTATATCATATGTGTAATATTTCATATAATATATATATTTTTTTGTTTTGTGATTGCCTAATCTTTACATTTGCCATGGAGTCCAATGCTGTTTTCTTTGTTCGAAAGCTGTTAAAGTGACTGAACTACGGCTGATCCAAAAGGTTTAGATCAGCGTTTCTCAAACTTTTCTGAAGTGGGACCACTTTTTTAAGTCAGAACAGTTCCGCGGACCACCTTACTCTTGTTCCTTTCGAAAGCAAATTTATCATTTATGTAGCATATTTTAATACCAGTATACTTACATTTTAATGTAGAAATAATTAATTAAAATTAATTTAATTCAATTAATTTTATATTAGTATTAACTAATTAAGTTAATGTTAACAGAAGAAAATTTCTTATCGTCATTTGCAAAAACAGAAATAAAAAAAAATTAATGCAGAAACATGCCCGATTTTCAACAAGTAAATGATGCAATTTTGCATGTTCTATTATTGGTGTACGACGTACAGTACGTGACCATTTGAATGTGCAGACTGGGTGTCGGCAAAACTATTAAGAAAGTCAGAAGTATATAAAAGGTTCGGTACTTTGGTCCTCTGTTATGAATTCGGGTGGTCCCTAGCTGGGTTACAGGCGCAGCGCCAGATGTGCACGGAAAAGATGGCGAGAAACACCACGTTCATAGTGCTTTAAATCCCTCTTTTGTTGCTGAGAGTAGAGTGGATAGGTGATAGACGTGTAGGGTAAATCAATTTTATAAAATGTCAGTACTGGGAGAAAAAGTGAAAGGCGATTGACATGTGTCATTTACAAACTCTGAGATTTTCAGCTATAGTGTGATATGCAATTCGTTTGAATTTTATTTTTTCTTCTGTCTTTTTTGAAGGACCGTAACGGCATACCTCGAGGACTACAGGTGATCCGCGGACCATAGTTTGAGAAACACTGGTTTAGATGATATGAAAAGAGACTTCAAATTTTGTCAATTCATAACCGAAAACAGATCGCGAAGCCTACCCTGGCCCGATGTGGATGAAGACCAAAACCACATAATAAACCATATCTCTAGTATATATTGACGCAACTACCTTGTAAATATGAAACCTTGACCTTTATCATCGACTGATGAATGCGTCATCATGTGTGGTTCCAAATCGCTAACAGGAACCATCGCGACTTTGTGACTGAAGTGTACTTGCAATAAGGGCTTTAGTCCCCGTCCATTACAGCTGGAAAGCAGCGAGACAGGACCACAACTGGACTGTCCTGCATGCGAACAGGGAAGTAGCTATAATAATGTCTGGTTGTCACGGTGATGTTTATGATCGTTGTCATAGCAACTGAACTTGTACGAGCTCGATCAGACAAAAAAGAATCCAAGTGACATGTATCCTCAGCGACTTGTTTATATCTGACGGCGCTTTGAATCGATACGTTGAAGTTTTGTGTGACTTGTTTTTGTTGGTCTTTTTTTTTCTTTATTAAAAACTAACCGGCACACTTGCTCTTCGCAGGTAACGTCATATCTTGTTGGTGTAGGTATTGACTGAACAAGCTCAGTTTCAAGTGCAAAGGGTAAGTGAAAGGCTTCAACTGGTCAGAAGGAAAGTTACACTGGATCTAGAGTGTAAGATTACTACACAAACATCAGACACCCAAAGCTATAACTCGGGACCTGATTTTTATGTGCTAGAAATGTAAATTATTTAATTCTTTATATGTTTTTTAAAATACAAAAATATTTGCCAAAACATTAAAAATATTTAGCCAAAATTTGACTCAAGCACCTCTTTTATTATATAAAAATGATAACTTGTAATACCTACCAATAACAGACAAACATTAATTGCTGGTAAATTTAAATTTTACTTGAAGCAAGTAAAGAGATAGGTTTCGAAGTAAATCCCGAAAAGACAAAGTATATGATTATGTCTCGTGACCAGAATATTGTACGAAATGGAAACACAAAAATTGGAGATTTATCCTTCAAAGAGGTGGAAAAATTCAAATATCTTGGAGCAACAGTAACAAATATAAATGACACTCGGGAGGAAATTAAACGCAAAATAAATATGGGAAATGCCTATTATTATTCGGTTGAGAAGCTTTTGTCATCTAGTTTGCTGTCAAAAAATCTGAGAATTAGAATTTATAAAACAGTTATATTACTGATTGTTCTGTATGGTTCTGAAACTTGGACTCTCACTTTGAGAGAGGAACAGAGATTAAGGGTGTTTGAGAATAAGCTTAAGGTGCTTAGAAAATATTTGGGGCTAAGAGGGACGAAATTACAGGAGAATGGAGAAAGTTACACAACGCAGAACTGCACGCATTGTATTCTTCACCTGACATAATTAGGAACATTAAATCCAGACGGTTGAAATGGGCAGGGCATGTAGCACGTATGGGCGAATCCAGAAATGCATATAGAGTGTTAGTTGGGAGGCCGGAGGGAAAAAGACCTTTGGGGAGGCCGAGACGTAGATGGGAGGATAATATTAAAATTGATTTGAGGGAGGTGGGATATGATGATAGAGACTGGATTAATCTTGCACAAGATAGGGATCCATGGCGGGCTTATGTGAGGGCGGCAATGAACCTCTGGGTTCCTTAAAAGCCATTTGTAAGTAAGTAAGTAAGTTTCATTAGAGTTGCAATATACAACAAATGCGATCTCAAAATCCTCGAATTCAAAGTCATGTCGAATGTCACTGAACCAGGGACGTACGTAAGAGGAGGGGTTACCGAGTTTGAACCCCTCCTTGAATTTAAATATATATATATATATATTTTCACTGTCAGAGTAACAAAATCTACATCGACATAAGACATTATCCTCCTACCCTCCTTCAATCCTTGTGCTTGGTGCTAAGGCGCGTTCGAAACATAACAATGCTATCAATTATAGAGCAACTTACCGCCTAGTACCGGCCTTGTAATAAATGAAGCCGACACAATATGAAATTTAATTTGGTGTGAAACAATATTGAAAAGGTTGTTTTGACAGTTCTGCAGTGCAGATGTTAAATATTGTGCATTGTCGATTTTAAACTCATTTTAAGAGCGTTATTCATTTGTTCGTTAATTTTAGTTCTGACTTTATTGTGAAACGTTCGTTTAACTTTTTGTGCATTTGACAGTTCATATTTTTAATAATAATAATAATAATAATAATAATAATAATAATAATAATAATAATAATAATAATAATAATAATGTTAATACACATTTAAAATGCCGATAATGTAAATTGTAAAAATGTTTAATAAAAATCTGCGTAAGCCACTGTTCTGAACTATTGTACTGTGAAAATGTTCGTTCCAAGTCACAGGACGCTAACCTTGTTTGAATATAGCCTACTCATATTTAAAGAGCGAGAGGTCTAAACACACCGTCAATTTTGCATAAAGTTGCACCCTTAAAACTTGCCAATTTGACGCATTGTTTTATCCACTGTTTTTTTATGTTCTCAAATTTATTTTTAGCATTTATACTGGTATTGAGTTCAGTTTTTCATCAACGGACTGCACCTCCCTAACCTTTTCACAAAGGTTGTTTCTAGTTATTTTTATTGTATCAAACAAAAGCCTAGATTTTCGGGTATGAGCGCCAAATCACTTTTTAAACTTTTATCGTCTTTCAGTAAATCTTGAAATATTTCAATCGACAATGCATAGTTTCTGTCCAATTTATTTACAACAGACGCAAAACTTAAAAAAAAAAAAAAATGCTTGGCGTAGTATGTTACGGCATTTAACATGTACCCCAGCGCGTTACTACGGGTAGAAGAGGAAGAGGGACTTCGGGATTTTCCTGTTTAGCGAGGTCAATTCTTGAAGGCGCTTTAACGAACACTTTTTTCTCATTTGGTACTAACCTATCCACGTTGGGAAACAGGATTCGGATATTTTCGTATATCCCTTGTGTAGCATGAACCATACATAATTATGACGTGTAACATTTTTGGAAAGCTTATTGAAAGACTTTCAGCTGTTTTCATATGTGCGCATGTGTACAGTATACACACCCACACTCTGTTAGGTAGTAAATTATTTAGTGGTATTGTTAATTTAAACTTTTTATATTGAAGAAAACATGCAGTGAATTCAATAATTTTATTTCAAATTGAGGGGGTCAGCGCAACAGTGATCTAACCTTCCTCAATGCGAAAAATTAAATATTGAGCCTTCTACTGATTTTGACGTGAACTATCTCCCTACGGAGTGGAATAGACCAATTCACCATTATACACCTTGTTAGGAAGCATGTAATTTTTCCCCTAAAATATCACATATATAAAACTTTAACTTGCTTTTTTCTACATTAAAAAAGTGGCTTAGCTCACTGTTGCGCTGACCCTCCTCAATTTATGTAGGCCTAATATTTTGAAAAGTATTTTTGAAAAATAATAAAAATCAGTAACTCTCTGGCGTTGTAATAGAAAAGATATTCACTGCTTAAATAAGTTAAAATTATGTTCCTGATTAAATATTTTCAAAAATTTATCTAAATACAAAAATAGGAAAATATGTATTTTTATGTGAAATAAAATTCGGTTTAAACAGCCAGGAGGGCATGTCCAGAAGTTTGAACTAATTTAGGAGCGCTTGTGTTCGTACATGCTGTTATAGGGGAATAACTTAGAAAACTCCGTTGGTCTGCGCATGAGTCAATCTTCAAGAGTGACATAATATACTATTCACCTCCTCATAGTTGTCAGCCAATAACGGGAGAAGGCGTTACTTACGTAGGCTTTCAGTGAAGCAGAATATTTTCGCATTTTTATACTTAATAATAACTCGAAAAGTAGTAGTCAGATTCTAATAAGGAAAAAAACATGTTGAAGAGTATTCTTTGTAGATTTTAAAGATGTTTGATTCACCGCAGTGTAACAAATGTAAGACTTTTTAATTGAGGTTTGTTTTATACTACTGTGGTGTGGGAAAATATGTTTTTGAAGTAGAAAAACCGATCAGCGATAAACTTTTTTTCCTGAAGAGATAAGTGGGTAGTTGCAGTGTATGAAATCGTCTAAATAGATTCTACTTTATGTTGAATAAAAAAACCATGTTACTAGAATGAGTCAACAAGATATCATCACTTGTTAAGTTTATGTCTGACTGCTCGCGGTCCGTCAAGTAGCGCGTACATAAACATTATTTATCTTCGAAACTCAACCATGCTTTAAAAATAAGCATTTATTGTTTTGATTGATTTCATTTACTTAAAGGGACAGGGTAAAATGTTTAGTCAGTTGTCTTCAGTCTTTTCAATTGAATTTTTGTAAAAGAAATTGGGTCCCAACGATTGTGTCGCCGCCTTTTCGCAGAATATGGAAAAGACAAGTGGAAGAAATATGTTGAGCACGTTATAAATAACAAAGAACAATATTTTTGTAATGCTAATGTAATAGACAGTGAAACTGACAGAATAAGAACTGACAGAAGAATGTTTAATTGACAGAAGTGATGCATCAGATGACTTGTCAATCAGTAGCGACAATGGTTCAGATTAATGGAGGGAAACTCCGACCCCGCCTCCAGCACAGCGGTAAGGTTTAGTAACCTCCTACAACGGAGTTTTTCCAGGAGTTAATGTCAATTTTTTTTGCTACGTTTTGCTTTTCTACAGAACCTCCACGATTCCTGGATTCAAACTTAAGTCTCTGAAACGCAGATACAGGCTTTCACGTATCACCTTGGACCCCCCATCATGCCATTCATCTTCATAATGATCCTCAACATGAAACTAATTAGAGGAAAGCGAAGTGTTCAGCGAAAGAACTTGGAGCGAAAGTGTTGTGCATTAATCAGCGTTTCTCAATCAGTGGGGCATGGCTCGCTGCTTGATCGGTTGTCATCAGATTGCTAAACTTTACTAAAGCTTTGAATGACTAACATCTCATATAAATATATAGGCTATAAGTTAATACCAAGTTCTAATAATAATCGATAGTGTTCGGGTAAAGGGGGTTAAGTTATTTTTTGTGCAAGAGGAGTTTTGTTCTCCAGGGGAATATACAAGTTAAGTTCTACAAGTGGGTGTGTAAAAACAGAACAATAGTAGTTTTTTTATGTGTTTTATCTGTGTAGAAAATTATTTGCAATAAGGGTTCGATGTTTAATTTTAATTTAACTTAAAATCCATTTTATGACTTATTTCCCTCTACCCAAACGCCACCAAATTATTACTTGATCAACTCCACATCTTCCATTGTTAGGAACCGCATTTTTGGTGAAATAAAATTGATGATCTCGGTGTTAAACTTGCCACTATTTCGGTGGGTATTTCGTGAAATAAATTGTCAATATGATGTGTATTTCGTGAAATAAGTTCTCAATTAGATGCATTACGATATGTTTAATATAAAGCTTTTTGTTATTTTTTTTCTTTCTGTTTAAGCCTGGGCCCCACACATATCACATATAAACCATCATCAAAATATAACAAAGCATGGTTTTTACATTGTTCTCACGAAGATTTGTGCTACAGCGAGTGAGTATTTTTGGTAGCTACACAGAAAAGCCTCTCTCAGTGTCCACATTAGATGTAGGGAATCACATTGTCTGCAAAGAATTCACATCAAATTCACTGTAGTTCCCTACTAGTCCCCCACAAAGCCTCTTCGCTTCAAAATATAGCCTCCGGTGCATAACATACTGTTGAGGTCGACTATAGTCATCAATATTTATTTATAATTATCGCTCGCTATCGATTAGTCGAGTCAGATATCTTTGAACGTCAGTGTACACACGGTTCGATTTTTTCCCGTGCATTATGATAAGTTTTATTTATTTATTTATTTATTTATTTATTTATTTATTTATTTATTTATTTATTTATTTATTTATTTCTACTGGCAGAGTTAAGGCCAGTGTAAGAACAATAGCAAATATAAGAAGGGCAGAAATACAGGAACAGTACGGTATACAATTAATAATAATTATTATTATAATTATAATAACAAAATGAAAACAAGTTTAGTTACATGTAATTCTAAGAATCAAACAATCAAACAATTATAGTAATGTGAATCGAAGTAACTGTTAAAATAATAAAGAAAATTTATGTATTAAAAATAAAAATCATGTATTATTAGAAAAAATTACATTTTAGGAAAGCTCAACGTCTAAGCAGTCTAGCTGACAATCGGGTTTTGAAATTGGTAAATGTCTGACAGCCCCTTAAGGTATGAAATGGGTGTTCGAATGACGAGAAATTGAAACGGTGAACGATGAAGAGCATCGGGAAGTGTTATGATGAGATATGGTATAAGGTAAATGTTGGTAATATTGTGATATGAGTAATATTGTGATATTTCTTTTTGAGAATTTCGTCGTTGTTCCTGCAATAACTCATATGTGACATATTTATCGATTTTCAGATTTTTGCTCTATTAAATAACTTAAACAGTGATACAGCAAATAATAAAATCTCCTATATTTAATTATATTTCTTTCTTTCGAAAATTTAAGAATTCCCAGTCTCCTATGTACTACCGCCATAGAATGAATAAATGTGTTTTTCTTCCTACTGAACAATTTTATATTTTGCAGATAGGAGTTATTGCAGGAACAACGACGATTTATTACAATATTACTGAGCGAGAGGAAGATCGATTTTTTGCGTCGACGTATTAAGGGAATGTTCTTGGACAAGTTTCTGCACAAAACCGGTTCTTTTCTCTCTCAGTAAAACTGTGTTATATTCTCAAAAAGAACTATCACAATATTACTCGTATAAAAATATTACCAATCTTTACCCTACTCAATGTACCAGTAATCTGAGATCGAGTATTTAGGTTATGGTTTGAGCATAAATACACAAGACGAGACGACAGATAACTTGGGGTTGAGGTTATATACGGGGGAAAAAATCGAATCAAGTTTACATTGCTGTCCGCACGAAATCGATTCGAATAAATGCCCGTTTCGAGAAATTTCCATTTCTTATGAACGGACCCTTAGCTCTTGCTTATGTACTTACTGTTTTAATTTAAGATCGCTTATTAAGAAAATAGAGAAAAGAAAAGGAACTCCATTAACGTATCGGGAATTTAACCCGCGACCTTTTAGTTTATGTCCACTGTAGCTGCTGTCGTGGTTCAGAAATATATATAAAAAAATCAATTAAAATACTAACAAGCGGCAAGCACGCAGACACGAGGCTGGGGTAGATACTAGATAGGCCTTGAAGTCCGAGCAAGACTGCCTGCGTCCCGTCGCTGTGAGAGGAAATAGGGCTCGAACGGGATATCCAGAGGACTCGCTTCACTTGTTCTGTCGAATATACTGACCCTGAACTGCTGCAGTACGTGACAAAACTCTGCCAAACTGCGTGCCGTAACTATGGGCGTTCTTTATTTTCATACAATTAATACATTTCGTCCCTCCTCCTAGCGGACCATTAAAGTCGTGAAATCCGTGTTGCATATTCAACTGTCTTACGACCAGCTTAGCTTATTATGCAACTTAACTTTATAATTTCTATACCAATAAACTTTCAACATAAAACATTTAATTTGACTATTACACTTTTACTGCGTGATGCTACTTTTGACGAATAAAACGGTACGGAATGACGTGTTTCAACCAATCATGGCTGCTTATCCTACAAGTTTTATCTCCTCCCTAGCATTTGTTTTTTATCACCTCCTTACCACAGTCTAGTATATACAGTCAGGAAGCTTAATACGTAGGGAATATGCATCCATAGATAGTTGCTAACCACTAGGATCGCTACTATCGTCTCATTACAGACAATGAGTAATAGTACCGGCACAGTCTATTGTTCCTAGTTCCCTCAACAACTCAAGGGTCGTGACTGTATATATTAGATTGTGTCCTTACTATTTGTTTGTTTTTATCACCTTCCTAGCATTTGTTTCTTTGTTTCCCAACATTGTACTTTCAATAAGTGTACCTTTTAAAATAATTCATGTTTATTTCATCATCCTTAATTATTAAAACTTGTCTATCATTTATCTTGTTATATTATTTAGATTATGTTATAGCTTTTGCTTATGAGATTATGAATAATCACTAGGGAACGGAATTTGGAGCAGTAAAAGCTAGTATTGGCATCTACACAGCCATTTGTTTACAACCCTTTATACCAAGTCCTCCCCTCCATGACATGCTCGCAGATCTCTGCACGTCAACAACAGGTGAACGGGACAGTTGTCGCATAAGAACGTCAACATGCAGGTTTGCAGTTCAGAGTAGTGAAGTGCAGGTACAATGCCGAAAGTGAAACCAACTAACAATACAAAATTGAAAGACTATCCTATATTTGTAAAAGCTTCAGATCGAGTATCAAAATTCAGGAAACAATTCCCTAAATTGTCGCTTCCCCCATGTCCAGTTCTTAAGAGATGGCGGTCACGGTTAGAAGCTTGCAACTATTACGCATATCACCTCAAATCTGTGAAGAAAGTGGTCCAGTCTTCCGATCCCGATGACGCGGCTGCGGTTCAAATACGCCAGGAGCTGCTAAATTATAGAACAATCGAAAAAGAAGTCATGAATATTAAGTCAAATTTTTTGTATTTACCGGATGCCATTATTCGATCAGAAAAGTCAGGAGTAGAACTAGTTGAGCAAACAAATATCATGAGGACTATTGTAAATAAACTGAGTGCAGTCGAAGGTGAAGTAGGAAAACGTGTTGGTGAAAAATGAACAGAGTTTTGATTAAAAATGATAGGTACAGTATTCTTAGTCGGATTTCAGATGCACTAACAAAGACGTGTCCCAATGACGTCATTCAACATGTGAATTTAATGGACGTATCTTGTTTCAAGTACTCTCCAATTGTCTCTGCAGATGTTAAAAAAATGTCCTTCCTTGAAACAGAGGAAAGTTGTATTTAGAAAATTTGAAAATGATATTTACAATTTATTATAACAAGGCACAGCAGGAATAATTGTTTCATCAACAAAACACAGCATTAATTGAAAATGTCATTCCGTTTGCTTCTACATTTTGTTCAACATTTAATGATACTACATTAGGCTATGTTGTAAACATTGTAGTATATTGCATATATTGTAAATACTGTAATATACGTTATATACATACGATTATATTTCATAATATTGTAAATAAAGGTTTTAATTTAACACGCTCCTGATAGAAAAACATACATATTCAGAGGCGAGTTCCATACAGAAGACAACTGTGTATCAGCCATCAATGTTTCCACTGACACGTGAGGACGCAGAGATTGATATTTAATTATGTATATTTGTAATGTAGTTCAAAATGAAATGCAGATTATGTATGTAGGCCACTATATGTCATTAAACTATTCCATTTGTTTATTCTGAAATACGTTTACAGCACGTTGCGTGTAAGTTTGTATGAAGTGGACTGTACTCGTCCATGCAGCTCGCTTGACAGTCACTGAGCTACGAATATCTATACTACGTTTCACCATTCTTTATAATACTCCAAATCCCTTTCCCTAATAATCACATATCAGAGATTGTTTAATACATATTATTGATAATTGAAGTGGAATGCAAATATTTTAATAAAGTTTAAACTGAATCAACAAAGCCTTCTTGATTAGTAATCGTCTAGATTGTACAGTTGCCACAACTGGTAACAAAAGAACAGCTAATCACCAGTGATCTCAACATTATAAACACCTCTTCTAGGTAGAATTCAGGTAGAGATGTCTGCACGTGTGCTCTTAGTCGGCCAGGAACCTCGACAGAAAATGTGTTTTACCTCCACAACGGTTACTTTGCGGACCAATGTATATTGGAGCTATTTTGCTTGGGTTAGTTTGTACAGTAGAACCTCTATTATCCGTGGTAATGAAGGGATGGACTGAACGGTTGATCGAAAAAATCGGATAATCCGTATCATAAAAGATTACGTAATTTCCTCCATGGTCTTGTATTTAACTCGCTAGGTAGTGAATCACAAGTTCACTAATTTAAGTCTGGTTGTCAACGACGGTTTTTAAGAGGCAAGGAAGCCCTTTGTAATGACTGTCTCAGGAAAAATAGGAATAAAGTAGGTCTCATGTTGTAGATTTACATATTTTTTACATTTTATCGTTGTTTTTTTTATAAAATCGCGTAGTTGTAACTCCAATCTCGTATTCTGATGCGAGATGAGCCACAGTTTCTCTTTCTCAAAACAATTATCTCCATTTTTTCGATACTTTGCATAACACGTTTTCTGTTAACACCCGTGGAAGACATTTTATATGCTATACAAGCTATATTACAGAACGGCAATTCGAAGAGTAGACAATACTGTGTAACGATAAAGGCTTGTAATAACACTCTCTGGCAAAAACACATATGTAGAACCTACTAATATGATGTACAAAACAGTACTTCAAATAAGTTATTTATTTCTGAAGAAAAAAAAAGTTCGAGAAATAGACAGTCGGATAATCCGCCAATCGGTTAATAGGGTGACGGATAATCGGGGTTCTGCTGTACTTTTCATCTGTAAATGATTGACTATTACAGATGCCTCAAACTAGGAAGCTGTCTGGAGAGGGGAAGTAGTAGAGCTAACGGAGGGGGCCCACCTAGGCTCCGATACCCAGGTATAGTCATATTATCTGAAAAGTTGACCTCTTGACAATGTATTCAAGATGTACCCTCCCTATGCAGCCTTCTCAACTGTTATTAGAACTGAGCTGTACCGTTCTAGTCCACAGTGCACAGTAGTAGGCGGACAGTGGTAGGGGAGAAGTGCTCTATGCGCCTGCGCGAACGAGACAGCTTGCTAGTTTGAGGCATCTGTACTTTTGAAACGTCCTGTATGTATGTGAAAGATAATGCCGAATTCTATCAGGCCTGTAACGTAAAAAAAATGCAAAAAATAATTTCTTCCTCCCTTTTACATCATCAACTCAGATCATCTTGGTCGCTATTGGGATAACATCGGTGACAAGACGGCTCACACAGGCAACAACCACTTGTTTCTTGTTGCCGCAGTGCGTGTCGAGGAACAATACGGGCCGTGTGGAGGCTCGCCGGCTGACTCGCGCAGATTACAGCGCTCGCATGCAAATACACGCAGGGCACGGCCCGAGCCCCTCGGGACAGACCAATCCTCTGCGGAAGATAAAGATCCTGTCCTTACCACGATAACATGTAATTTCTAAGATAAATCATTTTTAAATAGCATCCCACGAAACAAGCTCACCTGACAGCCGACAGCTCCCTTTCCTGTTTAACTGTCATCATGATCCGTCTTCTTTATTCCTTTCTTTCCTTCTAGTTTCGTCCTTTTTTGAAACTCATCTTTCTTCCTTCTTATTTTCGCTTTCGTTTTTCTTTTTTTTTCTATCTCTCTTTATATTGCATTTACTTCTTTCTTTCATATAAGCCTTTCTCATTTCTTTATTCATTTTATTTATATCCTACGTTCTTTTGTTATTCATTTTTTATTTCTACGTTTTTTCTTTCGTTTTTCATATATTCCACATTTCTTTGCATATTTTCTCGTTTTGTCGTTTTTCTTAGGTATAGGTATTAGCGTCCAGCAGAATTAATACAAGAGGGTGGAAGCGCATTATCTAGTGAAATTTATAAGCTTGTACTAGATACAGTGGACCGCGGCGGCGGCCTTGAACTGAGCGAGAGTTGCCGCAGTTGCCGCACTTACTGCCAGACACGGTCCACTCTATCTCTAGACGCGCTGTATTAGGGAAAACACGGGAATTTTACTTGAAGCAAGTAATGAGGTAGGTTTGGAAGTAAGTCCCGGAAAGACAAAGTATATGATCATGTCTAGTGATCAGAACACAGTACGAAATTTAAATATAAAAATTGGAAATTTATCGTTTGAAAAGGTGGAAAAATTCAAATATCTTCGATCTACAGTAACAAATTCTTAAATTAGGTTCCGAGGCCAAAAATTTCCTTCCCTTAATGGAAATTTCATTTTTCCCATAAACAATGCAACTATTCCATGGACTGGAAATCACCCATAGTGGTACCAAATACATAAAGGTGGAAATAAATTAGATGTCGGAAACTCAGCCCGATTAGCCTTACATCGGGTTCGATGAAAAAGCAAAACATTTGATATGGGATTATATTCGTCATGTTCTAAATGCGAAAGACGGGTTTTTACAACCGCCAGCATGGTTTTAGGAAGGCTTCTCATGTGATAGTCAAATTGGCTGGTTCAGGATCTGGAAGAGGAGATAGAGGCAAGAATAAAGGGTTGTGATTGTTTTTTCGAAAGCATTTGATTTGGTCCCAAATGACATTTAATAGATAAGTTAAGAGGCTGGAAAAATTAAAAGAGTGGGGCAGGGATCCAAAAATTTAAAAGGGTAAAAACCCAGAGATTTAATATTTATGAAATATGGGAAATTGGAAATATAAGTTCGGGGGTGCTACAGGGCAGCGTTCTGGGTCCATTACTTTTATAATATACGTAAATGCCCTATGCCAGAATATTACATCAAATATGGGGCCCTTTTTGGAGACGACTGCATTATCTAAAAAAAAGTTTTGAAAAAATTAGATGTAGATGCTATTCAAAAGATTTGAAAAAAATTTTTAAATTGTTAAAAAAGGGATAAAAAAAAAGGGTTTCTGGAAATCTATAACTTTTTGTAAAACCCGAGAGGAAATTCAGTCTTAATTACAAATTTCGGGGGGTGTTGTAATTCCGCAAGAACAATGTTGTAAATACCAGGGGGATTTAAACCCCAAACTTTTTTGGGGGAGAGAAGGTTAAATGTTAGGAAACATAAATTTCCCTTTTATAATCTTAAAAAAAGGGCAGAAAAAATTTGGGGGAAATGGGAAAATTAACGTTAGTGCGACCTTTAATGGAATACAAACTAATTTGGGACCCCTTACAAATATACCAGAAAATTTTAAAAAGAACCCAGTATAGGGCAGGGGAAATTTGTTAAAGGTAAAAGAGAAGAGGGAAACGATACGATAAAAGGACTTAAATGGGAAACTTTGGAAAACAGACGTAGGAAAACTGGGAATAACATCATTGTATAGAGCACATCTAGGTCAGAAAGCATGGGAGACATAAGGGCCTGGTTAAAAAAAGCCAACGTACTATGGAAAAAAAACGATCATGATTTTAAAATCAAATGGGGAAACAGAAAACGGATGTAGGAAATTCCATTTTTAAATAGAATTATAAATGATTGGAATAACCACCTGCAGCGGTCTTTAATTTGCCCTTTCCCTTTAAGGAGATTCAAGAATAATTTAAAAGGGATATAAAGTGAAAATTAAAATTAAGGTGATATTCAAAATTTAATTTTTTTTAAAGGGGACATGTATTTATCTAGGCTGGGTGAGTTTTTTTCCCTTTGGGTTTTAATTTAAATTATTTTAAAAATAGCGTGTAAGAGGGTTTTTGACTAGAAAAATTTTGTTTAAAAAGTGGGTTTTGTTTATAAGTATGCATAAGGATGTAATTTTTTTGACTTATTTGAATTTTTGTATCAGGAAAAGAGGTGAGTCGGTGAAGTTATGGTTTTACAGGGAGTGAAAAAGTTTTGATCAGTGATAATTTATAGCGTCAATGAAATGTGTTCTATAAAAAGGGCAGTGAAATGAGTTGCAGAGTGTCCGGGAAAAGTTGCAAAATGTCAGTGAAATGCGTCATAGGGGCCACCACAGGGAATGAGATGAGAGAAAGTGAAAGACTATTGAAACTTATTTGGGCCTATACATAATTATGTAGGTTGTATTGTAAAATTAGGTATTTTATTTTTTGTTTTATTATTATTTGTTTAAAAAGATTTTGTATTATTTATTTTTAAAAAAATTTTATATTTTTGTAAAAATTTTTTTGGGATTGTAAATTTTATTGTGTATTGGTTATCATTTTATTGTGTATTGTTAATATTGTATATACCACTGCCACTGCCTTGGGGCCCCCCTTTCAGTGTAAATAAATACATACATATGAAACAAGATGAAGTTTGTAATGTCTTGGTTTCCTCTCCATGTTCGAACACCGAGACACTAGCTGGGTTTCCACTCCAAATTTCTGGGGACTACCACTACCAGTACTACAACCACTACTTAGTACTATTTTCCGCTACTAGAATTTCCATTACTACTGCCACTAGTACTACCATTTTAGACTACTACCGCCGGTTTAATACCATAAACCCATTATCTACTACCGTTACTAGTACTACTTTTGTTACTACTACTACTAGTACTACTACCATTAATACCACCGCCGTTACTACCACCGTTTTTCCGGGCTACCACTGTTACCACCACTGCCACTAAAACTACTACCGTTTTCTACCATTGCCACCCATAATTTCCCACTGTTACTACCACTGCCACCAGCAAAAACCACCGTTACTACCACTGCCACTTGGGCTTTCCACTGTTATTACCACCGCTACCAGTACCACCACTGTTACTACTAATTTCCAATACCATTTCCTACCGCTGTTCTACTACCGATTACTACCATTGCCACCGGTGCCACTCGTTACTACCACCGCTACTAGACTACTACCGTTACCACTACTGCTACTACCATTACTACTACTGCTGTTACCACCACCCCAAAATAAACCCCCGTTACTACTACCGCTACTAGAATACTACCGTTACTACCACCGTTTCTACTATTACTACACCGCTGGGTTTCTACTACCGTATTAATACCATTGCCATTTTTGGGTACCAATGTTACTACCAAAGGGGTACCAGGACTACCACCGTTACCACCACCGCTACCATATTACTACCACTGCCGTTTCTACCACCGATTACTACCACCGCCACTTTCTACCACTGTTACTACCACCGCTACTAGTAATTCCCCCGTTACCACCATTACCACTTAATGCCGTTTCTACCATTGCCATTAGTACTACTTTACTGCTGTTACTACTATTGCCACTATAATTTCCACTGTTACTACCATCCACTAGACCACTACCGCTACCAGACTACCACCGTTTTCCACCCCGCCACCACCATTACCACCACCGCTGTTACTACCACCGTATTACTACCACCGCCACCGGGGGCTTTCCTACCGTTTTCTACCACTGCCACTAAAATTTCCACCGTTTACCACCACTGCCACCACCATTAATAAAACCGCTGTTACCACCACGTATTACTTTCCACTGCCACTGGTGCCACCACTTGTTACTTTTAATGCTACCAGTACTACCACCTTCCAAAACCCCTACCATTACCACTACCACTGTTACCACCGCCACCAGCAATTACCACTGCTACTACTGCCACTACCATTACCACTTACTGCCGGGGTTTCTTTCCACCCATTTCCACCACCGCCACTGGGCCACTACCGTTACCACCACCGCCACCAGTACCACCACCGCCACCACCACCACTTTTCCACT
>JAJSOF020000001.1:29199822-29220202 GCA_025594305.2 Periplaneta americana
GACAAAAAATAATACAAATGCTAACAGCTACTGATCGTATGTTTAACTTTGTAGCGTCACTCTGTGATAGCGTAAGCTTCTTGGTAAAACTACGAATTAATTTTGAAAAGGAGCCATATTTCGTACAGAGCTAACATGGAGCTCCACAAAATTCAGATTACGAATGCGATGGTTGAAGTCTTTTAGAGATTGAGCAGCTATCAGACTACACACACATTTCGTATGTAATATTCGCCTCATACATCAGTGTCTACAGATATTTTAGGAACTACCCACCGATCTTCAATGTTGCGTTTGGTCGCCATAGGCCTAGAAAAGCACTGCTGAAGCTCTCTTCAGGAAAAAAAGAACACTGGTATATAAAATTGCTAGTAACAAAATACTGTCGACCTGCCGAAGGTTGCGGGTTCGATCCCGGGCCAGGTCGATGGCATTTAAGTGTGCTTAAATGCGACAGGCTCATGTCAATAGATTTACTGGCATGTAAAAGAACTCTTGCGGGACAAAATTCCGGCACATCCGGCGACGCTGATATAACCTCTGCAGTTGCGAGCGTCGTTAAATAAAACATAACATAACAAAATACTGCTGTAGCACCAGTAGCAGTAGTACTAGTAGGCCTAGTAGTAATACAGTAGTAGTAACAGCAGTAGTAGTAATAGTAGTAGCAGTAGTAGTAAGTAGCAGTAGTAGTAGTACTAGTAGCAGTAGTAGTAACAGTAGTAGCACCAGTAGCAGTAGTAGTACTAGTAGCAGTAGTAGTAACAGCAGTAGTACTAGTAAAGCAGTAGTAGTAGTAGTAACAGTAGTAACAGCAGTAGTACTAGTGGTAACACAGCAGTAGTACTAGTAGCAGTAGTAACTAGTAGCACTAGCAGCAGCAGTAGTAACAGTAGTAGTACCAGTAGCAGTAGCAGTAGTAGTAGTAGTAGCAGCAGTAGTAGTAACAGTAGTAGTAACAGTAGCAGTAGTACTAGTAGCAGTAGCACACAGTAGCAAGTAGTAACAGCAGTAGCAGTAGCAACAGTAGTAGTACTAGTAGCAGTAGCAACAGTAGTAGTACAGCAGCAGTAGTAGTAGGTAGTAGTAATAGTAGTAGTAACTAGCAGCAGTAGTAAGTAGTAACAGTAGTAGTATTGCAGCAGTAGTAGTAACAGCAGTAGTAGTAATAGTAGTAGTAGTAACAGTGTAGTACTAGTAGCAGTAGTAGTAACAGCAGCACCAGTAGCAGTAGTGGCAGTAGTAGTACCAGTAGTAGTAACTAGTAGCAGTAGTAGTAGTAACAGCAGTAGTACTAGTAGCAGTAGTAGTAACAGTAGTAGCACAGTAGTAGTAGTAGTAGTAGTAGTAGCAGTAGTACAGTAGTAGTAGTAACAGTAGTAGTAACAGTAGTAGCAACAGTAGTAGTACTAGTAGCAGTAGTAGTAGTAACAGTAGTAGTACTAGTAGCAGTAGTAGTAACAGTAGTAGCACAGTAGCAGCAGTAGTAACAGTAGTAGTAATAGCAGTAGTAGCAGTAGTAGTAACAGTAGTAGCACCAGTAGCAGTAGTAGTAACAGTAGTAGTACTAGTAGCAGTAGTAGTAACAGTAGTAGTAGTGGTAGTAAGTAGTACTAGTGGCAGTAGCAGTAGTAACAGTAGTAGTACCAGTAGCAGTAAGTAGTAACAGCAGTAATAGTAGTAGCGGTAGTAGTGGCAGTAGTAGTAACTAGTAGCAGTAGTAGTAACAGTAGTAGTAGTAATAGTAGTAGTAGTAACAGTAGTAGTACTAGTAGCAGTAGTAGTAACAGTAGTAGCACCAGTAGCAGTAGTAGTAATACAGTAGTAGTAACAGTAGTAGCAGTAAGCAGTAGTAGTAGTGGTAACAGTAGTAGTACTAGTAAGTAGTAAAGTAGTAGCACCAGTAGCAGTAGTAGTACAGCAGTAGTACTAGTAGCAGTAATAGTATAGTAGTAGTAACAGTAGTAGCTAGGTGCAACAGTAGTAGTACTAAGTAGCAGTAGTAGTAACAGTAGTAGTACTAGTAGCAAGTAGTAGTAACAGCAGTAGTAGTACTAATAGCAATAGTAGTAACAGCAGTAGTAGTAATAGCAGTAGTAACAGTAGTAGTACAGTAGCAGTAGTAGTAACAGTAGTAGCACCAGTGGCAGTAGTAGTAATAGCAGTAGTAGTAACAGCAGTAGTAGTAATAGTAGTAGCAGTAGTAGTAACAGTAGTAGTACTAGTAGCAGTAGTAGTAACAGTAGTAGCACCAGTAGCAATAGTAGTAATACAGTAGTAGTAACAGTAGTAGTAGTAGTAATAGTAGTAGCAGTAGTAGTAACAGTAGTAGTACTAGTAGCAGTAGTAGTAACAGTAGTAGTACTAGTAGCAATAGTAGTAACAGCAGTAGTAGTAATAGTAGTAGCAGTAGTAGTAACAGTAGTAGTACTAGTAGCAGTAGTAGTAACAGTAGTAGCACCAGTAGCAATAGTAGTAATACAGTAGTAGTAACAGCAGTAGTAGTAATAGCAGCAGTAGTAGCAGTAGTAGTAACAGTAGTAGTACTAGCAGCAGTAGCAGTAGTAGTAACAGTAGTAGTACCAGTAGCAGTAGTAGTAATGTAGTAGTACTAGTAGCAGTAGTACTAGTAGCAGTAGTAACAGTGCAGTACTAGTAGCAATGTACTAGTAGTAACAGTAGTAGTACTAGTAGCAGTAGTAGTAACAGTAGTAGCACCAGTAACAGTAGTAGTAACAGCAGTAGTAGTAATAGTAGTAGTACTAGTAGTAGTAGTAACAGTAGTAGTACTAGTAACAGTAGTAGCAGTAATAGTAATATAGTAGTAGTAACAGCAGTAGTAGTCTAGACTAGTAGTACTAGTAGCAGTAGTAATAGTAGTACTAGTAGCAGTAGTAGTACTAGTAGTAGTTGTAGTACTGGTAGTAGTAGTAGCAGTAATAGCAGTGGCAGCAGCAGCTAGTGTCCTGCAGTGTTCGAACATGAGAGAGGCAACCAAGACATTACAAACTTCATCTTGTTTCATATGTATGTATTTATTTACACTGCAAGTGGGCAAGCACCCGGTGGCAGTGGTATATACAATATTAACAATACACAATAAAATGATAACCAATACACAATAAAATTTACAATACACAATAAATTTTACAACACATATACAATTTTGCACACAATACAATAATAATACACAATACAATTTAACACAATAATAATAAAACATAAAATAAAATACCTAATTTTACAATACAACCTACATAATTATGTATAGGTCCTACATAAGTTTCAATAGTCTTTCACTTTACTCTCATCTCATTCCCTGTAGTGGCACTATGACGCATTTCACTGACACTTTAGCACACATTTCACGGACACTCTGTAACTCATTTCACTGACACTATAGAACACATTTCATTGACGCTATAAATTATCACTGATCGGAACTGTTCACTGCACTGTAAAACCATAACTTCACCGACTCACCTCTCTTCACTGATACAACAGTTCAAATAAGTCAAATAATTACATCCTTATGCATACTTATAAACAGAACTACATTTAAACTAAACATTTCTAGTCTAAGGCCCTCTTACACGCTAGTTTTAAATAATTTACAATTCAAACCAAGGAAGTAAACTCGTCAGCCTAGATAAATACATGTCACCTTAAAAAAATTAAATGTTGAATATCACCTTAATTTTAATTTTCACTTTATATACAACTTTTTAAATTATTCTTGAATCTCCTTAAGGAAGGACAGCCCTCAAAGACCGCTGCAGGTAGGTTATTCCAATCATTTATAGTTCTATTTAAAAATGAGAATTTACCTACATCCGTTTTCTGTTTCCTACATTTGATTTTAAAATCATGATCGTTCCTACCATAGTACGTTGGCTTTTCTAACCGAGCCGTTATGTCTACCCATGCTTTCTGACCTAGATGTGCTCTATACAATGATGTTATTCTAGTTTTCCTACGTCTGTTTTCCAAAGTTTCCCATTTAAGTCCTTTTATCGTATCGTTTCCATCTTCTCTTTTACCTTTAACAAATTTCGCTGCCCTATACTGGATTCTTTCTAAGGAATTTATCTGGTATATTCTATAGGGATCCCAACATGTAGTTCCGTATTCCATTAACGGTCGCACTAACGTTAGATATGCTATTTCCCTCGATTTGGGGCTAGCCTTTCTCAAGATTCTCATAATAAAGTGAAGTGCCCTCCATGCTTTACCCGTAACATTGTCAACATGCTCTCCCAAGAAAGTTTGGAGTTTAAATACACTCCTAGGTATTTACAACATTGTTCTTGCGGAATTACAACACCACTGAATTCGTAATTAAGACTAGTTTCCTCTCGGGTTTTACAAAATGTTATAGATTTACTTTTAGAACCATTTATTTTTATCCTATGCTTTAACGCCCAGTTATAAATTTTATTCAAGTCTGTTTGAATAGCATCTACATCTGAATTATTTCTAATCTTTCTATAGATAATGCAGTCGTCTGCAAATAGCCTCATATTTGATGTAATATTCTGGCATAGGTCATTTACGTATATTATAAAGAGTAATGGACCCAGAACGCTGCCCTGTGGCACCCCTGAACTTATATTTCCAATTTCCGATATTTCATGACCTACTCTAACTCTCTGGGTTCTACCGTTTAAGAATTCTTGGATCCATAGCACCACTCTTTTATCTATTCCTAGCCTACTTAACTTATCTATTAATATGTCATGTGGCACCAAATCAAATGCTTTCGAAAAATCAATCACAACTGCATCGATTCTTCCGCCTCTATCTACCTCTTCAGCTAGATCCTGAACCAGCGACGTAATTTGACTATCACATGAGAAGCCTTCCCTAAAACCATGCTGGCGGTTGTAAAACCAGTCTTTCGCATTTAGAACATGACGAATATAATCCGATATCAAATGCTCCATGACTTTACATACGACAGATGTAAGGCTAATCGGTCTGTAGTTTCCGACATCTAATTTATTTCCACCTTTATGTATGGGTACCACTATAGCTGATTTCCAGTCACATGGAATAGTTGCATTGTTTATGGAAACATGAAATATACGCATTAAGTATGGAATTATGGCCTCGGAACCTAATTTAAGAATCTCTGTAGCAATACTATCTGGTCCTCGAGACTTCCGATTTTTTAATTTCGTTATTCTCTCTCTAACCCCTTTGAAGTTATTTTGAAAGTCGAATTTGGTTCACATTCACGGTCTGTGACACAACCACTCCTATCAGCGGGATTATTATTATTATTATTATTATTATTATTATTATTATTATTATTATTATTATTATTGAAAACCGAAATGAAATAGGAATTTAATAGAAATAGGAATTTAATATGAAAAACTAATAGCAAGATATCTGCTAAAATTCTTAAACGGTTAGAACATAGAGTGGGAGTGGAGGACTGAGAATATTTTTATAACAAGGTAGTGTTATTTATATTTGTTACTGTAGATCGAAGATATTTGAATTTTTCCACCTTTTAAAACGATCAATTTCCAACTTTTATATTTACATTTCGTACTATGTTCTGATCACTAGACATAATCATATACTTTGTCTTTCCGGGATTTACTTCCAAGCCTGTCTCATTACTTGCTTCAAGTAAAATTCCCGTGTTTTCCCTAATACAGCGCGTCTAGAGATAGAGTGGACCGTATCTGGCAGTAAGTGCGGCAACTGCGGCAACTCTCGCCCAGTTCAAGGCCGCCGCCGCGGTCCACTGTATCTAGTACAAGCTTATAAATTTCACTAGATAATGCGCTTCCATCCTCTTGTATTAATTCTGCTGGACGCTAATACCTATACTAAGAAAAACGATAAAACGAGAAAATATGCAAAGAAATGTGGAATATATGAAAAACGAAAGAAAAAAAAAAAACGTAGAAATAAAAAATGAATAACAAAAGAAAGTAGGATATAAATAAAATGAATAAAGAAATGAGAAAGGGTTATATGAAAGAAAGAAGTAAATGCAATATAAAGAGAGATAGAAAAAAAAAGAAAAACGAAAGCGAAAATAAGAAGGAAGAAAGATGAGTTTCAAAAAAGGACGAAACTAGAAGGAAAGAAAGGAATAAAGAAGACGGATCATGATGACAGTTAAACAGGAAAGGGAGCTGTCGGCTGTCAGGTGAGCTTGTTTCGTGGGATGCTATTTAAAAATTATTTATCTTAGAAATTACATGTTATCGTGGTAAGGACAGGATCTTTATCTTCCGCAGAGGATTGGTCTGTCCCGAGGGGCTCGGGCCGTGCCCTGCGTATATTTGCATGCGAGCGCTGTAATCTGCGCGAGTCAGCCGGCAAGCCTCCACACGGCCCGTATTGTTCCTCGACACGCACTGCGGCAACAAGAAACAAGTGGTTGTTGCCTGTGTGAGCCGTTTTGTCACTGATGTTATCCCAATAGCGACCAAGATGATCTGAGTTGATGATGTAAAAGGGAGGAAGAAATTATTTTTGCATTTTTTTACGTTACAGGCCTGATAGAATTCGGCATTATCTTTCACATACATACAGGACGTTTCAAAAGTACAGATGCCTCAAACTAGCAAGCTGTTTCGTTCGCGCAGGCGCATAGAGTACTTCTCCCCTACCACTGTCCGCCTACTGCTGTGCACTGTGGACTAGAACGGTACAGCTCAGTTCTAATAACAGTTGAGAAGGCTGCATAGGGAGGGTACATCTTGAATACATTGTCAAGCGGTCAACTTTTCAGATAATATGACTATACCTGGCTATCGGAGCCTAGGTGGGCCCCCTCCGTTAGCTCTACTACTTCCCCTCTCCAGGCAGCTTCCTAGTTTGAGGCATCTGTAATAGTCAATCATTTACAGATGAAAAGTACAGCAGAACCTCGATTATCCGTCACCCTATTAACCGATTGGCGGATTATCCGATTGTCTATTTCTCGAACTTTTTTTTCTTCAGAAATAAATAACTTATTTGAAGTACTGTTTTGTACATCATATTAGTAGGTTCTACATATGCGTTTTTGCCAGAGAGTGTTATTACAAGCCTTTATCGTTACACAGTATAGTCTACTGTTCGAATTGCCGTTCTGTAATATAACTTGTATAGCATATAAAATGTCTTCCACCGGTGTTAACAGAAAACGTATTATGCTAAGTATCGAAAAAATGGAGATAATTGTTTTGAGAAAGAGAAACTGTGGCTCATCTCGCATCAGAATACGAGATTGGAGTTACAACTACGCGATTTAATAAAAAAACAACGATAAAATGTAAAAAAATATGTAAATCTACAACATGACACCTACTTTATTCCTATCTTTCCTGAGACAGTCATTACAAAGGGCTTCCTTGCCTCTCTTAAAAACCGTCGTTGACAACCAGACTTAAATTAGTGAACTTGTGATTCACTACTTAACGAATTAAATACAAGACCATGGAGGAAATTACGTAATCTTTTATGATACGGATTATCCGATTTTTTCGATCAACCGTTCAGTCCATCCCTTCATTACCACGGATAATAGAGGTTCTACTGTACAAACTAACCCAAGCAAAATAGCTCCAATATACATTGGTCCGCAAAGTAACCGTTGTGGAGGTAAAACACATTTTCTGTCGAGGTTCCTGGCCGACTAAGAGCACACGTGCAGACATCTCTAACTG
This sequence comes from Periplaneta americana, assembly GCA_025594305.2. NCBI lineage: Eukaryota > Metazoa > Arthropoda > Insecta > Blattodea > Blattidae > Periplaneta > Periplaneta americana. The sequence goes on from JAJSOF020000001.1 coordinate 29,207,499, forward strand.
AATTCTACCTAGAAGATGTGTTTATAATGTTGAGATCACTGGTGATTAGCTGTTCTTTTGTTACCAGTTGTGGCAACTGTACAATCTAGACGATTACTAATCAAGAAGGCTTTGTTGATTCAGTTTAATCTTTATTAAAATATTTGCATTCCACTTCAAATATCAATAATATGTATTAAACAATCTTTGATATGTGATTATTCATAATCTCATAAGCAAAAGCTATAACATAATCTAAATAATATAACAAGATAAATGATAGACAAGTTTTAATAATTAAGGATGATGAAATAAACATGAATTATTTTAAAAGGTACACTTATTGAAAGTACAATGTTGGGAAACAAAGAAACAAATGCTAGGAAGGTGATAAAAACAAACAAATAGTAAGGACACAATCTAATATATACAGTCACGACCCTTGAGTTGTTGAGGGAACTAGGAACAATAGACTGTGCCGGTACTATTACGCATTGTCTGTAATGAGACGATAGTAGCGATCCTAGTGGTTAGCAACTATCTATGGATGCATATTCCCTACGTATTAAGCTTCCTGACTGTATATACTAGACTGTGGTAAGGAGGTGATAAAAACAAATGCTAGGGAAGAGATAAAAACTTGTAGGATAAGCAGCCATGATTGGTTGAAACACGTCATTCCGTACCGTTTTATTCGTCAAAAGTAGTATCACGCAGTAAAAGTGTAATAGTCAAATTAAATGTTTTATGTTGAAAGTTTATTGGTATAGAAATTATGAAGTTAAGTTGCATAATAAGCTAAGCTGGTCGTAAGACAGTTGAATATGCAACACGGATTTCACGACTTTAATGGTCCGCTAGAAGGAGGGACGAAATGTAGCCTATTAATTGTATGAAAATAACGAACGCCCGTAGTTACGGCACGCAGTTTGGCAGTGTTTTGTCACGTACTGCAGCAGTTCAGGTCAGTATATTCGACAGAACAAGTGAAGCGAATCCTCTGGATATCCCGTTCGAGCCCTATTTCCTCTCACAAAGACGGGACGCAGGCAGTCTTGCTCGGACTTCAAGGCCTATCTAGTATCTACCCCAGCCTCGTGTCTGCGTGCTTGCCGCTTGTTAGTATTTAATTGATTTTTTAATATATTTTTCTGAACCACGATGGCAGCTACAGTGGACATAGACTAAAAGATCGCGGGTTAAATTCCCGATACGTTAATGGAGTTCCTTTTCTTTTCTCTATTTTCTTAATAAGCGATCTCAAATTAAAACAGTAAGTACATAAGCAAGAGCTAAGGGCCCGTTCATAAGGAATGGAAATTTCTCGAAACGGCATTTATTCGAATCAATTTCGTGCGGACAGTAATGTAAACTTGATTCGATTTTTTCCCCGTATATAACCTCAACCCAAAGTTATCTGTCGTCTCGTCTTGTGCATTTATGCTCTAAACATAACCTAAATACTCGATCTCAGATCACCGACACATGAGTATAACTCATCATAACACTTCCCGATACTCATCATCAGGGAAAGGATTTATATGTAAATACATATTTACTTATAAAGCTAATATAATTTATATTTTGCATTATCTTTATGTTTCACAATGTGTAGGGTTGAAAATCCTACTTTTATTTTCCATATTTTTCCATATTTTAGAGTTTAGTACATATTTTCGTTAATTTCCATATATTTTCCATATTTCATATAAAACAGTCCATATTATATTAGGTTTAACAATAAAACAAAACAAAATTCCATTAACTTTTAAAAATACATTTCAACAATAGAGATTTAAACACATGTTCAGTAATCCCTTTAACATCAGAGTTATTTGAAAATTAGCAGTCCTATCAACAATGGGAAAGTAAGTTACAAAACTGTATTAATTTAATTTAAAATTTTTAACAGACTTCAGTTGTGCAGCTCAACAGTTAAATGCCAGTCAGAGTACACATAGGTTCAGTTTTGTAAATCATACTATAAAGACGGTAAATATGCCAAAAGTACGTCATTCAGTCAATTTAAAATCAAAACTAACAAGTTACATTTCAGAATTTAAAGAAGATGGTTTATCAACTGGCAATAAAATATTATTTTGTAATTTGTGTCAGTGTGCAGTATCATCTACACAAAAGTTCCTGGTGCAACAACACATTACAACTAGTAAACATCAGGCCAACAAACAACTAAATTCCAAGCAGAGACAATTGTTTTTAACACAACCAACAACATCGAATGTAAGATCTGAGTTTAACATCGACCTGTGCCGTTCTCTCATCTCTGCTGATATTCCTCTCTACAAACTAAAGAATAAGGTCTTCAGGGAATTCCTTGAAAAATATACTCAGTCAACATACAATCCCGGATGAGTCAACACTTAGGAAGACGTATGCTCCATCCATCTACGATGAGACAATACAGAAGATAAGAGATGAAATTAAAGATAGTTCAATTTGGGTTTCCATTGATGAGACTCCCGACAAAGAAGGTAGACTTGTTGGTAATGTAGTTATCGGTTTGTTAAGTGAACAATATTCTGAACGAATTCTTTTACATTGTGATGTTCTAGAAAAGTGCAATAACAAAACTATAGTTAAACTGTTCAACGAAGCTATGGGTATCCTGTGGCCAAAGGGTATTATGTACGATAATGTGTTATTCTTTATTAGCGATGCTGCCCCTTATATGGTCAAAGCTGGACAAGCATTATCTGTTGTATATCCTAAATTGACTCATTTTACTTGTGTGGCGCATGCATTTCATCGTGTGGCAGAAGTGGTCAGAGACAATTTCCTAAAGTAGATTTGTTGATTTCATCAGTGAAAAAGTATTTCTCAAAGCTCCCAGTAGAGTTAACGTGTTGAAAGAAATGTACCCTGAAATTCCATTGCCACCAAAGCCAATTTTAACTAGATGGGGTACATGGCTAGAAGCAGTTGAATATTATGCCGAACATATAGACTCTATTAACAATGTTCTCCTTGCATTGGACTCTGAAGATGCAGTCTCAATTGATACTGCGAAAACAGTTACCTGTGACATAAGTGTGAAGAATGACTTAGCTCACATTCAGCATACATTTTCATGCATCATAAAAACGCTCAAAAGTCTCCAAAATAGGCACCTTTCACTATCTGAAAGTTTTGAAATTATAAATAGTACTGTGGAACAACTGAATCGTGGTAGAGGTAAAGTTGCAGATGCAGTAAGAGCTAAGGTGGACACTGTACTTTCAAAAAACCCTGGATATGAAGAACTACAAAAGGTTGTTGCTGTGATGAGTGGTGAATCAACAGTGAAGATTAACTTGGACTTATCCCCAGCAGACATTGTGAAATTGAATTATGTACCAGTTACTTCTTGTGACGTCGAACGCTCTTTTTAGTCAGTATAAATCTATCCTCAGAGACAATAGAAGAAGATTCACTTTTCAGCACTTGAAAGAAATGTTTGTAACCTATTGTTATGGTAACAGACAATAAAAATTGTGTTTTGTTGAAACTACATTGGAAGATAAGGTACGTCCATTATATTTTTTGTTTAGTTTGATTAAAATGTACCAATATTTAACGTACATAGTCATTTTTTTATAATTTTAAGTCCATATTTAATTCCATATTTTGGTAAAAATCCATATTTAATTCCATATTTTGGTAAAAATAACTACATATATATTTACATATTTCATATATTTTTAGTCCATATAAATCCGTTCCCTGCTCATCATCATTCACCGTTTCAATTTCTCGTCATTGGAACTCCCTACCTCATACCTTAAGGGGCTGTCAAACATTTACTAATTTCAAAAACCTCTTGTTAAATAGACTGCTTAGACTGCGAGCTTTCCTAAAATATAATTCTTTTCTAATATATGATTTTTTATTTTCAATGTATAAATTTTCTTTATTATTTTAACAATAACATTACTTTGATTCACATTACTGTAAGTGTTTGATTCTTATAATTACATGTAACTAAACTTGTTTTCATTTTATTTTTTTTTATTAAATGTATATTGTTCCTTTATTTCTGCCATTTTTATATTTGCTATTGTTCTTATACTTAGTAACCGTAGAACACTTCATTCGCTCTCTCTTCTGTTTCGAGTTCTCTACACTTCTACTCCAAATTACCTTCGTTCCCGGTTTAACTACTTATCCTCCAGTCACAATCTAAACACCAGGTCACAGGAGAGCCAAATCCTAGCAATTCCTGCCCATAGAACATCCCACTATTCATCCTCTTTACTGTCTCAGTTCCCTGTGAATGGAATTCTCTACCTCAGAAGATTAGGGACTGCCAGACAATAACCACTTTCAAGAAAAGGCTAAACGATTTCTTACGGGCGCAGTCAAATTGAAATTATACTTGTGATCGAGCTTAATAATTTAATTTAATTTAGATATGACTATCATTACTATTATTATTATTATTATTATTATTATTATTATTATTTTATTATTATTATTACATAATTATTTTATTGGTGTTGTGAAGACGAAAAGAATTGTCATTGTATTATATTAATTATGTATTATATTGTCTTGTATTTGTAGTATTGTATTGCTTTGAATTGTATTGTATTGTATTGTATTGTATTGTATTAATTATGTTATATTCATAGCACTGTAGTAATTTTTATCATACTGATTGAGTGGAAGAGAAGGCCGAATGGCCTTAACTCTGCCAGTTAAAATGGAAGAGAAGGCTTTATGACCAGTATAAATAAATAAATAAATAAATAAATAAATAAATAAATAAATATGATGCACGGAAAAAAATCGAACCGTGTGTACATTGACGTTCAAAGATATCTGCCCCGACTAATCGATAGTGAACGATAATTATAAATAAATATTGATTTCTGTAGTCGACCCCAACAATCTTTGTTACAGTATGTTATGCACTGAGGCTATATTTTGAAGAGGCTTTGGGGTAACTAGTAGGGAACCACAGTGAATTTGATGTGAATTCTTTGCAGACAGTGTGGTTCCGTACATCTAATGTGGACACTGAGAGAGGCTTTTCTGTGTACCAAAAATACTCACAAATCTTCGTGAGAACAATGTAAAAACCATGCTTTGTTATATTTTGATTACGGTTTGTGTGATATCTGTAGGACCCAGGCCTAAACAAAAAGAAAAAAATAATAACGAAAACTTTATATTAAACATAACATAATATATTTAATTGAGAACTTTTTCACGAAATACCCATCATATTGACGGTTTATTTCATGAAATACCTACCGAAATAGTGGCAGATTTAACCCGAAATCTTCAATTTTATTTCACCAAAAATGCGGTCCTAACAATGGAGGATGTCGAGTTGATCAAGTAATAATTTGGTGATGTTTGGGTAAAGGGAGATAAGTCATAAAAATGGGTTTTGAGTTAAATAAAAGTTAAACATCGCACCCTTATTGTAAATAATTTTCTACATAGATAAAACACATTAAAAACTACTATTCTGTTTTTACACATCCACTTGTAGAACTTAACTTGTATATTCCCTGGGGAACAAAACTCCTCTTGCACAAAAATAACTTAACCCCTTTACCCGAACACTATCGATTATTAGAACTTAGTATTAATTTATAGCCTATATATCAGGCCTGACAAACAGCGCTCAAAGAGCGCGCGCGCTCCTTCGAGCGGAGAGCGGTGTTTACCGCTCGCCGAAACGGAGAGGAAGATATGTCAGAATGACAGACTTGCTATAGGTAGAGGAGAGGGAAACGACCACTCAGTTGTCTAGTGGAGTGCAGTATGTAGGCCTATTCTCAGTAACTGTTTCACGTTGCTTACCTACTGCTACAGTACAGTATGGAGGAATCTAAAAGACGGAACATAACATTTAAAGATTTATAGCTCGAACTTATTGATCTTCAATGTGACCTAAGGACTAAAGATCGTTTGAATAATACTATTAGCCTGGTTGAGTTTTACAAGAATAAACATTAGCAATAATATCCACGACTACACAGGCTGGCTGTGAAAATGATTGCTATGTTTGGCTCAACATTTATATTTGTGAGCAACTGTTTTCTATAATCAACTTTAATAAAGGCAGACATCGAATATCTGTAACTGATGTTTCATTACGATCAGTAGGCTACTGTTCCTTTCAGCTGCCATCGCATAAAACCTCGTTTTGATGTACTGATAAATAAAAATATAACCAAATGATATTGTACATTTAAGTACCGGTAGCTATAGAATTTATATTATTTCTGTAAAATAAATATTTCTTTATTAATTAATAATAGTTCAACATAGTTTTGCAAACACTGAACGGGAATTCATTTCATAAGCACTCGTAATAGTGCTTTTTTTTTTTTTTTGTATATTTTGTACGAAATCATCCCTTCTTCCAGTCCACCCTTATACAGAGCGCAGCTAATATCTGCATTCCGCTCATGAGCTGTGAGCCGGCTCGGAGAGCGCAAACCTTTGCAGGCCTGCTATATATTTATATGAGATGTTAGTCATTCAAAGCTTTAGTATAGTTTAGAAATCCGATGACAACGCGATCAAGCAGCGAGCCGTGTCCCACTGATTGAGAAACGCTGATTAATGCACAACACTTTCGCTTCAAGTTCTTTCGCTGAACACTTCGCTTTCCTCTAATTAGTTTCATGTTGAGGAACATTATGAAGATGAATGGCTTGATGGGGGTCCAAGGTGATACGTGGAAGCTTGCATCTGCGTTTCAGAGACTTAAATTTGAATCCAGGAATCGTGGAGGTTCTGTAGAGAAGCAAAACGTAGCAAAAAAATTGACATTAACACCTGGAAAAACTCCGTTGTAGGAAGTTACTAAACCTTAACGTGTGCTGGAGGCGAAGTAAGAGTTCCTCTCCATTAATCTGAACCATTGTCGCTACTGATTGACAAGTCATCTGATGCATCACTGCTATCAGTTAAACATTCTCCTAACGAAATTATTCCGTCAGTTTCACTGTCTATGACATTAGCATTATAAAAAATATTTTTCTTTGTTATTTTAACGTGCTCAACACGTTCCTTCCACTTGTCTTTTCCATATTCTGCGAAAAGGCGGCGACACATCGTTGGAACCCAATTTCTTTTACAAAAATCCAATTGAAAAGACTGAAGACAACTGACTAAACATTTTAGTCTGTCCCTTTAAGTAAATGAAATCAATCAAAACAATAAATGCTTATTTTAAGCATGGTTGGGTTTTTACCTTGGGGATTTAATTGAAGTGAATTTTTATGGCAGGCAGAGTAACTATCTCATACCCCCATGTTTTAAATTGCTACCAGTGCACTTCATTGGAACCAGGTACCCAGCTTCGAAGCCGTTAGCCCTGAGAACTTACAATATATTTATTATGATTGGGTTTTGAAGATAAATAATGTTTATGTACGCGCTATGACTTACCGCGAGCAGTCACACATAAACTTAACAAGTGATGTATATTGTTGACTCATTCTAGTAACAAGGGGCTTTTTCAACATAAAGTATAATGTATTTAGACGATTTCATACTCTGCAACTACCCACTTACCTCTTCAAGAAAAAAAAAGTTTATCGCTGATCGATTTTCTACTTCAAAAACATATTTTCTCACACAGCAGTAATTTAAAACAAACCTCAATTAAGAAGTCTTACATTTGTTATATTTGCGGTGACTCAAACATCGTAAAAATCTACAAATAATACTCTTCAACATGGTTTTTTCCTTATTAGAATCTGACTACTACTTTTCGAGTTATTATTAAGTATAAAAATGCGAAAATATTCTGCTTCATTGAAAGCCTAGGTAAGTAACGCCTTCTTCCGTTATTGGCTGACAATTATTAGGAAGAAGGTGGTGAATAGTATATTGTGTCACTTTTTAAGATTGACGCATGCGCAGACCAACAGAGTTTTCTGAGTTGTTCCCCTATAACAGCATGTACGAACACAAGCGCTCCTAAATTAGTTCAAAATTCTGAACATGCCTTCCTGGCTGTTTAAACCGAATTTTATTTCACATAAAAATGCATATTTTCCAATTTTTATATTTAGATAAATTTTTTAAAATATTTAATCTTACTTACTTACTTACTGGTTTTTAAGGAACCCGGAGGTTCATTGCCGCCTTCACATAAGCCCTCCATTGGTCCCTATCCTGAGCAAGATTAATCCAGTCTCTACCATCATATCCCACCTCCCTCAAATCCATTTTAATATTATCTTCCCACCTACGTCTCGGCCTCCCTAAATGTCTTTTTCCCTCCGGTCTCCCAACTAACACTCTATATGCATTTCTGGATTCGCCCATACGTGCTACATGTCCTGCCCATCTCAAATGTTTGGATTTAATGTTCCTAATTATGTCAGGTGAAGAATACAATGCGTGCAGCTCTGCGTTGTGTAACTTTCTCCATTCTCCCTGTAACTTCATCCCTCTTAGCCCCAAATATTTTCCTAAGAACCTTATTCTCAAACACTTAATCTCTGTTCCTCTCTCAAAGTGAGAGTCCAAGTTTCACAACCATACAGAACAGCCGGTAATATAACTGTTTTATAAATTCTAACTTTCAGATTTTTTGAAAGAAAACTAGATGACAAAAGCTTCTCAACCGAATAATAAACACGCATTTCCCATATTTATTCTGCGTTTAATTTCCTCCCGAGTGTCATTTATATTTGTTTCTGTTTCTCCAAGATATTTGAATTTTTCTACCTCTTCGAAAGATAAATCTCCAATTTTTATAGTTCCATTAATATTTAATCAGGAGCACATAATTTTAACTTATTTCAGTAGTGAATATCTTTTCTATTACAACACCAGAGAGTTACTGATTATTATTATTTTTTCAAAAATACTTTTCGAAATATTAGGCCTACATGAAGGGGTCAGCGCAACAGTGATCTAAGCCACTTTTTTAATGTAGAAAAATCAAATTAAAGTTATATATAGCCTACATACATAAGTGATATTTTTAGGGGAAAAATTGCATGCTTCCTAACAAGCTATGTAATGGTGGATTGGTTTATTCCACTTCGTAGGAAAATAGTTCAGTCAAAATCAATAGAAGACTCAATATTTAATTTTTCGCATTGAGGAGGTTAGACCACTGTTGCGCTGACCCCCTCATTATTTGAAATAAAAATATTAAATTCACTGCATGTTTTCTTCAATATAAAAGTTTAAATGAACAATACCACTAAATAATTTACTACCTACAGAGTGTGAGTGTGTATACTGTACATACATACAGGGACATCATTTTATTTTTACTTCAATTTTTATTGTACCTGCGTTTCTAAATGTACTTGACTCCCACCCCTTTCACTAATGTCCTTGCTAACGTCAGTCACACAAACTTACGGCCGCTGTTGCTAGCAGTGAAATAAACAGTACAGAGTACAGTGTGTTTCAGAAATATGTTGCATTTTCTATAGAAGAAAAAGCTTATATTATTGAAGTTTATTGTGACACAGGTATGGTGTATAGCACAACTGAATTAGAAGTGAAGATTAGAGTTACCGAAAGTACGGTACCCTGTGATAATATGGTGCGGTACTTAACAGCATTATTTAATCAAGAGTTTTGTTTTACTGTTTGTAGGTATGAAGGACGATGATGGAAACTGGAATTACAATATAACCGAATGTGAACAACAGTTTTTTTCACAATTTCCTGATTATATCATTACGGAATATTTTCGTAGAAATCTCATTAATCTGGTAGTAGAGCAACAGGGTGTACAGAAAGGAAGAAAAGTGTAACATGGCCAACAAAGGTGACAGAAGATGCTAGAGAAAGGATGTAGCGAGGTCCTAATAAGCAGGTCAAGAAGTTAGCTGTAGAAATTGGGGTTTCTTATGGAAGTGCTCACAAAATTCTCAGGAATAAATTAGATTAGTAATATGCTGAATAAAGTAGACATTACATAATGTATATAACCGCCTGAAGGGTTGAGTTTGTGAAAAAAAAATGTTACTACTCTACTGCTTTTGATAAAATACTGTAAAAGTAATGATCAAACTGAAAATCGTAATACTGTCTTTCCGTGTAACATAAATGGATGCACTACTTTTCTCTCCTCCTATAGCTAGTAAAATGATTTGTTTACATATTGCACTAGCAACTCCAAACTCCTGTAATGGAAGGGGGATAACAGTGTTTCGAGTATAGCCAGATTAATGTTAAAAATGTTGGTAAAAATAAAGTGATGTCCCTGTATATGCGCACATATGAAAACAGTTGAAAGTCTTTCAATAAGCTTTCCAAAAATATTACACGTCACATGTATGGTTCATGCTACACACGGCATGTACGAAAATATTCGAATCCTGTTTCCCAACGTGGATAGGTTAATATCAAACGAGAAAAAAAATGTTCGTTAAAGCGCCTTCAAGAATTGACCTCGCTAAACAGGAAAATCCCGAAGTCCCTCTTCCTCTTCTACCCGCAGTAACGCGCTGGGGTACTTGCTAAATGCAGTAACATACTACGCCAAGCATTTTTTAAGTTTTGCGTTTGTCGTAAATAAATTGGACAGAAACTATGCATTGTCGATTGAGATACTTCAAGATTTGCTGAAAGACGATAAAAATTTAAAAAGTGATTTGGCGCTCATATCCGAAAATCTAGGCTTTTGTTTGATACAATAAAAATAACTAGAAACAACCTTTGCGAAACGGTCAGGTAGGTGCAGACCGTTGATGAAAAACTGAACTCAGTATCAGGTTCAAAAGTATAAATGCTAAAAATAAATTTGAAATCAAAAAAAAACAGTGGATAAAAACAATGCGTAAAATTGGCAAGTTTTGAGGGTGCAACTTTATGCAAAATTGACGGCGCGTCTAGACCTCTCGCTCTTTAAATACGAGTATACGTACAAGGTTAGCGTCCTGTGACGTGGAACGAACATTTTCACAGTACAATAGTTCAGAACAGTAGCAGTAGCTTAAGATTTTTATTAATTTTTTTTTACAATTTACATTATCGGTATTTTAAATGTGTATTAACATTATTATTATTATTATTATTATTATTATTATTAAAATATGAACTGTCAAATGCAAAAAAAATTAAACGAATGTTTCACAATAAAGTCAGAACTAAAACTAACGAACAAGTGAACAACGCTCTTAAAATGAGTTTAAAATCGACAATGCACAACATTTAACATCTGCACTACAGAACTGTGAAAACAATCTATTCAATATGTTTCACAACAAGTTAAATTTCATATCGTGTCAGGTTCATTTATTACAAGGTCGGTACTAGGCGGTAAGTTGCTGTATAATTGATAGCATTGTTATGTTTCGAACGTGCCGTATCACCAAGCACAGGGATTCAAGGAGGGTAGGAGGATAATGTTTTATGTCGATGTAGATTTTGTTACTCTGACAATGAAAAATTAGAGAAGGAAAACGATTATGGATAAAGATATTCAAAATATATATATATATATATATATATATATATATATATATATATATATATATATATATATATTTATTTAAATTCAAGGAGGGGTTCAAACTCAGTAACCCCTCCTCTTACATACGTCTCTGGTTCAGTGACATTCGAAATCTATTTGAATTCGAGGATTTTGAGATCGCATTTGTTGTATATTGCAACTCTAATGAAACTTACTTACTTACGTACTTACTTACAAATGGCTTTTAAGGAACCCGGAGGTTCATTGCCGCCCTCACATAAGCCCGCCATCGATCCCTATCTTGTGCAAGATTAATCCAGTCTCTATCATCATATCCCATCTCCCTCAAATCAATTTTAATATTATCCTCCCATCTACGTCTCGGCCTCCCCAAAGGTCTTTTTCCCTCCAGCCTCCCAACTAACACTCTATATGCATTTCTGGATTCTCCCCATACGTGCTACATGCCCTGCCCATCTCAACCGTCTGGATTTAATGTTCCTAATTATGTCAGGTGAAGAATACAATGCGTGCAGTTCTGCGTTGTGTTACTTTCTCCATTCTCCTGTAACTTCATTTCTCTTATCCCCAAATATTTTCTAAGCACCTTATTCTCAAACACCCTTAATCTTTGTACTCTCTCAAAGTGAGAGTCTAAGTTTCACAACCATACAGAACATCCGGTAATATAAATGTTTTATAAATTCTAACTTTCAAATTTTTTGACAACAGACCGGATGACAAAGCTTCTCAACCGAATAATAACAGACATTTCCCATATTTATTCTCGTTGAATTTCCTCCCGAGTGTCATTTATATTTGTTACTGTTGCTCCAAGATATTTGAATTTTTGCACCTCTTCAAAGAATAAATCTCCAATTTTCCATTTCGTACAGTATTCTGGTCACGAGACATAATCATATACTTTGTCTTTTCGGGATTTACTTCCAAACCTATCGCTTTACTTTCTTCAAGTAAAATTTACCAGCAATTAATGTTTGTCTGTTATTGGTAGGTACTACAAGTTATCTTTTTTATATAATAAAATAGGTACTTGAATCAAATTTTGGTTAAATATTTTAATGTTTTGGCAAATATTTTTGTATTTTTAACACATAAAAAATAAATAATTTACATTTTTAGCACATAAAAATCCGGTTCCGAGTTATATCTTTGGGTGTCCGATGTTTGTGTAGTAATCTTACACTCTAGATCCTGTGTAACTTTCCTTCTGACTAGTTGAAGCCTTTCACTTACCCTTTGCACTTGAAACTGAGCTTGTTCAGTCAATACCTACACCAACAAGATATGA